>CM034358.1:10492448-11081383 GCA_019925275.1 Mytilus edulis
GAACGTTTTTATCTAGCAGTAAATCCAGTCAATTAAGATATGTTCAGACCAAAATGACCGTTTCAGACTGAAATCGGGCTACTAGTGAAAGGGACTAACTTCACAAGTATGGAAGTAAATTTGATCAGTAGAATAGTGGTGGAGGTTGTTACGAGGAAAATTTGGCCTTGACATAACCGCAGATGCAAAAAACAAGATGTGGGCCATAATAACAGAGGAGGTGAATGCTCTGGGGGTTAGTTACAGGAAGCTTTCAACTATTAAGACCAAATTTAGGAATCTAACCCGATATGCCAAGGAGAATTTTACGTACGAGAAAAAGGATAGAAATAAAACAGGGGGAGGACAAGCACCAAAACCCATAAGTATAACAGAGGAAAACATCATCAATGCCATGAACGATACATCCTCCTTCAAGGGAATAGACGGTGGCGTGGAGACCTCTGCAGGTTGGTATTTGAGAAATAGTAATATTACGTAATTTTCATTTCTTTGTTTCGCCTAAACGTGTCTGTTTTTTTTATTGTTTTCTTTATTAAAGTTACAAAGAAAACCCCAAAACCAAAAAAGTCGTCTGCTATGACAGAAGGATATCCCTTTTAACGAAATTCCATGCAGACGTCGCCAATGTTCTAAAAATAGATGCATGTGTTTTGCGATTACTTAGTATGACATTCATGTTACCTTTAATTTAATATATAATCCTTTATGTGATATTGTTGAAAGAACCACCATCTACAAATCAAATTGTGGTTAAAGATGGATAAGACGGTATTTAATAAATGCTGAAGTTTGCAAGCCATGGCTTTATTATGGCGGTCAATTTTGCAATGCCCCTTATGTCAACATTTGCCCCATTGAATTTTGTTTTTTAAATATTCCATACAAAATTAATTTAATTCCAGATATAATTATTATAAAATTAATATTAATTTGTTAATACCATCTTCAAGGCACTTGCAATGATTAATTTCCCACGAATCTTGTAACATGTCTATAGTCCTTTTCACAATAGTAAGCAGTAAAAAAAAACATAATTGTTTTATCTTTCTTTGTGCCTTATCATTTTAAAATTATGATTTTCTTTTAGAGATTTCTCAGCAAGACACTTGTAACAGCAGACCTTCACAAGGTGTGTATATAAATTACTTAATTTATACATATGACTATAAATTACTTATTATAAGCAATTGTGTTTCATAGATATTAAGTAGATATGGTCTGAATGCCTATGAAATTCAAGTTTCTGCAAATCTAAGAAGTGCAATCAATTTGTCAACTGATTTAATATATCTGGAAGCCTGGAAATAGTAACTTATATACAGTTCCATATACATGGTTTTTAAAATTGTACAGCAAACATGCCAAATTATTTCTGATCAGGTCATTATGAAGGTTGAAAAAAGCAAGGATTGTTTAAAAAAAAAACAATCAGTCACTATGTTATTTTACAAGTATTTCAGATCTGAAAACTATGTCAAATAAATGTTTTATCTATTGTTAGAACATTTGGGAGAAAGAAACAATTGTAATAATTGTATAACTGATTCTATTATGAAGAGTATAAACCATCAATTCAGTTCTTTACATAAAACAAGTCTTTTTACATTCCAGACAGCATAACATCTGACCAAATGTATACAGCTGTACCCAACTCACCAGTTCCATTTCTGAATGCTATTCCAACAATCCAGACTGTTGATGGTATTTATCACATAGATAATTACATTAATGGTTTAGTACTTTTTTTCTGCATTTTATATAAAGTTGCAATGATAAAGCATAAATTTTGATAGAAATAAGTTGATAATAATATTATATGTTGTGTAAAAAATCTTAATAAAAAAAAAATCAGTCTTTTATTTTTATGTAACATCATGTTTCAAGTAAATCCATCTGATTTTTATATATTTATACAAGTTATAATTATTGTTCTATTTGCCACACTTATTGATAAATTATAACTTATATATTCATCAATTCATTTTTACAATACCCTTCCCCAATCTAGGTTGTCCAATTTATTTGTTTGTCCATTTATTTTGAATTTTGTACAATAGTATTTTTGAAGAGGCCTATTCAGAATTTTGAAAAAATGGCTTTGTGAAGGAAGTGTTAGAAATTGTCATGTAAATAGCATTTGAATGAACCAAACATAAGGCTCCATACAGGAATCCATCTATATATAACTCTGTGTATTATAAACAGCACATTAAAATGCAAATATGAATCATCTTTCAACTAGATACATACTAAACACATATGATAGTTTACACTGAATTGAGCAAAATCTTTATGTAAAACAATTGTCAACTTTTAGATTGACCATCTTCTGTGGAGAGTATGTGGATAAGAAGACTGGAGCAGGTTCACCAGAGAAATAGGGAGTTAGCACTTTCTAGTGTTACTGTTCATGCTAGCCTATCTAAACCTGTACCGGCACAAATACATACTTGCACTCAGCAACCACTAAAACCGAGGTATATGTTAAAATACAGCACTGCCTATGATGTATTTACACAAATTGTTTAGCGAGTCTGGTGAGCATAACTTTTTTCCTACAGATTTCAAGTTTGTTTTCAGATAAAAAAATTGTAGGGAATCACTGAAGCATGACTGGAGTGGGCACCCCTTAGGTCAGATAGTCCCCCCCCCCCATTAAAAGCTGGATCCGCCACTGAGTGACCATGATTAGGAAAGAACAATTGAGTTCTCACAAGCATATTTACTTTTTCAGATTTGTTAGTCCCTGTCCCAACTAAGGAGACTGTAAAACAGTACATGACTTGGGTTGCTGTCTGTTTAATTTTTGTTTTAAGCTTATGTGTCATTATTCATTTTTTTTTTAATGGTTCCACAGTTGTCTTGTAATGGCAGTTATTTTATAAGAGCTAAACAGTATTAGGTTTCCTCGTTGTTACAGGATATTATTAACCAACTTACTACAATATGTATAGAAATGCCCATGCTTTATAAAGGGAAAATTTCAACATCTGGTCATTATGAACGGAAAAATTGCTACAGCCAGTCATTACAAAATCTCAGTCATGCATTACGAAATATCAGTCATGCATTACGAAATCACACCCGTGTATTACGAAATCACAGTCATGCATTATGAACAGATGAAACGGGACATCGATTAAATCAAAATGTCGTTTATTTCTTTAAATAAGTGTGACATTTTTTTATTTTTTTTAAAACTTAATATCATAAAAACAAGTTTAAATGATGTTCATTCACATTGTTTTGTAACGACTTGAAACGGAAATATTTCACAGCCTTTTTCGAGTACGACTTTCGATTATTATCACTGTTTCATTTCCGTTGTTCAATCCTCAGATTGCAGACTACTAAGAATAGTTAAACTGTCTGATTTATTCTTCCCAGCTACTTTTTATTTGCTAGATGAAATGAATTTTAATAGCATAAAATTAAGTACTTGGATGAGAAATCAGAAATTACATCTGACAGTCACAATGTTGACCAAAATTCCATGCGAAATTGAATGCGAAAAGACAAGTAGAAGTTCAGCTATGAAAAAAATTTCCTGTATCTTCTTCACGGTAAGTTTCCTACTCTTTGTTTAATCGAAGAATTAAAACAATTTAATAAAAATGTTATGAAACGGGCTTTTTTGTATTGGTCCTGTTGTAGTTTGTGGATAGCTGTATAATATTTTGGATCCGAGACTCGAAGACTGTTCTTGAATGAAGATGCCTTTATAGTTGGTTAATAAAAGTATCAATATATGGACTTTTTCATATTGGCCCTGTAACATGCCCTTGATATTAATAATGGCCTCGGACAGTTGTAATGGCCCTCGGCGTTGCCTCAGGGCCATTACAACCATCCTTGGCCATTATTAACACCTCGGGCATGTTACAGGGCCAATATGAAAAAGTCCATACATTAATACTATAGGAATAGTGATATTATCATAATAAAATCTGTCTAATTTTGGCTTTTTGAATAATTGCCTCATAGACAATGATATAATATTAACACATCTACTAAATATTAAGTAATATTTTAAAATAAAAATACCAAATAGTGAAATTTCTATATTTCAGTGAAAGTATTCAGAAGAAGAAAGCAAAGCGGACTGCAGATGATGTGGATGAGCTGCAGTGTCTCGTTTTAGAAAGTGACCTGAAAATATTATAAATGAAATGCAAATGGAAGTTTTCCAAAGACAAATGCAATTTTACATCATGATGATCCAGGATAAAACTATTTACAGTGAAACCATGATTTGAGATGCTCTTCTTAATACAGAAGCTTAGTCAAAATTATTTTGTATTTATTTATTTTTCTGTGTTGATGATTCTTATTCTCTTATTCCATTGTTATTGATAAAAAAGTATTAAAAGATGTTGTCATGATTTATTTTTGATTTTCAATGATTAAAAAATGTTGTTGAAATATGATCTATAACAGCTCTTCTATCTTGATGAGCATTGAAATGTTCCTCAATATCAATATCATTGCCTACAATTACCCCATCATCTCAATGTGTCTGGTTCATTCAACAAAATGCATATATTATGGAGAATAGCACAAGCAATTATTATTTTATATGCTTTGCCTGGTTTCATTCTTATTTGAAATTTAAAAAAAAATCATAACTTAATTTGTTACACTTTATAATTGTCTTCTTATAAGCATTTTGCTTAAGTAGTATTTTATAATATTTCAAAAGTTGGCATTGCATGTATGTATGTATATAAAATATATAGAAGTAGGAAGCTGTGAGATCAAAGGTATGAGTGGCAATGCGACAATTTTCTGTTGTTAAAGTAATGAAATATAAAAGTTTACAGTATGACATTCAACATTGGAGCCTATAGTGGTTAGCATTTCAAAAGATGTTGTACTTTTTTCTATTAGTTAATTGTTTAAAATTTATGTTGTCCAAGTGTTGTGTTAGTAGCACTGACCATTCATCTCTTGATTGTTGTAATTTTTAAACATCAATTGCTGGATTATTTAGTTTTCAAACTATATATTATACTAAATACATTTTCCCCCTTTTAATCAAACTTCCATATGTGATATGGAAACTTTAAGGTACTATTTCAGAGAGATCCATACAATAATAAACAAGTAATTGTCTTGAAAAAAAACAATGCTTGTTTTGGCCTCTACTTGGCTCCTAAGTCATAAACAGTTTGGATCAAAACTCCCCAAAACAAACCCTATTTTCCTTTCTTTTGGGGTATTAAACCTTGTGGTAAAACATATGAATGCAAATAAAAAAAAGAAAGATTTGTATTATTTGTATGATTGCCAATAAGACAACTCTCTACAAGAGACAAGAGACCATAATGACACAGAAACTTACAAGTTTAGGTCACCGTACGGCCTTCAACAATGAGCAAATTAGTCACATTAATTTTTTTTAGTTCGTTTCTACTGAATACACCAACATTAAGTGTCCCAAATATATCGAATTAGCCTCACCCCCACCTCACCCCCTGATAACATGTTAAAATACTATTATACTTTACCTCTGAGTGTAATTTATGGAACCGTCTCTTCAGCCTTTCAAATGTTCTCTCTATCACACTTCTGGTTGAACAGTGGCATTTGTTGTACTTTTTTGTATGCTCTATTACATATTTCTGGTAGGGGGTCATCAGAAATGGTCGACAAGGATAACCACTATCCCCATGCAACACACCATTTTTCATTTGCCCGTCCACACATTTTCCTCCGTGTAGGTACACACCTATAAATAAAGGTTTATATTTCTTTTTACAACAAATATTTTGTTAAAACTACCATTTATATAATTGAATTGATATATTCAGCTTTACAGAAGAGTTACACTTGAAAACCTAAAATTATATTGAGCAAGATTCTTGATTCAAGATTTTCTATGTTCCTTTTTCAGTTTTTGTACATCAATATTTTTAAACATAGCCATCCCTTCAAAGTAATTGATTGCTTCTTCCTATATATATATAATTATTGATTGGAGTGCTTGAAAGGGAATATGACTAATAAAAAATGACAAACATTATGAACATTGTAATAGAATACATACCTGTGAAGTCCTGAATATGTGGGAATAATAACTGCTGCCTGGCCAGTTTGCATTTATGTTTATGAATTTACCTGCAAAATATAAAAGATTATATACACTCTTTAGAAGAAAGAAATGTTTTAATAGCATAAACAGATTTATTTTACAATGCATACATTAGTTTTCTAGTTTGAATTGTTTTACCTTGTCATTCGAGGGCCTTTTATAGTTGATAGGCTGTAGGGGCTTTATTCATTGTTGAAGGCAAAATGGTGACCGTAATGTATAATTGTTGATTTTTGTGTCGTTTGCTCATCGTGTCTTATCGGGGCCTTTTATTACTGATTATTCGGTATGAGCTTTGCTCATTATTGAAGGCCGTACGGTGACCTATAGTTGTTAATGTCTGTGTCATTTTGATCTCTTGTGGACAGTTGTCTCATTGGCAATCATACCACATCTTCTTTTTTATATTAATCAATCTTGTTTAGTCAGTTACATCATTTAATTCAATTTTCGAATAATGACTAGGTTTTTATTAATTTCAATAGATCGATAAAAATTTAAAAGATAATTGCTGAAGTAGAAAGAATTTCATAACATTCGTGAATTACATATTCCTATATAAATACATTTGTAGTAAAGAATATAAGAGATATTCATCTTAATAAATTTGTTTAAAATAAATTATATTGTCACTTTACAGTAAAGGGGAATTAACTTTAACATTTATATTGATATACATATTCAGTTTATCTCCCTTTTAGACATCTATTCCTTTGATAGATTTATGTATAATTGTTACATGCCATACTGTAAATTAATTAATACATTCAATGTTGAATGAAGAAAATAATAAGCGACATCTTATGTTTGTATGTGTGTATGTTTGTGTATGTTAAATTTGTTACAATTGTATATTTGTACTAATGAACTTACTTAATATATGGTTTATAAAACATCACTTCATCTATAATCATAGATAATAATGTAACGATATTAACAATGAATGTGAGGGGTCTTTTCTCAAATTCCAAAAAGAGAGCAGATGTATTTGATTTGGCTAAGAGTAAAAATACTTCAATAGTGTGTTTTCAGGAAACTCATAGTATTAAAGACATTGAAAAAATATGGAAGGATGAATGGGGAAGCACATGTTTATAAAGACAGTAAAAGTACAGGTGTCTCTGTTATGTTTAAAAAGGGTCTGGATTTTCTGTTTCTGTTACTGATGATAATGGTCGTTACATTGTCTTAGATTTTTTAAACAACGTTTTCACAAAGATTGAGTTTTGCCTGTTTGTATGGTTATAATACTGACGAACCTTCATTCTTTGATATACTAATGCAGAACATTTTATCCTTTAGAAACACAAGTGTTTTATTATGTGGTCACTGGAATATTGGTTTAGATAAATTTATGGATACATATAATATCAAACATAATAGAAATCCTAACTCCCGTAAAAAAATTGATGAAATCAATGATGCATTTGAACTACTTGATCCTTGGTGTACATGCTATCCAGAAGATTGGAAATATACCTGGCGTCAGTCCTCACCTATAAAACAAAATTGTTTAGATTATTTTTTAATTTTAAAAGACCTTTTTTCACTAATGAAATAAAACTAAAATTATACCAGGTTATAGAACTGACCACTGAGCAATTATTTTCACCTTCTCAGCTTGTTTAGAGAAACGGGGCAAAAGTTACTAGAAATTTAATTTAAATTTAACTCTCAGTTACTCAGAGATGCAGTTTATATACATAACGTTTAATTATGCATTAAGGATACCACTTTGGAATACTATCTGTCAGGTGATATGGAAGATCTTCTGTCTGTTGATTTGTCATGTAATGATCAAACATTTTTTGAAATATTGAAAATGAAGATTAGATCTTTGTCCATAAATTACAGCATAAATAAGTCTGAGGAGGTAAACAATTTCACCCTGAAACTTGAAAATAATATTTTACAGAAACTATTATGAACCCATCCCCAAATGAGGAGGTTCAAAAATCTTTACTTAATAAAAAACTTGAACTAGAAAATTTTCGACAAAAGAAGGTTGAAGGTTTGCTGCTTAAATCCCGCTCTAACTGGCATGAGAATGGTAAAAAAATTTCAAATTATTTTTGTAAATTAGAAAAGAAAAATTTTATTAAGAAAACAATAACAGAACTTATAGATGATCAATGTCAACATATATCAGAGCAATCAAAAATTCTAACGGAACAACAACATTTTTATAAAAATTTATACTCAAGCAAAAAATTAGATTGTGATGATTCATCATTTTTTAATCAAAACATTGAGCTCACAGAAGAACAAAGAGATTTTTGTGAGGGAAATTTAACTTTTAAAGAGTGTGATGATGCGTTAAAATTGATGACAAATGGTAAAAGTCCAGGTTTTGATGGATACACAGTAGACTTTTATAAAAACAATTTGGAAATATATTGGTCCTTTCATCTTTCGGTCTCTTCATTTTGGATACGAGGTTGGAAAATTTTCTGATTTCAGTATCAAAGTGTAATTACATGCATTCCTAAGGAGGGGAAAGACAGACATTATATAAGTTACTGGCGTCCTATTAGTCTTTTAAATACTGATATGAAAATAGCTTCTGCTGTTAAAGCTAATAGACCTAAACCAGTTTTACCATTTGTCATAAGTGATACACAAAAAGGTTCCATCAAAGATAGATTTATGGGTGAGAACACACGCGTTTCATATGATTTAATGCACTGAGGAATCTTTAGGAAAATAATAAGACATGTCTTTTACTCCTTGTTGATTTTGACCAGACCTTTGATTCCTTAGAGTGGTTATTGTTTTTAAATTCTGTAAAAAGCTTTAATTTTGTGCCTTCAGTTTGTAAATGGCTTGAAACTTTATATTCAGGGCATCAAGTTGTGTTAAACATAATGGACATACTTCTAATTTCTTACAATTGAAAAGAGGCTGTAGACAAGGAGGTCCTCTTTCATCCTATTTATCTATAATTGGTGTTGAATTACTATCTTTTAAATTAAAAGATAATCCTGAAAATAAGGGGAATAACTGTAAAGAATAATGCATATCTTTGAGATGAATAGGAATGAAATGCATAGAAAAGATAGTGACACTCATTAAATACAATAGCATCTAAGGTTGATAGACCGCCATGACCATTAAGAAAATTGGCAGACAACTTGTCAAGCTTGCCATGAATATGTTAAAGTCAATTTATGACCAATCTAAACAATTTATGAAATGCAAAGAAAAGCTAGTGACACTCATTACATACAAAAGAAAACATCTTGGGATTCATATACTGCCATGACCAGTAACGATATTTGCATACAATTTTTAAGGTTGCCATGAAACTGTAGAGGTCGAATAACGAAAACAGTCATTAAAAAAATATTTGCCTTATGTGATATTATTCTTTAGAAAAAAATACATGTGTTTACCAATGACTCATGCTTTTCTATTATCAATCTTTTCAAATAAATAAAGATGTCCGCATTATTTTCCCGTTTTTTCAATTTATATTTAATCTTACCAAAAAGTAAAAGAGTTTTTGTTTTAATCATAAAGAATAACATATGGTAGAACTGCTTTTATCTTATACATTCAATAACTTGTAATTTTCTTTACAGAAACAGAAAACAATCTAGCGGCTACCACCCAAAGTAAGCGAATCATTTTACTTACGTCAGTTAATACTTTCATTTAAAAAGGCATATCGGCGTGTGAATGTTCTAAAGATATTCATTGTATTTCCTATTTGTATAAAAGGTGGGAAATTTAGAGAGAATTTCAAAGTTACAACATAATGAAGATTTGACAGAGATATAGATAGTTATATAGGACAGAAAGAGTAGCCACCCTTTCTCGATTTTTTTATACAAACGAACAACAACACACATCTTAATCTTAACTGGTTATATCAGTGCAATTTTAGAGTATGATGGTGGTTTTGACAACTTGCTTAGAGCAAATTAAACCACCACGTTAACATTTACTGTTATTTGTATTCAATAAGTTTACCAAAAAAAGATCTTACTGCATATTACATCGTCTCAAGTATTTTGCATATTTTTGTGTTGAATGACAATGACATTTATAGAAAAGAAAGTGACACTCATTAAATACAATATCATCTTGGCGTGATAGACCGTCGTAACTTTTAGCAAAGTTGGCAGACAACTTGTCAAGGTATGAATATGTAAAGATCAAATATAGAAGAAATTATAAATCTTTCGAAATAAATCAAGATGTTGCATTATTATTTTCTGTTTCTTACACCATATTCAATCTAATTAAAAAAATTAAGCACCTTGTTTTAAATAATCGATACTGACATAATTATGGTCAAAATGTTTTCATGTTATATTTGTTTATTATACACTACCAATACGTTAACTTACTTGCCATTTGTTTTTACAGACAGATCTAAAGAAACAAATTTAATGGATATGGGCTCAGGTAAGCCAAACATTTTACTAACGTCGGAAAATACTTCCAAAAACTGTATAATCGTCGTGTTTATATTCTTATAATGTATTTCCTATTTGTCTCAAGGTTTCGAAATTTCCTTTGAATTTCAAATTGAAATTAAAAGCTCAAACATGTAAAATGAATGGAAAAAACTGACATGTTCCTGACATTGAATTGGAAATTTCCTTAAATAAAAAACGGTGGATGGAACTTGTTTTAAGGCAACCTTAACCTCTGATGTGAATGATAATGGACTACAATTCCACTATATGGACAACAATATGTAAACAAAACAAACAAACGTGTAGAAGTAAAATTGTCGAAAATTGGGTACAGCAGTCAACATTGTACATGTGTAACTAGTAGTCCGATTGTTTTGAACGCAACTTAAACAGATTAAGTATTCCTTTTCCTGTGATTGAACAATACAATGCAAACAATGTTGGTTTCAAAATTGATCCTCATCTTCAGTAAGCAGTATGTTCATTCATTTTTCAAATGTGTTATATCCTCAAATCTGGATTGAATGCTATGCTAAGACTTACAAATAGATTGAGTTCAAACCATGCGAACAATTTAAGCATGTTTCTACAAAGATAATGTGATAACACCTATCTAACAGCAAAAATCACTAAAAGTATTTGCTATTGTCTCGCCTGCGACAGTTGGTTGCATGCAAGATATAGGTCATATAGGTAGTACAATCTGTGGGTGAAGACGTTAACTATTTATATAAAGCTTTACAAATTAGAATATTAAAGACCGGGATACTTCTTATCCTAAATTCAGATAGCTAATATGTTATGAAGTTTCAATCGGTCATATGTTCAGTGCACCTGACCTCATTTTCATGGTTCAATGACTGCATGCCAATATAACTGTTTTGAACAGTGAAATACTCTCTTATATCAGTAATTGGATACATTTTTTAGTATATAGGTGTCTTGCAAGATCTAAATGTCTATCAGTTTGGGTTGGCCAGACCTTGACCTCATTTCATGGATCAGTGATTAAGGTTATTTTAGTTACATATTTAACTGTGTTTCTTAGATACTATATATATCAAAGCAGTACTACAGTAGATCAACTACATGTATATTTGGTGTATGGAACAATTGTACTGTGTATATGATTGACTAGCAGGTTTCATCAGTCATGGGTCCGTTGAACAAGGTTTATTGTTTGTGGTTTGGTCTATTTCCAATGTTTCTCAGATGCTATAGGATAACTATGTTTTGCAGATGGAATGATTGTAAGGTGTACATGTTCGATTGACCGGTTTCATTTGACCAGCACATCATAATTAGTAATGTAAAAACATTCAAACGGGAAAACCAACGGTCTAATCTATATAAAAACGAGAAACACGTATGAACTTTTTAACAAACGACAACTACTGTACATCATATTCCTGACTGAGGACAGGTGCAAACATTTGCAGTGGGATTAAACGTTTTAATGGTACCAAACCTTCTCCCTTTTCTGAAACAATAGTATAACATCCCAACATAGTACAACACATTATAAAATATCAATTGGAAGGCTTAACCCAATCAAAAAACGGAAATTAACACGCAATGAACGAATAAATTTGTTCTTCGATACCTGAATGCACATTTATAGTTAAAAAAATGTAAAAGGGATAAATTATTAAAAAATATTTCAAAAGTAAATAAACAGGTTTAAACAAAGTTAAAGTAAGATACCAATGTGAAATATGTAACAATTTAAAAAAAATCATCACTTTTGAAAAAAGCTGCGTCTTATCCTACACAGGTAAATGCAAATAATTTTGTCATTACGTATAGTGGGAGATATTATAGAAATACTTGTGCAAATCGTGATACAAGCATGACATTTGGTATATAGGTTGACTAAATGATAATTAAAAAAATCAGCTGCTGGCCATATAAAAAAATCATTTTTTCAAGATGGCCAATCCTCATTTTGCAAATGATGTCATATCCAATAGGCTACATTTCGTAAATCCTCGAAAGCTGCGTTAAAGGTATGATCCAATGTAACTTTTGATAAAACGTCAATTACAGTTCCTAAAGTACGACAAAACAACACATAAATAAAGAAAAAGAGTGACTTCCGGTTTCAAAATGGCGGCAAAAACGTTGAAAATGTGTTTTTTTTTTTTTAATTTCCATCAACCTAACAAGGAATATTACTTTCTTTGGTAATTAAATGACTATTTTGATTAAAAGACAGGTTTCTTGTCTTATGATTATCTGACTGTTGCCAATAAAAAAAACGTACATGTACATGGAAGGCCAGAACGGTAGCATATACAGTTACTAAAATAGCTGGATGTTTTGCCTCCGAATTTCAAAAGTTCCTGACACGAGGATGCAGCGGCAGCCAAAAAAGGCCATGTTGATTTCCAACTGTAAATGATTTTTTTTTCATTCAACCTCAGTGTTCGTGACTTGGTACATTGTACCTGTCGAATACATGAATCAGGCTGAGCCCAAACATGTCATCCTTGATATGCGTCTCTGTTGTGCTCCGGAAGAGAACCTCTTGTAGGCGGAATGGGATCATAATGCCGCTGCTTCCTGGCAAACAAATCACATCGTGCTTTTTTAACAGCAAATGTTAATGTTGTTCAGTCATACATGATGTAAAAAAATGCTTATATGATGTCCATGTCTGTGCTTTTATACTTACGCGTAAAATACATCCGTTACTACTTGAAATACTTCCAATGTCAACCAAGCTGACATCTTCCCTCTTCACGAAAATCCGACAAAGTGTCACATCCACTGAATGCATGAGAAAAGGGAAGAGCAGCTACACGAGGAACAAACACATTTGATATGTCACGTACAGAGAGCCATCAAAAGTTTTATTCCTTCCATAACCTATCCACAATTTGTTCCACCTAATTTTGCGAGTGCTGCAATTCTTAATACTACGACATCTGTGTCAGTACTACCTGAAATTAATTTTTACAACAATTTTCATAATCATGCCGAACATTGACACACATCCGTGTATCTGCTTTTTCATGATTACAAGGAGATAGCTGGGAAGTATCTTTAGTATAATTGCAAACAATATTTCCACCATGAGTAACATATACATTTTTATTAGTCTCTAAAGAAGTAACTATGTCGTCAAGAAACCTGAAAAATTTCGTTTCGTTGTCATCTTCACAGAGAACACTACTCCAAACCCTTGGAGTTCTACCAGAACCAACACCTTTCCGTTTAGCACAAAAACCTTGCATTTGTTTTGTCACAGTCGTTAGATTATTCATTTAGTAAACATCAAAAACAATGTCTACTCTTAAAAACATAGCGATGCAAGATGTTATGTAAGGCACTATGACATCGTTTGCATAATCATCAAATATGTTTGCCCAACTTGGTGGCCTGGAATTTACCATTGCTGCCGCACCAAAGATAAATGCATCCAAATTTAAATAAGAAAATCGCAGAATGTTTCAAGTAAACCCATTTGCAAGGATTTAATACCCCTGCTCAAAGTGACACCCTGAAACAAAGATGGAGGAGCAGTTTGGTTTATATACATATCTAACCTGTCAACAATTTCCTTAATAGAGTAATTTATTTTACAAATCTGATGACTCTTTCTAGAAATGGATTTCCAAACTCGTTCATCACTTTACATAGCCCTTGAAGCTTTTTAAAGAAATCATTTAGTGTTTTCGTAGAGTCTTCATTATGTCGTCCATCTGTTGTAGAATGACTCAAACCAATATAGCTTTCTAATTCATCTTCCTGTCTACTGACTCCTGGTCAAGCTATACTATCCACTTGTCTGAAAGGGATCTTCGGTTAAACTTATGGCACAACATCGCCCTTCACAATTACATTATTATTATTATTATTTAAAGTAGCTGATCCGTAGTTACAATTGATGTTTCTCCGGTATTAACCACAGTTTTCGCCTTATCCATCAAATACCTGATCATAGCATCTGAATGGGCGTGTTGTCAAACAGTGCCATCATAGAAGTTACACTTACTTGAACAGCTCTAGAAGAGTCTCTAGAGGAGTCTCGAGTAATGAGATGTAGTACGAGTTATACCAGTTTGCCCTGGTAGTGCATTCAAACCGCTCTGTATGCCTTTAAATAGTTAGCGCAGGGTTATAATCCCAACATTTTTATTTCAGATTTTGAATATTTTTAGATGATATAAATAGGACTTTTCTCAATATTGCAATAATTAAAATTGCATTCCTTTAAACTATACAATGCACATATATCGGGTTGTAGCGCCATTAAGTCATGCTAAATTACTGAAATCTTCAAAATTCTAGCATTTTAGTTAAATTTTAGACGGTTTCCGTGTAAAACGAAAGTGGCCGCATTCGTGTTCATCCTTAATATTGAAATGTAAGTTGTATTTTATGATAATACATAACATATATAAAGCTTGTGGATGAACACGGAGGCGGCCACTTTCATTTTTGACAAAAACCATCTGTAAAGTGACATTTTTCAGCATATTTGGTAGATTTTTCATATTTGAGCTGGAATCGGATCGTTTTCAATGACTAAATCAGTTAAAATCTTTCACATAAACTAATTGAATCAAGTAAAATAGACACTTAAGTGTTTAAAAAGTGGTCAAAATCTTTCGTCAGATGAAACTGAAATTTGAGGCCAAAATGAGTCCTTACCGGACCTTCTCCTTTGAAAAAAAATCGAAATGTCTTTTTCTTTCCATTTTAGCCTGCAGGTTTGCTGGTCCATTAAAGTCGTAAAATAAGCTTCTTTTGCTTGATCTGTCACTCCACTACATAGAAGCCAAAACAATTAATAATCAAAAGCATGCATCAGAGACTAAAATCAACTTAACTGCTTTCATATTATACACAATCAATACATTAAATAACTTGTAATTTTCTTTACAGAAGCAGGAAACAATCTAGCAGATACCACGAAACGTAAGCTTATGATTTAACTTACAACAGTTAATTTTTCTATTTTAAAATAAATTCATCATAGATACCAAGATTCAAATTTTATATTAACGCCAGACGCGCGTTTCGTCTACAAAAGACTCATCAGTGACGCTCGTATCAAAAAATATTTAAAAGGTCAAATAAAGTACGAAGTTGAAGAGCATTAAAAGTCATATCGTCGTGTGAATGATATAATGATGCTCAGCGTAATTCCTATTTGTCTAAAAGGTAGGGAATTTAAATTGAATTGGAAAGTTGCATTATCATAAAGATTTGAAAGAGATATAGACAGGACGATTTTCCGCCCTTCTCTTCTTTTTGATACAAATGACCAACACCATGCATCTTAAAATTAACTGGTTATTTGTCAAGATTGCCATGAATTTGTAGAGGTAAAAAGAAATTAAAGGAAAACAAAAACAGTTGTAAAGATAAACCTATGTCACCTTTTTTCCAGATAAAATACAACTATGTTATAACCGGAATCATATGGTATACACACTTATCAATTATAAATCTTTTGAAATAAATCAAGATGTTGCATTATCATATTGTTTTCCGTACACAATATTCAATTCAGTAAACAAATTGAATACCTTGTTTAAAATCATCGATAATGACATGTGGCTGAACTATTTTCATGTTATATTTGTTAATGAAACACAATCAACACATTACATAACTTGCCATTTTTTTACAGACATAGAAACAAATCTTGATGAAATCTTCCAATTGGAAGGTAAGTCAAAAAGTTGACTTTCGTCGGTAAATACTTCCATTGAAAAAGTCAAATCGTCGTGTTTATTTCCTATTTGTCTAAAGTGTGCGACATTTCATGTGAATTTTCCATAGCAAAAAAAGTTTACAGAAATGTAGGAAATTACATGAGAATCATGGACACAAAGATTGAAAAATGAAATAACAAAATAACGAACTCCCATGAAAGTAAAACGGATAGTATCTTATCAAATAAAAAGCTCAAACATATAAAACGAATGAAAACCCTGCCATAATCCTGACTTTGTAAAGGTGTTTTCATATGATAAAAAAAGGTTGATGAAACCTTTTTTAACGCAGGCTTAACCTTTTATGAAAGTCGAATAAAATTCCATTTTATTGATAACAATGTGTACACACAACAAACAGACATGTAGAGAGGTAAAATGTAAAAGAAATGGGATACAGGAGTCAACATTATGTAATTTTTAGTCCTATTAGTATCTATTTTCCTGTTTGTGATTGTTAGTGATTGAACACTACATAACAAACAATGTTGGTTTAAGAAATGCACTTTATCTTTATTCAGAAGAATGAACATTTGATTTGGGACTTTCCTTTTTTGAATTTTCCTCGGAGTTCAATATTTTTGTGTTTTTACTTTTTTTTCTTTTTGAAATGTGTTAGATCCTCAACTCTGGATTGCTTGATATGCTAACAATTATTAATAGATTGGATTATCGGTAATTTGTAATTTTTTCTTTTGATGTGTACTCGCTGATAATGTCAGTATCAGTGGACTGGCCGTGATATAAAAATTATTGGGTTAGTACGCAATTGACATGCGCGAATACAACGCGTAAGGATCTACTTTCCCCTTTCATTCACACAATTGCGCGTGATTTTTTTCGCAGAAACGCACGAGATTTTTGGCGATTGAATTCATATTTAAACGCAACACATAAATAGTGACCAAAAAGGTACCGCTATCGCATGAGAGAAGCTAGAAAATAATGGTCAATTTAAAGACAGATATTCGTAGAACAAAGAACAAAAAAGTGAACTTATTCATTTGCCGATCTACATGTAGGATAAATTTTAAAAAGGGGGGTAACCGGGGTCACCAAACTATACATGTATAATGGTCTGCTTTGACCTGAATTGTAGCCTTTATAAGCTAAGAGGTGACTGACACGGGTCGCCTTCCCCTAAATTCACATAAGAAATTAAAGGTAACCACAGTGACTGTAAACTCAAATTTCATTTTTCTGGTCCGTGTTGAAAATAGATGAACAAGACTTTGACAAAAGCAAGAATTATATTAAGCTAAAAGTTTAGTGACGTCTATTAAAATGTTTGAAATAATTATGAAGTAGGCAAGAAATGAGCTTGTTCAGATAATTTACAAATAACTTTAACAGTCACTCAGCTCCAAAAATGTCTCCTCACATAGTCCAAATAATCATGACGAAAAAATATAATAAACTTTCAAGACGTCATAATTATTTGGACTACTCAGTGCTTTCTTAAAATTATTTGAAATCAATGTGATCGTTTTCATGATAACACTGAGCGAATAATGACAAGATAAATGTAATTTTATCCACTAAACTAAGTAAAATATAATTATAATAACTTGTCGTTGAACTTAAAAATGATGATCGATGAACAATCTGCTGATTCATATCGTATCATTCTAATGTTCTGACTTACTATGCTCGAGCCAGTCGAGGGGGGTCATGGATGCATGGATAGGACCTTCATCGGGACTCCGGGATCGGGTGTTTTTAAGTTCGTGATTTCGGGATGTCGGGATTTACTTTATTTAAATTCGGGACCTCGTGATTTCGTGTTTTTAAACGGGCCGGGATTTCGGGCTCAGGAACCTTCCTATCCCCCTCTATGTTGATGCTTTGTGAAAAATACAGAAATTTGACTTACCGGTATGCTACCATTATATTTGCCATCGTTAGAGTCATGTCCAAAGCAGAATATTAATGAAACACATGCAATAATTCCTTCAAATCTTTATACTTTGTGCAAGAGAACGCCATGTTTAATGTTTACTGCACTGTGACAAAATTTCAAATGACGTAATGCAGCCTGTGACGTCAAGTGTGATTCGCCTTGATCCGACGCGAAAAAGAAGTTCGTTTGTTATTTACTCTATTATTGTACATGTTGTAGTGATTTTTAATTTTTTGTTATTATCGATAAACAGAATAAAGGACTTTTTGTTTTTGATACTGACTTTATCACAGAAAATATTTTACTGTGATAAAGTCAGTATCAAAAACAAAAAGTCCTTTATTCTATATTTATTACCATGTAAACAAATTAAGTATGTTACTTTAAAGATAATGTGATTATAAATATCTAACAGCAAAAATGCTTTGAACAATATTTGCCGGTTTTCAATTATATCAAGACGCTTTTAGAATCCAATTAAAGTGTTCCGATCTAACACTAGATATAACATAGTTCTGAAAAAAAACTTGAACCGTGCAAAAATGACGTATTTTAATGGTACAGGAAGATAGACCATTGCATCTGGCGATAATTATATTGTGTTGTAAGCTTGGTTTTCGTAAAACTTGTATTTTACTGTCACAAATTGGGTTTACCTAGCGGCGCGTAGCGGAGCTTGCGACAGAAAAATCAAATTTTACGAAGGCCAAGCTTAATATACAATACTGTTATCTCCATTCTAGTGCAGCATATTAATAGTACTGCAACTGACATCGAAAAAGACGCTTAGATAACGAGTTTAATGGTCCGGAATAACACACGGCTGCAAATTGTTTTAAATGATAGAATAATATCTATATTTTAATTTCCGTCGGGTCGTAAAAAGTTTCTATGGTCACATTTTTGTATTTTATCCCTTTAATGGGGCTACCCCTCAATTTACGGTTTTGGGTAGTTATCTTAAAATCCAAAAATATATTTTTTGGTTAAATTTCCTGCTATTTTCGTAAATATTTTCTATGCACATATAATCAAGGATCATCGGAATGATGAAGACATAAATATTATACCTTCTCCAAGTAAAACTTTAAAACTTAAAGTTGGCTGTTTTTTAGATAGAAATTTAACGCGTTTTTCTTTGAAAACGAGAAAACATATGATTCAAAAACAGTATTTGACATTTGAGAGGACACAACATATTATTGCAATACTGCATGCAAATTTTGTTAGGCAAATTCCAAACAATTTTGTCAAAAACTCAAAAATAAAAACATCATTTGTACCTTTTTTAATTACGGAAATTTCCTATCCGTCAATCAGCTCCACCATTTATTTTTTCATTCACAATCAATTTGATAGTTTCGATGTGATTATGTAGATTTTGTAGGAGAAGTTAATTTATTTTTGAGTGATTTGAATATATATAGTAGTTCTTTCGTGTATTTTCTGTAAATAAGTTATATTTTTGTTAATAAAATTTTGACTTTATATAAAAGTTAACCAAATCCTTGGATAAGAGGTTTTTCCGGATAATGACTATAGTTGACATTGTGTGAAAATACATTGTATGTCAATGTTTAACCTCAGAGCAATTAATATGCATGCAAGTGGTCGGGGGGAAAGTACTATTGAAGTTTCGCAGAGATTTGGTGTGTGACAAGGTAATGCTAAAACCAACTTCTCTTGATATTCTGCTTTCCGTGGGCGAATCATCAGTGATGTTATGAGACTTGCACCAGAAGGCAAAATTGGTGCGTCTTTAAATTAAATTGATTGATTGATTATTGGTTGCTTAAAGTCCAGTGGCAAATATTTCATGCATTTTCAGGACGAGAACAAGCTAACAATAAAAACCATAGGTAGGTTTTGTCATAATAGAGGCCATTCGGGATGATGATCGGCAAAATTTAGACTGCCACTGGAAAATGATGGGATATTGGATTGGGACAGAAAATTTTCATTGCAACATGCCACCTACGGACCCCCTAAAGAGTTGATGTAAATGTTTTTAATGTGCAAAGAACGTGACACTCCCTTTACACGAGGCAGCGGATTTAACGTCCCCATTCTGACCGGACGTGACTGCGAACTTGATACATCCCGCACAGCAAAACGGACGCCAAACTTCGTTTTGCTGCCGGTCGGGGGAAGACCAAGTGACCATATTTCGTTTCCCCAGTCACCCTTGGGGAACTTTAAATAAGTAACAACAGAAATCCATACATGTTATCAAACTGATCGACATGTAACCTCACAACCTGACACTTTTATACGGATCTCGCGCTCAGTTTCTTCCTTGTAGTTTGGATATGAAAACAGGGTTTTTGTGTATAAGAAAAACCTTTTAAAAAAACCAGAAAACTACGCAAAACTGAGTCCTCTAAACGTGTTAACAGTCTTTTAAGTTGTGCTTATTAATGTGATTACTTATTGAAGTCAACACCTGTGCAATTAAGTAAAACAGTCACTGAAAAAATAGAATTTGAACTTGCTGTCAGTTCATTAATAACGATTGTTAGTGATGTGATTTGTTTTTCCCTAAGAAAAAGCCTTTCTCATGCATGTAGCACATCCTCTATATATACCGATCAATTTTACCCAAGATTGTCTCTGATGCTTACCAAACTGCCCAACTCCAGAACTAACTAGATATTGTGACACCTTACAATTCAGGCACAGTGGGGCCAAGGGATATGAATTATAGAGTTTAGCTCTGAACTCAATTTAGGGGATGCCATATCTGCTGCAGGAAAATTGAAGTCTATATTAAGATTTTCAGAATTACACCAAGGTGTGTCTGAAAATATCAAGGATACATTAAAAGAAGAACAATTACTTCATCCTGCCACCAGTGGTCTTATGCGCTATGTCCTCGTTTTGGTATTTCTATGGAAATGATGCCCGCATAGCTTGTTAATAGATATAGGAAGATGTGGTATGAGTGCCAATGATACAACACACCATCCAAGTCACAATTTATAAAAGTAAACCATTATAGGTCACGGTCCGGTCTTCAACACAGAGCCTAGGCTCAAAAAATCATTTGATAGTAAATCGATGAAAAATAACACAAAGGCGCTTCTGAACCGTATATTGTCCCTAAAGATAACAAAAATTCGTAAATGTATGGCTATTACAAAATCAATCGTTTCTGTAGCAATTTCGCCCCTTTACATTTGGGACTGGCAGTGCAGATACATCATGCATATGCATATGGGAATATGGGTCACGAACATTGATCGAAACTTTGTACTCACATTTCTTTTGTGTTTCCTATGCAAAGGGAAGACTATATCTGACGAGTTTGACCAAATCATGACGGTATTTACGCTCCAGATAGCATTTGTACTAAAAAAAACTGTGTTTGCTTTGAACAAACTCTGTCCTGCGCCGAATTTGTTCTCATAAAAAAAAGGGAAGGTCTTGTAATGGTAATACGCGTACTGAATCCGCATATGATGATAAGAGATTGATTCATGTCCCTATTTTATGAATACTTGAGCTATTGTGTGTCGCTTTTAAAAGTTATATAAGGATCATGACTGAATTTGAATTACAACATTAGAAAATTGGCATTGCATTGTATAATTTTTCATTCTTCCCTTAAAAAATCAATGAGCTAACTTTTTTACCAGGATTATTCTTCTAAAAAAATGTTCATGCACCAAACTGACTTTGTTTTACACTCAATTTTTTTTAAACCTCGCATTCGCCTCGGGTGACTATAGTATATTTTGTGTTATTACTGCTCTGTCCAGACTTTACAAATACACAATATGTATTTATCTATAACTAGATACTAATTTTCACAAAATACACAACCTTTAAGATGCAAAATTAAAAACACTGTTTCAGCGCTTGAACTTTGTTTTTTTTTCAAAGATAGAAAAAATATTGAAATAATTTCATAAACTGGTGTTTTATACTTTAGAAAATAATTCTGTAATATACTATAGTGAAATACTATACACAATATGAAAGTTTATGGATGTGAAAAGGTCAAGGCCACTTCTTCTTTTGCTATGTCTTAAATGGAAAAAAATCAGAAGGTTCCAAATCAACGCCATTTTGTAATGGCAGCTCTTCATATAATTAGTCAAACTTGTCGTTTTAACATCGTTTATAGCATATGCTTATGGTTGAATCGTTTTTGTAGCATTCTATTGAATAAATAGCAAAATATTTCTCCTTTTTGTTCTTGTGTTTGAAATATTGATATTTTTAGGTCTGACCTTTGACCTCAATTTCACAAAATTGTGACCACTCTGGATTTTTACGACCCAACTTTTCTTATTGTACACGTTGTCCTCTTTCCATCGATATATAATTTAGGTGTGTGTTCTTCCGGACCATTAAAGTTTTAAAAAATGAACTCTGGTTGCAGTACTATAAACTACATACCACTTATTACATATTGGCGAAAAAAACATAATTAAAAAGTCCGCGAAACTGTTGCATTGTCTTTAGAAAATAAACACACGATGTCAAACATATACACCAGACGTATTTATACCTTTCGTACGCTTCAGAATGGTTTCAACGTTGAAAAAAAAGAATATTTTGAGGCTCAACATCTGACTGTCATATTTATTTTGTGAGAAATTACTTAACAAACTGGCGGCTTTCTAAGCTACGGACTGGAAGAACGTGGAATTTATCCCTTCAAAATATTTGTAAGCGTCAAATGAAAATTATCGTTACAAACGAATTGCATTTAATGAATGGCTATTATCTATTTTGAATTTATTGAACCATAAAACTAATTTTTGACTCTTCACATTGAATAATCTGCGAAACGGATTATGTAAAATGTGAAGAGTCAAAAATTGATTTTATGGTTCAATAAAATCAAAATAAATTATTGCCATTCATTATAAATAAATTTCTATCAAAACTAAGGCTCAAAGAACTTTTTATATTATTTATATTAGCAATAACAACGTACACATATGTTGGCGTATGAATACACAACGGTCAAAGTGGGCGTGTCGCCATCAAAATTGACAACATTGAAAATAAAACTAATAATTTTAACCAATCAGAAGACAGTAAAAACACAAAATTTATTTATTAGAATATATAGCTATCCCTGAGAAAAATGGATCCACAAGGAGAGTGATGAAAGCATCACTTCTTTCGAATACATGCGATGCCCTCATATTTCTCAAAGTACTGTTTGGATTTTTGTTCTTCAACAATCTACAAGATTTAAACATAGTTTAAGTACCTTTTCCTCAAATGAAAGTCAGACTGCTACATTGAGATAAATGATATGTCTTCGGTGACATAAATTAATACATTAATATAAATCTATGAGTTTTTTGTAAAGAAGCTTGCGTTCTTTTTTTGAATACCAATCTGTCAATCCTCATAACCAGGGCACATAACTTATACAAGGCTAGCGGATTATAATAAAAGCAAATCGATAATGAAATTTATCAGGGTTTGCTCTTAATGTTGGTTTCTTTTCATTATCATGTTCGATTTGGCCTTAAAATTAAGAGTTAACGAAGCGCACGTCTGTCCATCTGTTTTTTGTTTATCCCGATGTCATGTATGTGTTTATCATAGCATTTGGATCACAGCTGATGGAAATTTTGCCGCATTCCTATGTTGTCATGAATTATAAGTGAAATCATTCGACAGAATTGCGTGATAAGCAAAACAAATACTATTAGATTGGGTTTGAACAATGCAAACAATATAAGCATGATACAAATTTACTACGAAGATAATTTTTATACTGTACTACTATTGTATAATTTCTTTATTAAAAATACAACACTATATGTTTTTCCTTAAACTTCTGATTTCCAACTACCTGTATATGAATTGGCTTTTTATCACCTAATTAGAGGTTGAGGATATACGGTTTACATGTAATTGTTCTGACCAAAATTTTAAGAGTGAAGAAATGTCGTATTATAAGTGTATGGGGAGATAGATCATTGTGCCTGAATATCAAATATATAGATTCATCTCTAGTTGATATTAGACATGAGAAAAATAATCCATCACATGCTATGAACTCTTACCTGCAATATTTAACGTAAAAATCTGTCTGTTGATCTCTTCTTTCTTTTGAGGGAAAAAATCATGCTTCAGTATTCCTTTTACGTTTAAATCTATGTAGAATTGTGATCCTTACAAGTAGGAGATATCGATCTTGATGAGGATGTGAATTATTCAAGTTATACCGTATACAACATAAAATAGACACCATCTAGATCATTTAGAATATGATTAGGATTGGCGGCGTAGATAGTGTACTTTTTTGGTGTATTCCATGCCATATCCATTCACAAAACAATAAAAACGATATGTTATTGTAGGTGCTAAATTATTATGGAGGAAATGCCTTTTGCAATATAAGAAAATGTAACACAATATGTTGTGTAACTAAAATATTGTTGGTAATCATATAAATCATTCCTACAAAATGGCTGTTATTCAATTTATCGAGAAGATTGTCTCTAAATAATAAGTAATGATGTCATATAATGCGAATGGATAGAAAAGGAGCTTAAATTTGATCGTGCAATTAAACACAATTTAACCTCGAATCTGGAAAAAAATACGTTTGATCATCAAAAGGCATGAAAATCAGAAATAAAGAAAAGTGTCTGTCAAAATGAGAAATATCCTGTCATGATACGGTGTACTAATTCAAAAACATGAGCTCGGTACTTTTTAGGAAAAACATGTACTCCTATGCGAATCATTTAAGACAAAACACGTTTTACGTCAATTATGTCTGTATTGTTCACACTTAAACCGTTCAATGTAAATATATGTTTGTTAAGAAAGGTTCTGATAATTTTTTTTTTATTTTTTGGTAATTTTCTATCAAAAATTATCGTGAAGATCAAACAACGCATTATTACGATTGTGACCAGACTGAATGATTTAAAAATCATATTAATTTTCCAAACGATGTAGTTATGTATGTGACGTGTTATTAATGTATAATGTTCTTTGGTCAACCTACACCATACACCATTATACAATAAACCATACACCAAACACTGTAAATAATGTACAATTACACCGTTCATCATTGCACCAATTCCTATATATACAAAACACCATTATCTATGCACAATACCATTAAGAATCATATACGATATTCCTTATTCAACTTGATCAAAAAATGAAAAGAAAAAAAAAAATTCTGCGTGAATTGCAAGTTCGAAAATATCTTTTATTGAACCGACTTAAATCTAAAAACATTGCACAGCATTTAAGAAATAATTTAATATTCTGATAAATTAAACTATAAATAACGCATAATTTAGTTTTTTGAAGCACTAGCGTACTTACTGGGATTTTCTATTTGCAGGAGCTATTTGAAAATTGCTACTTTCAACTAAAAAGGTTACAATGTGGGTTTTGAAAATAAGTCATTTCTATTGTCGTAAAGTTTTGTTCTCAGCAGACTTTCTTTGTAAATATAAAGCTGTTAGTCAATATTTGGACCTTAATTGACTCTATATGTTGACTCTTTTATCTAAAGTTCGATAAGGTAGATGTATTCAACATTGTCACCAAAGGTTGAACACTTTATTGTGAGTTCATCATCTATTTAGCTGAATGTGACTATACATGATAATGCTAATACCATGTTCTTTTGATGTTATCTTGCTAACATGTATGCGTACTTTTTTAAAATAATGTGAACAATTTGTGATTTAGATAAAAAGGTTCGATATATGTTTTGTGTGAATTTGAGGTTGCTTTTGTAATATACAAACTAAATGTATAAATAAGCATTTAAATTTTAGCATGTCCAGAACAGACTTCAAGTGATGTTCCAGTGAATACAAAGGATAGAACTTCAGGTGAGTAATTTTGAATTGTTTTGATCAAAATGGAATATTTAATAATTTTCATGATACCATTCTTGTTTTGTATATCATTCAACTAGACATCATTTCGTTTTTAAAACCAAAACATGTCTTTTCTAAATTTCAAAGTGACACTTTCCATGAATGATATCTTAATTGTTTTTCTTTTTATAATATTATATTAAATGTCTTCGAAAACTGCTCTTGAATTTTCTGTAAATCTAATACTGACAATATTTGAATATTGATATCATGATTGCATACTCGCTTTCCAAATCGTTTCATGGGCTTGAATATGATTAATACAAATATCGTAATTTTGTAACATGTGTAACTTGACAATCCGAATAATGAATGCCATACTGATATTAATAATTCCATGCTTATTGGGACTTCGAGTTCATGTGATCGTCAATACAAAAAAATTGGATAGTATTTCTTAAAGTCGAAGTTTGATTGTTTCCAGAAAAATAATAAAGCTTGTTTCTGTAAATAGATTTATTCAGTGTTGCCTTACGTACTAATTATATTTACAGATAACATACACTCATCACAAATCTCATTGAATGGATGTAATGATCATGACAATGGTGACATGACACAATTTACCAATATGTTACCAAAATCAGGAAGACAGAAAGACTGAACATTGCTGAAGAAAATACGCAATGTATTTATATTTTGTAGATTTCTTTTCATTTACTTCATCCTATATCGATCAGCTTCAAATACAAATGTGACAGTGACTGAGAAAATGGGTCCAGATGAGCTATATACATATTTTCAGTTTTTTGCATTGTTTCATTGCTACTTATGTGCTTATCATGAATATAAAATGTTATGATGATATCTCAACTGGTTTTAAATTTAAAGCACATTCTAATCCTGGATGTATTTGGATGCATAGAATTTAAAAAAAATCGAAATTCAGACAAAATTCTTATTATTTTCTTAAGCATTTTGAATGGATTCATTACTATTTAATGAATTAAACTTCAAAATTGTATTTTCTATCAACATTCAAAATCTAAATAGCTGTCTTGCTAACATAAATATTAACTTGCTGAAAATGCATGGTAAATATATGGTTGCCATAAAAACAAAAATCGAGAAAAATATTTTTATTTTTCAGTCTTTTACCTTTTATTTCATACTTTAGATATCGTTGTGTGTGTTGTTTCTAGTGGCACTGTGCTGTCTCCTGTTGTACCTTATAACAAATGAACAGGTTGTGTTTTGCCTTCCCAAGGCTGGAGCTAGTATTGTCGTTGGTACATGTATGTCATATTTTTTTTTTTGTAAACTGTTTTTCTTAAATTAGGTCTTTTTATTTTCTGAATTGATTCATTTTTTTCATAACGGATCCTTACAGCCAACTATACAGTATGGGTTTTTTGTTATTGTTGAAGACTGTACAGTTGCCTATGCTTAAATCAACATAATTTAAAATTGATTAAAACAACATCATTTGAACTTTGATGGATAGTTGTCTCATTGGAAGTTAAACCACATCTCTATCTTTATATTGTTGACAATTACCTTCAGTTTGATATTATTATTAAATTAGTAAAAAACACAAAAAATATATTTAAGGGTAATTTAATTCAGTAGATTCTGCTTCCTTGATGGACATTTGTGTTTTCTGGTATCCACATCACTGGTCAGGTCAACCTCAGTTTTAGCACATGTTGGCTTTGGACAACTGACATCTTTATTAGCGTCGTTATAGCAAAATTCCCTGATTTGTTCGTACAAATGCCACTAGCTGTATCTCATCCCTTTGGTGTCAAAGTGTTTGGCATAGTATCTGTTGGTATAATAGTGGTTTTTTTAACAAATTGACTGTTATAGGTACAGAGTCACAGGACTCTTTACAAACAATATATCCAGGTTTGGTTGAATCAACCGTAAAGTGGTGATAACTGGTGATATGCTTCAGTGTTTTAAAATAATGCTGAAGGTGTTTTTTCCAATCAAAAAATATCACTGGTTTCTCTATATCTTTCACTAACTGGGATATATTATGACCATTTCTGCTAGATTTGTTCACACTTTCTGCAATCCTCAAGATATATTCAACATTACTGATTCACATAATGTACATGTGGTTTGATCTAAATGTATATTCAATTCAGAAATTATGGCAATGTTTTTATTATTGCGAAAAACGAAACAGGGTTATAATCCCAACATTTTAAACTCAGATTTTGAATATTTTTAGATGAATTAAACAGGACTTTTCTCAATATTGCAATTATTAAAATTGCATTCCTTTAAACAAAAAATACAAGCAATATAGTGGAGTGACCAAACCAACAATTTTTCAACTTTAATGGACCACCCTACCTGCAGGCTAAATTATGACTTTTTGGAAAGAGAAAGGTTTATTCTTTAATTTTTGCCTGGTCGTATAATTGAAATATGATGCATTTTTTTTTTAAATAAGGTCAAAGGCTAGTGATTGAGTTTTTCACTATTGTCAATTTATTTCACAAGAGGTTATAAAAAGTCTCCCAAAATATATCTCAATTTTACTAAACAAGAAATTCATAATGATATAAACTGTGACACTTCATTTTCAACTTAACTTGAAAATAATGAAACCGGCAAATGCATATTTTACGGGGAATTCAGACTAACAACAAAATAGAAGACGGAACAACCGAATCTTAATTTGTTTTTTCTTTTTTTTTTTTTTTACATCGCATGTACTTTTAAAGATATATTTCTGGATTTTACGGCATTTATAAAAAAAAATCAAAGTCAATTTGGTTTTTGCTTTGAAGTATATTTGTTGCCAGTCACAAATATTTCACAAGTCAATTAAATCAAATGAGTTTAATGATGGACTAAAGTTTCAGCGTATATTCCAGCTTTATGAACATTTTAGGTTTTATGTGCCTTTGCCTTACAAAAGCACATATGGACCCCTTAAAAAGAGTGGTTGTATGGGGTATGTTAACAAACGAAGGACATGACAACTTTTGAAAACCTGACATCAGTCATCGTTTTCATCGCCGTCTTCTTCCAATATTGCTCGGTGAGTTAAATAATTTCTACAACCATCAGACCCTTCACATGAACAAATATTGGCAGACGCGAATTTAAGTTGGTTGCATACACAGTTGTTATTGCAAGCTGTTTTCCCTTGTCCGTATACGTACAAACAAGGTCTTGAAGGAAATCTACTGACATATAGGTCCCTAAAAAACATAGCAAACAGTTTTTACCCTCTAACCAACCAGAGTCTTTGGAAAGTATGATCACTGGTTTAGCAATATGAGAGTTTATCCAAACTTGCGTTTGAAGCATTGCACGTGGGATGTGCCACGTTTTTACATGGGGGAATTTTCACAAGACTTGCATCCTTTGTGGCGGCAAACTCCACCCTTAGCTTGTTTAGATCATCATGAAGATACATGAACTTTCCCTTCGGATCATACAATGAGGCGATTCATGCACTTCAAATGTTAACGGCGATTCCTAATCTCCCGCTTGAAACTAATCGAATTGGGCACAACTTTTTGGAATTTTTGTCCTCAATGCTCTTCAACTTTATACTTGTTTGGCTTTCTAACTATTTTGATCTCAGCGTCACTGATGAGTTTTATGTAGACAAAACGCGCGTCTGGAGTATCAATTTATAAGCCTGGTACCTTTGATAAATATTATCATAACTTGGAAGATTGAAACAAGTGCAAATTTTCTCTTCAAGGAGATGAATTATATCACATTTACAACATTTCCACATAGTACCATTATCATGGAACAAAGCTGAAGGTATGGGACCAATAGGATATGCCAATATCCTGACTACAGTCTCATTCTCACGAACATTAGCAAGAACTAAGGCACGACGAACTATTTTATTAGGTTTATATGTGCCTTAACAAAGTCACCTAATTTACATTTGAGTGTTGAGGTCTTGGTCGTATCATCGAACGTATTGAGAAGAGACCTCGACATAGGACTGAAGAAGACATGGCTTTCAGACTCATTAGAACAGCCTTCCACAATATATTTAACCATCTGGTTGCCACGTTCAAGATATTTAAGAAGAGAATCATGAATATTTATTGAGACTTTTATTTCTGTAGAAATACTAGTATTTATCAATGGCTAAGGATGATCGGCAACGTTAAACGGATCGGTCATATTTGAATGCATATACCCTATCAAATCAGAGACATTCTTCTTGTCTCGTGTCAATGCCGCTTGCTTGTTGTCTTCGTATTCAATTTCTGCATCAGTGGCTAATCCCGATCTTGATCTCATTTCAGAACTAAAATGCGCAAGGATGTGTCTTGTAAGCATCCATCGAAGTACTGCGGTTTTTTTCCTTGTCAGTCCGATGTGATGCCTCTACAACATTTAGAATCTTTAATAATAGTTTTCTCTGTAGCCATATCACTCCAGATACTATTTAAGGCTCCATGTTTATGTCTGATTGAAAACTCACCAGACATTAAGACAGATTTAAACGTTTCAGACCGATTCAGCATATCCAATATATAGGCTAGTGTCCACCTAGCATAGTTTGTCCGATTGGTAATGAAAAAGCATCGCAACATTGCAACTACCATTTGCAGATTTAAAAGCCACTACCCATTCCGTTCAGACCTAATGTTCTGTAACAATATCTTCACTGCACGAAGAAACATATCCCAAAATGCGAAAGTTGGTGATAGTTACAAGAGTGTATCCTGAATTCTTCAAACAATAGCAACATATATATGTTCTTTAAAATTAGAAAAAAAACGGTGCAATACCTTCAGTGCTTTTGGGTGTTTCAGCAAATTAACTGTGACATACAATTGGTTCAATATTAACTAACGATTTTAGTCTTAACACCAATTGAAGAATGCTTTTAAATTAAACAAAAAAGCCATGAGACCTAGTCTCATATACCAAAGTTCATCCTCGAAAACGTCTGGAATAGACCATTTTACATTTGGGCAACAGCATACAATTAATTGTCAAATGTTTGCACAGCATATTGTAGACCAGCACGTTTTGACATATCTAAACATTGTTAGTTGTAAATAATATTGCCATGCCGAGGCTAGGCATTTATAACCGGAGCCAAGGCTACAGACGAAATTTCAGATTTAGCCTTTCGTGAGAACTGGTCCAAAATGGAGCAATTTGTTATGTGCTTTCTGCAGAAAAAGGAAGGGAATCTAAGTTTTCTCTGGAAAGAAGTCGCAGAAATACCAAAGACAGGACAGATACATCTCGGTTTTCGATGAAACAAGACATACTCTTCCCATAAACATTAGAATAACGAGGAGGTCTATACCGTTCTGTTAGCTTGTCGAAAGGTAAACATGCCATAAGATTGGTATTCGAACCATTCAACGTCAAAGATCTTTCTATTTCTCGTTAAATCTTTATGGAACTCATGTGGGCGTGTGATGATTCGTTTGAATACTGAAATACAACTCTAGCCATGGAGTAAATGGATTTTTACCATCGATTGTTTCAGCATTTAAGTCAATATTTTCTGCTCCCTCCTGTATAATACGAACACCTTTTCTAAATACAGTAATACCATTAGGTACATAGGACATGTTTTGGATTCTGTCTATTTCCAAATTTGCTAAATTAGTCCGATATCTACGTACTTCAGAATATGATGTACAAAAACCATGAGAGTTTGGATTTTCAATAAAAAACAATTAGAGCCAAACTCATGGTGAAATTGTAATGCCAAAACAAGATGAAACGGGGTTAACAAGCTTTATGTTTAAAGCAAGTATACATTCTGTTATTGCCAAGACTTTTCGGAGTTTGTGGACAGGAAGATTAGGAACATTACTACAATCTTTCAATGAACATCAGAAAAACGAGGAGGTCCATATCATATTCATTGAACTATTATGCAAAGTTCAAAATCCTCATTAAAGTTGATTTATAAGAAATACTGACATGGAATGGCTTCCAAACTTTACAATAGGAAGTTTAAAACATTTTAATTCGGAAAATCGTGAAATTATCAATATAATCTAAATTTATAAATGTTGTAACCACTTCTTTAAAATAAAACAGACTGTGTTTTCGCTAAACTGAGTGAAAATGTAAAAAGTTAGAAAAAAAAAGGAATTTAAGTTTTACATTATGAATAAACAATTAAACTCTGTATAAAATCAAAATCATATGTGAAAAGAAAGAAAAAAAGTAACAAAATTCAATTTTTTTCCCATCTCGAAATTTGAAAAAAATCGAAATGACTTTTTTCTTTCCATTTTATAAAAAACTGCATCGCATGAAATGTTTACGACCGGGCAAAAAAGTTAGCTTAATGTATTGGCTTTGCAAAATAAATGTGTTTAGCCTGCAGGTTTGTCGGTCCATTAAAGTCGTAAAATAAGCTTCTTTTTCTTGATCTGTCACTTCACCAATAATTTTGGAACATACAGTCATGACAGTATTCAGAAGAGACAAGAAAAAACAAAAAGTATGACGGGACTTATTATTCGGCAATGAATATGCAAAATAAATTGACATGCATACCATTAGGTACATGGGACATGTTTTTTGGACATGCTTTGATACTATATATGCCTATGACTATGTTAATTGGACATGCTTTGATACTATATATGCCCTTGAATTTTTACTAGATATATATATAATATGCCTACAGACTATGTTAATTGGACATGCTTTGATACTATATATGCCCTTGAATTTTTACTAGATAACATTTTTGTTCGCTTTGGAGATTCCGTATATCGTCAGATTATCGGAATTCCAATGGGGACTAACTGTGCACCACTTATTGCGGACCTGTTTTTGTATTGTTATGAGTTACAATTTATGACAAAAATAAGCAAAGACCCATCGAAACAACATCTGATAAACAAATTTAATAATACTTTTAGATATTTGGATGATATTTTGGCTCTCAATAATGACGACTTCAGTATGTATATTAGTGAAACTTATCCTGTTGAACTTACTTTAAATAAAGCTAATACTAACAATGACCACTGCCCTTTTCTTGATCTTGATATCTATATCACTAATGGAAAGCTGAATACTAAAATTTATGATAAAAGGGATGATTTTTCATTTCCTATCGTTAATTATCCGTTTTTAGATGGTGACGTTACCTTGTCACCATCTTACGGTGTTTATATATCTCAACTTGTACGATTCGCTCGTGTATGTAACAATGTTTTCGATTTTAACGAGAGAAATTTATGTATTACTGAAAAATTATTACACCAGGGTTTTCGATATCACAAACTAGTCAAAACATTTACTAAATTTTATCATCGGTATAAAGACATCATTCGTAAATATAGCTCAACATGCAGACTTCTAATACGTTCAGGTATTTCACATCCAATTTTTTATGGTAATATTCTTTATCAAGCACAAAGGTGTCAGTATTCACCTCAGAAACTTACAAAACTTAAGAAGGGATATAATTACGATACTGTTGCATATTTTGGCGTTAATATTGAGTCACTGATAAGGTCTTTGCATCGGAACTAAACACATTTATTCTAAAATACAGTTGTTGGCATGACACGGGTTATGTTCTTCTCATATATGTTATGATGGTATGATACTAAACCCCTAACGGGAAGGATTTTGCCTGATGTTCATATGATGAAATCATAATCTTTCAGTCAGTTTAATTGAAGTCTGGAGCTGGCATGTCAGTTAACTGCTAGTAGTCTGTTGTTATTTATGTATTTTTGTCATTTTGTTTATTTTCTTTGGTTACATCTTCTGACATCAGACTCGGATTTCTCTTGAACTAAATTTTAATGTGCGTATTGTTATGCGTTTACTTTACTACATTGGTTAGAGGTATAGGGGAGGGTTGAGATCTCACAAACATGTTTAACCACGCCGCATTTTTGCGCCTGTCCCAAGTCAGGAGCCTCTGGCCTTTGTTAGTCTTGTATTATTTTAATTTTAGTTTCTTGTGTACAATTTTGAAATTAGTATGGCGTTCATTATCACTGGACTAGTATATATTTGTTTAGGGGCCAGCTGAAGGACGCCTCCGGGTGCGGGAATTTCTCGCTACATTGAAGACCTGTTGGTGACCCTCTGCTGTTGTTGTTTTTTATTTGGTCGGGTTGTTGTCTCTTTGACACATTCCCCATTTCCATTCTCAATTTTATAATTTTTAACATGAATACGGTTATATTCGTTTCGTACATAACTGCCACAATGGTAAAGAGTAGGTAAACCGATCAAGGTTTAGAATAAATGTTTTAATGATAATGGAAAACAAACATTCTTTATGTTCTTATCCTAAATCTGTTACATTTGATTATTCTTAACATGCATGAAATATTTGCCATTGGACATGAAGCAAACAACAATGATTTAATCAATGTTATCTTCTAATTATGAATTCAGAAAAAAATATTGCAATGTCTTCTTATTATGTACATGAGGTTTGCTTATTAAAGCCTAATTTGCCAGTACCCGATTTTAAAAAAAAATCCTAAAAGTATAGTATCTCACTCACATCTGCCATTGTTTTAGCTGCGGAGTTGCGCCATTTTACCTTCCATTTTCCAAAGTGCCAGTCGGGTTCAAACTTAGTACGACCAACAATCATCATAGAATACTCTATGGACTTGTGTAATCCTACAAAGAAAATGTAAATCAACATTGTTAAACCATGATATGTTGAATTATCCTGTTTTAGGTAATTAGGTGCAATGTTTTTGATAAATAACTTTTCTATGGTGAGAAACAGATAAATATTAATTAGTTTGCTATTGCATGTACATGTATTGATACTAAATTGTGTTGTTTTTACAGAAGTTCTATTATATAAGTGTTGAATCATGATTTAGAACATGTACCTGTTAGAACTCTCCACAGGGCATACCACAGTACAACATTGTTTTTATTCTGTCCTGAACAGTTATCAAAGTGGAACTTTCCATTGGTCTCCCTATGTCCATTGTACATTAGGTAGTGGTGCACCATGCTTACAACACTGTTAGCCCCTTTCCCTAGATTCTCTTCTTATCGACCAAATAAAATGTCTGTTTACCTGTTACCTATGTAATTTAAATTTCTGTACAAAATCGATTGATAAATTATTGACTTAAGTGAACCAAATTTACATTAATTTCAATTGTATGTTAACAGTTAAATGGTGTTTATAACATATTTTTTTACATTTAGAAGGAGTTATAAAGAAAATATAGGTCGAAATAAACAAAGATAAAATTTTTGTGAGCTGGAATATCTCATAAATGTGTACGTGTAGATTCTATGAATATTATGCATAATTCAGTATATGTATAACATAAACCTGATATTTTCAATTGGTGCTATTAGTCTCAACTGTTACTGAACAAATGTACATGTTATTAATAAAGTTGACGAGAAAACTGATATTTTGAGGAAATACATGTCTGTGAGAAATCTGTCTTTTTTTTTTATAAATAGTTTAATAATAAATAGGCGCCTATTAAGTGCCAATTGTAATGTTTCATATCATTCATGTCAGGTCTTTAATAGCCAACTGTACAGTATTTAGTTTTTCTTATCATTGCTGAAGGATGTGTAATTACATTTATTTTCTTATATATCAGAAGTACATAATGTGGCAGTGTGATTATTCATTTTTCATACCTGATCCTTCAGAGCACATCCCAAACACATTACACTTTCTAGGAGTCTTGAAGTAAATTGGTCCAACCTGCTGTGCATGGTGCGGGGAATGGACCGGTTGTGCATAGTCCCAAGAGTAATGCATTTCTGTTTCAACTGAGCATGAAGGATTTCCTAAAAGAAATTACAAAATTTTTTAAATCTTTTACAGTCAAAACTGACATGTACACATCATGTATGACATATCGCGCGCATGTTATAAATTTTAATTTGTGCTTTCATTAATGAAGATTGCTTAAAAATTAAACATGTAATGTTACAAGTAATGTTTATCAAATGAAAGTACATTTTGCATAAATTAATCATGATGCATACCTACATGTATATTTTGTAAATTCTAATTATAAATGGATACATGTACATATCAACATTGCAACTATTTCAGTAGTTTAAAGTCTTGATTTCCCAAAATTACATGTATACAAAATAATTCATCAGTGTTTTATTATTATTATATTAATAATTCACTTGCATTTCAACATGATATATAGCATTTTTTGTCATATTTTCCCCACAACTTCATTGATCAATGTATTTTATGAGACATCACTTTTTCAGATATTCATTAAGTGATCTATACATATAATAATCCTAAATAAAATAAATATAATAGCAAAATGTTGAAATGAATATTATTTATGCAATTTTGGGTTGCTCATTGATCAGCATGATGAGATTGATTTAATTAGATTTTAATTAATTTAATTTTTACCTGGATTTTTGCCTTCATCTGGAGAATTAATATAGTTCTCTTTGCTCATAGAGCACTGTCTTCTGTAATAGTCGCTTTGTTCTTTTGCCTGCTGAACATGTGCATTATATTTATCCAGCAAATCACTTTTTTCTTCTTCTGTAAGATGTCCACTATTTGATATTTTAAAGGCATAGTCCTGACATTTACAGCTAAGATCATTGCATGGTTTTGACACAACAATGTTTGGCAATAACTCACTCCATAACCTTTGGAAAGTGCGTAAACTTACACTCCTATATTTCATTTCCACTGCTAATGTTTCATATAACTCATGAATATCAAATGCTGTTTTTTCTGAAGGGAGAAGCAGGACCTGAGAGTTTCTGAAATTAGGAAGTCTACCTTGCAGGGGCAGTGCATTGTCTATTGCATATTTATGTAGAAAAGATTTAATTCTTTCTGTATCAGTAAATCCCAATGCATGTTTTACATGTCGGCCCTTACCGCCATGAACTCTGGGGTTAGACCATCATTATCGAATGATTTTGCAAATACAAGGAGCTTCTTTTTTTCAATTCCATGAGCGAAGCAGAAAGTCTTGTGACATACACGATGTCCAGCAAAATAAAATTCCTGAAATAGTCTCTCCCTATCTTTTTGTTTATGCTGTTTAGCTGTGGTTAAGTCACCTAATCGTCTGTGAGTGAACAGTTCTGATTTGATAACTAAGTCTAATTCATCTCTTGACAATTCTTTACAATGTTCACGAAATTCAATGATTGTATCCATAGACACTACCTGACTGCATGGCTTCCCGTAAAACTCTTTGCAACCACAACTTTCATTTCTGAATCTAGCCTGTGAAATATATTCACGATTGTCTTCATCTGACGGGTCAATTTAAATTAAATTGTCATCATGTTCTGAATCGGAATCATCAGACTCAAAGTTAACAAGAGCTTCGTCATCATCGCTTAGATTTTCACTTTGGGAACTTTCAACTTGGGTAAAATATAATTCATCGACAAAATGTAGCTCTTCAATAAACTCCTCGTTCTGTTTGTCTGTTGTTTCTGATGGAATACTTGAGCTACACGATACAAAACTTGCTTGACTCATGACGATGACATTTCACTTCCAATTTTGATTTCAGAAAGGGAAGTAATGAACTTACGGGATAAGACTAAAATACGGAATCAGGTTAAAAATAGATATTGCGGACTTTAATTTAAATAGATAAAAACGATAAAACGCACACGTGGTAAGCATCTATCATGATTTAAGTAGTAAAGCTTCATTGGGATTTAGTCAGTAAAAAAATATTTGCAGGTGCTTGTTGACGTTTACTTTGCAACGTCATAGTCAAAACTACGTTTTACCGCATCTGGGGCCCATTTTGTCAGACGTCGTTACAAATAAGGTCATAGAGTTTAGTTCCTTTTTGTTCTATTTCCATGTATAGTCGCTGATAACAACATTCAAATATCCATAGGCAGATGTATTGTTCAAATGCTTAATTTTCAATATCACAAAAACAAAATAATGAAATGGTTATTATAATCAACGATTGCTCTTTTTTGCTACATTTTAACTTGAAACATAACATACATGTATACCACTAGCAAGAGCATTTATTTTTTTTAGTTCTTGAGTATCTGTCCGTTATGATTCCAACAATGACTTCTTCTGGTTCTGAGGGATTCCTGTTGTCCAAAATTTTGTTTTGGTGGACCAGTGTCTATATTCAAATTTAGGAAACCTTATATCATGTTTGATTTTAATACCACATCGTTTAACACTTGACTTCCGCTAGGTGTATAAACATGAGAAAGTGTGATGAGGTAAATATTTTATACACAATTTATTTATATCAATACACTTTGAATTCAGAAATTTTAATAAACGCATTTGAACTTTGTCTGATAAATTTGAAGCAATTAAAAATCAAATAGTAAAAAATTTCCTAATTTTTATTTAAATAAATTAGTCCATAAAAACGTCCAATTTTGTGCTAAACGTTTGAATAAAGTAAAGTTTATTGAACACTATGATTTAGATTAATTAAATGTATTACTTGTCGGAATCATATTTTATATCAAGTTTGTTCTTTAGATTCTGATTCGAAAGCTTGCAACTTCATGCTTCATTTGATATCATTTTGGTTAAAACTACGTTGCCATTTTATCGTCCATTGAATATGCGTCAAATTTAGAGGTGAGCAGAGGTCAGAAGCTATTTTTAACTAACGAAAAATCCACTAAAAGCTTTTCAATATTTCTTAAAACTTCTATAAAGTAACATTTTAATCTGTTTTATTGTTGTCTATTATATGTTCACCTTGTTTGAGTTCATATTCGAATTGTTAGTTACCTTTTTAATAAAGGGATGCAATGATCAATTGAATGGCTTTCTCTAACCCATCACAATGTTGATCATGAAGACATCAAAAGTGTATTGAATTGATCCATGTGGTAGAAATACAAAAAATGGTTGACGCTTAGGAATGATAAACTTACGAGGTTCTACCTAGACTTTCTATGCTGAATCGTCACGTTGCAATTACAAACAATTATATACCCATTTAGTGTTCTTATTTGTTTGAAAACTCCCTTTTAAAATTGATTTATACGATCATACATCAGCGACTTGAGATCACATTTATGTAAATTGTCAACGCATTTCAACTGTTTCAAATTGAACAATTGCAGATAATAAGTCAAGCTATCATAGGCTTCCCATACACAGATCTTTAACATGTCTGATGTTTACAACAAAAAATAAGGAGATATGGTATGATTGCTAATGAGTCATCTCTCAATCAATGACAACATGAAATGGATGTAAGCAAGTGTAGGCATTCACCAATTAACAAAATAAATACAGCATAACAAGCACAATTAGTATCACTTTTATTCTTGTTTAGCTCATACGAATAGTTTTGAGCTTTAATTTTAGTAAATGTTAGAAAATTTGGAATAATGAAGAAACTCCACTTATTGCTCGCGGCATATTGGTTTTGTATACGTATTCTAAACAAGTGTGTATTGTTTCAACCGTTTCAACAGTTTAAACAATTAACACTGTTAATCATAATCTCATCGTTACATTTTCAAGGTGTGCTTGCAGTTTCATAAACATGTAGTGGATTCTTATCTATCATCGTTGTATTTCTGTTTTTTTGTTAAATATAAATTGAATCTAGGTTTAGAGAACCCCATTACATTAACTGGGAACATAATTTTTAAATAGTTATAGATTCCATTGACGACAACGCTAGAACATGGGCTAAAGGTGAAAAAGTAAAACTGGACACTTTGTCAATATGGTTCAAAACAACCAGGTATCTGATATAACGTCGCATTCCTAAGTTGAAAAATTGTGTGAATGATCAACCAAAGTCCGTTTTCAGAGACAAAGAGCTGTCAAATGACTATCATCTCTTCGTGATATGCATGATGTTGTTCTTGCGGAAAAAGCTTCAATTTATATTGTCTTTGGGTGTAAATCTAACTCTTGTCTTGTAGAAGAATCATTACTAATAAGTGAGCACTCAGGTAATCTCACATACAAAAAAAATTATTTGACAAGGATGGGATTTTGGCAATTCAAAAATCCTTCATGGGTTCAATGAACATTTAATTAAACAGCAGATGGGAGGACCTACGTCGTTTATATTGAATACCTAAGCTTCACAAAATTATGTACAAACAACGGTGCATTGCCAGATCATCTGTATGTTTGACGAAATAAATGTCAAAATTATGTCTGCAGTGAAAGACGGTCTTCAGACATACTGTGAAACTGTTTAGTTGCGTAGTGGTATTAACCATATGTGGATTCTAAAAAACTATTAAGAACTTCTGAATAATTTTTAAACTCGACCTTTTCCTGAATTTCTAACAAAACTTTAGATTGTTCAACCCTGATCACCACCATTATCACCATTAGCCATGTTAAATTGAAAAATCTTATAAGATAAATAATCTGCAATGCTTTTCGGCATTTATATGGTAGCATTCGTTAATAATTTATGACTTTGGGAACAAGTGATCAGTAAGCTGGAGTTTCTTATTGACAACCTATTTGTTGAATTTGAAGGTAGACTGTTTCAACAAATTGGTGGTATTCCTAGGGGAACGAACTGTGTTCCTCTCTTTGTCGACCTCTTTTATTTTCATATGAGTCGATGTTCCTTCAGACAATTTTTAAAAACAAGAAGATAAAAAAAAGCCAGATCATTTAATTTCACAATCAGATGTATTAATAAGGTTCTTTACATTAACAATCCATCCTTTTATTTTTTTTTTTGTGGGGAAGGGGTTCCATTCATATATCCTCCAGAACTAGAAATTAAAGAAACAACAGACACAGCTTTTTCTAAGTTCCTTTTAGACTTATACTTTTGACATAAGCTGTCATCTCAGCACTAGAATCGATGACAAATGAGACGATTTTATTTTGAAATTATAAATTTACTCCCACTAAGTAGCAATATACCAACTTGACTTACATACGGGACATACATTCCCAACTTATTTGATATTCAAGAGCTTGTAAAACGTCGCCAGTGTCTGAGCAGGAAGTTGATGAATACTGTCAAAGATCGTCTCGTCCTTCTACTAAAACAAGTTCATCGTAAGATACAAGGACATTGTTGAAAAATATTCGAATCAACATCACAAATAACAAACGGTGGTCTTGAAGTGTGGATTAGATGTACTGACGTTGTTTATCATCTTAATAACGTCTTATAGTATTCTTTTTTGAGCTCATTGTGAATAGTACGTTAACTGTTTAGTCAAGTGTTGGTAATGTCCATCTGACGTGGCTCTGTACTTATATATCCAGTCATTGTCTTGGTGTGCTGTGCTGAATTGTATATTGTTGTCTTTCTTTTTTGCTGGTATGATGAATCGGTATGCCTGTTTGTGTTTCTTTGTTGATACATTTGTTTATTTTTATAGTGATTAAGATTATAACACAATGTTGACTGCTGTTCCCCTATTTTAGATATTTGTACCTATTATGTCTGTTTGTTTAGTTTAAACATCGTTTTAGATATCATGGAATGTTCTGGGACTGTCAAACAAGTGAAAGGTTTAGCTAACTTTAAAACCATTTTCTACATAAGAACATGCCTGTACCAAGTCGGGAATCTGACAGTTGTTATCCATTCATTTGATGTGTTTTTGCGTTTGATTTTGTGAATATAAAACTAAGAAGATGTGATATGATTGCCAATGAGACAACTTTTTACATCGTCACATCTTACATCCATCCTTGAACACCGTTATACACAACTTACTACACCGTCACATCTTACATCAATACTTGAACACTGTTATACACAACTTACTACACCGTCAAATCTTACATCCATCCTTGTTCACCGTTTTATAAAACTTATTACACCGTCATATCTTCCATCCATCCTTTTACACCGTAATACACAACTTACTATACCGTCACATCTTATATCCATCCTTGTATAGCGTTATATACAACTAAAAACACCGTCACATCGCATCCATCCTTGTACCTCTTTATATACAACTTATAACACCGTCACATCCTAACATCCATCCCTGTGCATCGTTATATATAACCTACTACACCGTCACATCTTACATCTATTTTTTTACCCCTTTATATACAGACTGAGTATCACACCACCACATCTAAAGTTCATCCTTGTACACCGTTATATATAACTTACTACACCGTCACATCTTACATCCATAATTGTACCCTTACAACAGTGTCACATCTTATATTCGCCATTACACCACATTATATATAAATTACTACACAGTTACAACTTACATCATTCATTGTATCCCGTTATGTACAACTTATGTCACTGTCACATATCATATTTGTCATTGTACTCCGTTAGATACAGCTTACAACACCGCCACATCTAACATCTATCCTTGTTCCCCTTTATATACAGAGTATCATACCGCCACATTTTACATCCATCATTTTACCCCTTTATATACAGAGTATCACATCACCACATCTAACATCTATCCTTGTACCCCTTTATATACAGAGTATCACACCACCACATCTAACATCCATCTTTGTGCCCCTTTATATACAGAGTATCACACCACCACATCTAACATCTTACCTTGTACCCCTTTATATACAGAGTATCACACCACCACATCTAACATCCATCATCATACCCCGTTATTTACAACTAATAACACCGTAACATCTTACATCAAACTTAATTCATAACCCGTTATATATAATAGGCGGATCCAGGGGGCCTTGGCCCCCCTTTCGTGGGAAAAGTTTGGTTGGTTGTATAGATTATTTAATGTCATATCTTACACCCATCATTGCACCCCGTTATACATAAATACGCAGACATTCAGGGCAAACCAAAGATTTCTAATATTTAATTCTGTCGATTCTCCGCAGCAATATGGTGTCAAAAATAAATTTGTTGGCTCAAAAGTTGTATTATGTGGTTGAGTGTAACGACATGTTTGTATTTAGACTGTTTAGTGTGCAAATGGAATACAAACTAGAGGCTCTAAAGAGCCTGTGTTGCTCACCTTGGTCTATGTGCTTATAAACAAAGTGTTTGTAGATCTTACTTTACTGAACATTCTTGCTGCTTACAATTATCTCTTTCTATAATGAACTTGGCCCAGTAGCTACAGTGGAAAAATGTTAAAACTGACTAAAAAGGTCAATAACTTCTTATGGGGTCAATTGACAATTTTGTTCATGTTGTCTTATTTGTAGATCTTACTTTGCTCTACATGATTGCTGTTTCATTTATCTCTATCTATATTATTTATTCAAGATAATAACCAAAAATGGTAAAATTTCCTTAAAATTACCAATTCAGAGGCAGCGAACCGACAACGATTGCCTGATTGGTATAACAATTTCAGGGGCAGATAGATTTTGACCTAATGAACAATTGTATCCATGTCAGATTGGCTCTAAATGCCTTGGTTTCAGAGATATGAGCCAAAAAATGCATTTTACCCTATGTTCTATTTTACGCCATGTCAGCCATCTTTGTTCGCGGGCGGGGTCGTCGGACACGCTTTTTTAACTAGATACCCTAATGATGATTGTGGACAAGTTTGGATTAATTTGTCTCAGTAGTTTCAGATAAGAAGATTTTTTTTAAAAAGATTACAAATATTTACGAAAAATTGTTAAAAATTTACTATAACATGTATAAGGAGCAATAACTACTTAAGGGATCAACTGATCATTTTGATCATGTTGACGTATTTGTAGATCTTACTTTGGTGACCATTATAGATGTTTAAAGTTCATCTCTATCTATAATAATATTCAGGATAATAACCAAAAATGGCAAAATGGCCTTAAAATTACCAATTCAGGGGCAGCAACCAAACAACAGAATGTCCGATTCATCTGAAAATTTAGGGCAGATAGATCTTGACCTAATAAACAATTTTACTCCTAATCAGGTTTGCTCTAAATGCTTTGGTTTCAGAGATATAAGCCAGATCTACATTTTCCCCCATGGCGGCCATCTTGATTGGTTGGCCGGGTCACCGGACAAATTCTTAAACTAGATACCCCAATGATGATTTTGGCCAAGTTTATTTTAATTTGGCCAAGTAGTTTCAGTGGAGAAGATTTTTGTAAAAGTTAACGACGACGGACGACAGACGCCAAGTGATGAGAAAAGCTCACTTGGCCCTTCGGGCCAGGTTAGCTATAAAACGGAATGCAGAGTGTGTCGGACAAGTACTAAACAATGTTCATCTCATTTTTTTTAAATATAACTTGTTCTCGTCATGACATGCTTAGAATTTGCTTGTTCATTTCTACAAAAAAATCATCTATCAATTCATCTGATGCAGAAACAGTTTTACAAAAAATAAAGATATAATAAACCTTACAGTACAATTTGGTTGACGTGTGTTTAGGTTTAGAATCAGTTAGTGATCAGTGGGAATCATTTCGGTATAAAGGTCGCAGAAAACGATTACCGAAAGCACAATGTATTACATGCTTAGATTGTTTGCAAGATATAATTTATCAACATTACTCTTGTAAACTTTTTTTTTTTCATAGAGTGGTGTTATCGTTATTTTTGCAAATATTTTTTTTAACGTGCAGTAAGGTAAGAGTCTCGTTGCGTGTTGAAGGCCTCACTGTGACTTTGGTGTCAAGAAGTCTTTTGACGGGTTAGTAGCCATTTTCGGATCTCGGCCACCCAGGATCGGTATGTCTCGCTTTTTCGACTAAAGTCGAAGGCTCGAAAAAAATGAAGGAGAATGTTAAAAATAGCCGTAAACGTTAACAAATGAGTGCTAGAAAAACTTTAATTCTCAGTAGCTATAATTTATACCTCCTGTACTAGATTTCAAAACTTCAGCGTTTGACTTTTACTTATTATTTCTTGAGTTTAAAATATCTTTAAAATGTCTTGGCGGCACGGTTTTTGATCTTCAACACATGACTTTAAATTACCAAAGAAGATCAAAAGGGTTCCGCCTTTTTTTGACAACCAACTATTTGCTATTCTCGAAGGGTAATATTTTTTTAAATGAATTAATAATCTAGTCTTGCAATAAATGAAATTGAAAACTCTTTTCCCAAACTATAGGACAATACAGTGTATGAAAGAGAATGAAAATAAAACCGTTTTAAAAAAGATAATAAAATTCAAAACGCTAATAATATTATTTTGGCCAAATAAAAGATTACTCTACAAAAAAAACAAATAAAAAAGATGTAGAAAATGTCCTTTTATATGGACAAAACTATTGCTGTTTTCAATACACCTTCACGTCAGAATTTTTATATATCATGATGAAAAATAAGAATTAAATAATTTCTATATTTGAATAAGGAAAAAAATTCAACAGATAACATATGACGTAGACTTACACAACATTGAAGATCACTTCAACAATAAGCAAATTCCATTAGGCAAAGCAAACTTTTCAAAATGTACATATGTTCGGTCATATATACTTTCAGATCGATAAAAACAATTAGTTCCTCACCTGCTTTCAAAAATATGTTAACCGTTTTTCATGGCAGAAACCGATGTATATATTTTTTTTAAAAGAAGACGAATTTGAATGTCAGCATATATACATTTTAATGTTGGATAATATCCTTATAAATTTTGTACGTAATTTATATGTATTCTATTTGTTTTGGTATTCTATAGCCAATTCTTATTTCAATGGCATTCTAGACTCACCATGTTTGTCGGGGCACCACAAACCCAAGTTATATATTTATTTAGAGATATATATAGGCGAGTGTGGGAGGTAATGATGGTGGTGGTGGTTGGGTGGTCAGATCATCGTTTCTGTATTTCTATATCCTTTTTATATCCATTTCAATATATTCTCTATTCTTTGATCTCTATTATATTCGTCCTAAACATGCATGAAATATTTGCCACTGGATATTAAAGGGGCACTAGCTACGAGATATATAAAAATCTAATATATATTTATTTTTTGCTCAATCATTAATGAAATGCAAATAGTGAAATAATAATTCATTTTTAGCAGCCAGTGTGCTTCAATTTTGTCAAAATAAGCTAAAAAAACCATTGATTATGAACTATTCTCTTGCAGGTGAATATTTCGACCTCATTGAATCCGTATTCATGTGAACTTCAATTTAAAAAAATTATGTTTATATCGCTTATATGGGCACCAGATGACTTTAGAGGTCAACTCGATAATTAATTAGATGGTGTCTGGAATAAAATGCACACGAAAGGAAGCTTCGTTTGTTCATGCCCGTGCCCTGTTAATTGTTTATTTTAGACTTTTAATAGTTTGGATAAATGTTTTATATCGTTATAAATCAAATATGAGAATTTGATTAAAATCGGTGAACATGAATTTGACAGCTATACTAGTGCCCTTTAAGCAATCAACAATGAATCAATTTAGTTTGTATATTCCATCATCTCTTTATTCTGTTTTCTAAAGTATTTGGTCCCGCTCCTTATCTAATTTTTTTGCCCAATATTTTCTTATCTGTTAATGCCCCAGTCACACTTGACCACGATCGCTCCTCGCTCGCCGCAATTTGAAATACATTCAGATCGTGGTGAGGTCGCTGCATGAGCGGCATGAAAACGTAATTTTTTGTTGTTTTCACGATGCTACTACGTCCTCATTACGATTCCACAACGGTCCTGCTACGATTATACCACTTTCTCACCACGCTTTTTCTGCGACATCACTACGAATATCACGTTCTTCCTCTGCTCATCACGTTCTCACTACGACATTACCACGATATATCCGATTGCAACACGATCTTACCAAGCTTCTACTGCGGTTATAACAGGCTCTTACCACGATCATACCACGTTCATACCGCGAGCCTACTACGCTCTCAGGAATAACGTCAACATCGTGTTCCATATAGATTCTGTTTCATTCCTTATATTTCTCATTAATACGTAGATTTCTCAAAAACAACACAGTCATACCACCAAAATCTAGCGGAACACGTGGGCGTGGTGGTAGGGGTAGATGTCAAATGACGATGTTTTTAGTGAACGATAGTAGGAGTGAATAAACAGGAGTCTCTATCGGTTGATAACCAAGGATGAACCCTACATGACCTACGCCGTCTGAAATTTCTACTTATTCTTCCTCTTCGCTCTCTCAATAACAATATCATGGCCTGGTCTTTAAGATTTTGTATCTGTGTCAATGATTGTAGAAGCATTTAAACATGTACATGGTCTTGTGTTTCTATGGTTCAATTATCAATTGATGCTTCAAACAAAACCTAGAGATTCTATATATTTTATGTGACAATGACAATGGACATGACTTGAACTAGTAATGTCGAAGTATGAACGTAGTCAAGTTGTAGGAAGAGCTTGATGATGACATGAACGCGCTATAATCGTGCTATGGTCTTGAACAGCGTGGTATAAACGTGGTATAGTCGTAAATGTAGTAGAAGCGTGGTTGGGTCGCGGTCAAAACGTGATGGTCGTAGTGAGGTCGTAGTAACGTCGCTGTGAGATCGTAGCGCAGTCTCCCCGACTAAAATCGCGCTTTCGCTACCACTCGCTACGATGGAACAGCATCATTTGCGATCTTACCACGACCTTATTACTGCGCACTCACTACGCTTCTACTACGACCTGATTTCGCCACGACTGCACCACGATTGTTTTGAACATGTTCTATAGAAAGTGATCCAATATCCACCCGTTTAGGTGCGAATCATATATCTGGCCTTACATTGATGCTGTGCTATGTAAGTAATGTTTCGGGTTATTTCGTAAATGTTTTTATTCCAGGGAAAACTTCATCAGATACCACCCTCTTTTTTTTTTATTTATTTCTTTTTTATTACTATTTTACTTTAATTTATTAAAGTTTTAATTTTTGATTTTTGATTATTTTAAATAGTTTTTTTAATTGTGTTTTTAATTATTACATTTTTTTATTTTTTTATTTTTAATTTTTTTTATAAACTTTTTCAACCAATGTTGAATATATTACGCGTTTCATAGTACGAAAGTGTCCTCATGAGAATATCAGGTTACATGTGTTGTCAATATGATGGTCATTAATTAGTATTCCACAGTTAAATGTTAAGTAGGAACTGTGAGATTTAGATAAATTATTTTATAGCTCGTTTCACTAATTCACCAATGTTTCTGTTTCTTTTGAATCTCCTATTGACAGGTTTTTTATGGAATTTGGCACCTATTGTAGAATATTTTTTTTAATTTTTGATACTGGTGTTCTTGAAGTTTTCATTAATTTTGAAACGAAAAACTGTAGCAAGAAAGTTGCAACATAAAGAAATGCTGCGGTTCCTGAAAAGCAAAAAAAAAAAAAAAACAACAAACAAACAAAACAAAACAAAACAACAAAATAACAACAGAAGAAGAGAAGATCGACACACAAATGTATTGTAAGACGAAGACAATTTTTTGCCGTTTGTTCAGTTTATTGCATGTACACAGAGAAAATAGAGAAATATTGGTTAAACAACGAACCACCAATATATACAGGGATGTTATGTTATGACACTTGTAGTTTTGTCGCTACACATGCGCATAAATAAGTACCAAACCGATCTTTGCGTTCACATTTAAAGTTAGATCGATTCAAACTATACTACATGTACCTCATTTGGTGTTTTAGTTTAGACCGATTGAAGATCGATTCAAAGCATTCACATTAGCCCTTAAACCGATCTAAAGTGATTCGATCTAGTTTAAATCGATCAAAATGTGCTAGTGTGAAAGGGGCCTTTGGATCTGCATGAAATTGTACGACACGTTTGCATACTACACAAGGACGACTAGGGTCGATTTTCGATTTATGGCCTAATTCATTAAGGAATAAGGGACAAAAAACAAGACTTTTATAATACTTGTGCAAATTGCTTTAATATTCACCCTCGCTTTTCTCATTTGAATAGTTTTTTGGGTTCTTTGCGATACGGAATCTAATCGTGTGACAGATTTTTTTTATATTGGGACATGATTTCTAGTTGGACCTAATCGGGGTCCAAATCAAACTTTGTTAAAATCAAATAAAAAAAATTAATTCGTGGGGTTCTTTGATTTGAAAAATCTAAAAGTGCACTTGGATTTTCAATTTTGGGCCTCGTTGACAATTGGTCTACATTTTTGTCCAAAGTGTCCAAAATTTTGAATTTGAATTTAACAAACAATTAATCCTTGAGGTTATTTGATATCCTAAATCTAAACATGTATTTAATTTTTTTTATTTTGATCCTAATTTTCAAAGTTGTCAGAAAGTTTTTGTTTGATTTCAACAAAAAATAAATTTATTGGGTATTTTGATATGCTAGATATATATTTGGATTTTGGGCTCGTCATCAAATTGGTCTACATTGAGGTCCAAAGGGTCCAATTGTAACTTTGCTTGATTGATGTCTCAAATATTTAATCACAATCCTCATTGAGAACTGTATCAAGCGTGAATGCTTTCTTCATACTTGCCTCGTCTGTTCATGGTTAGAACTGTGCTGTCGTATCAAGCTGCGCCCCGAAGACCATTTTATTAAAAAAAGCACTTGTTGGCAAAGCCTCACTTTTTAATACACTTAACGATGGACAACTAGGGGTATATCGGACACCCTCAACACCACATGAAATCAGCTAAAAATAATGATTCATTTACCCTTGCTGAATGAATTGGAGTAATTTAGTGGTGTGTCCATGCATCAATCCGATGTAATGGGCAATTTCATTTGAATCAGCAAAGAAATTTAAAAAAAAACCTTATTTTTTTTGTTCATAAATAAGGCCGTTAGTTTTCTCGTTTGAATGGTTTTACATTGTCATTTCGGGGCCTGTTATAGCTGGCTATGCGGTATGGGCTTTTCTCATTGTTGAAGGCCGTACGGTGACCTATAGTTGGTAATTTCTGTGTTATTGGTCTCATGTGGAGAGTTGTCTCATTGGCAATCATACCACATCTTCTTTGTTATACTTAGAATTCACTTTATTTTCTAATGATCTTCATAAAAATATGTTAACCCCTTTATTATTATTACGACTTCGAAAATTCTGAAAAAAAAGGTTTGGAAAGTTTCGATTCGTTTCTGTGCATTCCTATAAAAATGTGTTATCAAATAATGTTATGAGGCTTTGATTATAGGGAAAACGGTACTATTGCATTTTCCCAGCATTAGGTTGGCCTCTGCATGGTGTACCAAAGACAGGTGAAGGAAGTCAACTTAGGAGCGCTGTGATTGGATGTAAGGGTACAATATATTTTTTTAATTATCTATGAATAACTGCAGTATGTAAATAAACAATATAAATTTTAAAACCTATTGAAATATTTTCTAGAGAATTATTCGAAAAGGCTTTCAAAATTTCATAAATTTGGTGTAAAATGACGATGGGCATGGATAACATAAACAAGCTCCGTTCGGAATTGGTCATTATACTATTTGGCTTTAATTTTTAAAATATATCAATGCAGTTCTTACACCACACATAACTGTTTTATCCAGGTTTTTATTATAAAAAGTTTTAAAATAAGAAAATGTTATAGTATTGTCGCCTATGGCAGAATAATTAGTACCATTTTCCCTTAAGGATGTACTTAGGTGAGGTTTTTGAATTTGTGTCAAATGTTCGGACTCCTTGGTGTTTTTCCATACAATACAATGTAAAATATTTTGCCCCATAACACCCATTTATTTTTTTCATATAAGACTTAATAGCTCATGAAAGGTCATTTACAAAACCTTTAGAAGATTCTTAATTTTCTTTCTTTTGTTTTGAGAACTAATAATACCAATGCAAATATAGGTAAAAGTCCGAGTCAGCCTTTTCCCGCCATATTTGAAATCTCAAATATCTCAAAAAGGAGGTCCATGACCTGTTAATATTTTTAGCTTATTTTTATCCTCAATTGATGTTCTACCAGTTTATAGTATTAATTTTAACTTCTTAATTTATTAATTTTCACCTAACCTCACCTAAGTACATCCTCAAAAGGTAACAGTATATAATATTAAGATTCGACATGCTTTCATGAAATAGATCTAGGAATTTAAAACTTTGTGTGTTTAACACATCATTATGCTATCGCAAAATGTTATATGAACATAATGTAAGCTGTGGTATGATCCCGGACGAATGATGCTGTATAAAACATAGAACTCGTAACGGTAAGACAATTCGAATGTTTTATCAAACGGTATGTCAACTCGTAACGTTATGCGACTACATATATATAATATATTATGAGTTCAAAACGTTGTGTGAATACATATCTAAATTGGAAATGTTTTTCAACTCAATTCCTTTCTCAATTTTATCATAAAGTTCTAACTTATACGAATACACATCTCAATTGGAAATGTATTTCAACTCATAACGTTATATGAATACATGTCTACCCCTAACGGTATGTGAATATATCTCTTAATGACAAATAAAATTGAGAATGGAAATGGGGAATGTGTCAAAGAGACAACAACCCGCCCAAATAAAAAAAATACAGCAGAGGGTCACCAACAGGTCTTTGAAATTCCCGCACCCGGAGGCGTCCTTCAGCTGGCCCCTAAACAAATACATACTAGTCCAGTGATAATGAACGCCATACTAATTTCCGAATTGTACACAAGAAACTAAAATTAAAATAATACAAGACTAACAAAGGCCAGAGGCTCCTGACTTGGGACAGGCGCAAAAAAGCGGCGGGGTTAAACATGTTTGTGAGATCTCAACCCTCCCACTATACCTCTAACCAATGTAGTAAAGTAAACGCATAACAATACGCACATTAAAATTCAGTTCAAGAGAAATCCGAGTCTGATGTCAGAAATGTATGTCATCTCATAACGTTTTTATGTGAATACATGTCTACGTATAATATGTCTGAGTTGCAAATGTATGTCTATTTATAACGTTATATGAATACATGTCCGCATGAGTTGCAAGTGTATGCAAACTCATAACGTTATGGAAGTATCTGCTAGAAATCTAGAAACAATGCGAATCCATATCTACATTGCAATTTTCTATAACTCGAAAAGCTATTTCAACAATCAATTCTGCCACTGCAAGTTGAAAGCATAATGCAAGTTGGAAATATAATGTGTTATATATTCTGTTTTTTACTCACGAATTATAACTTTAGGAAAAAAAAAAGATTCATATCACGGAAAAACAGAAACAAATTCAGTAACAAAGACGTAAAAAACAACGTCATCTGCAATTGATTAATTCTATTTCCGCTGTTCCTTAAAACTTGTTATCATATATTTAACTTAATGATCTATCAATGTTTAGTAAAATTGATATATATATAAAAGGGTAACATATCATACTGTTTGTAATCTTGAGAAAATTGCTACGACGTATCTGAACGAATAATATGCATCCTTTAAAACATACTTACACTAGGATTTGATGGTTTTATATTTGCGCTAATCTATCTCTTTGTGTACATGGTGTATAGCTTTTGGGAGGATTGGGATCCGTCTAACATGTTTATCTCCTCCAAACGCTGTAAGTATGTGCCTCACTCATTCGGTTCGGCGAGTCCCGAATCAATCGAGTTTTTTTTTCACTAAGAGAAGAATCTGTTTTGAAATCAATTGTTTGATAGTCTATTGAGGTATTCATTTATAAAATTGATCGAACGTCTTAATTAGACAACTATTCAGTATAGTATCAATACTTTTTGTAAGTTTTTTATTCCATTAGTCGTTAAAACGATTTTTCTTGTTTGTATATTGTGAGTACAAACAACATGGCGGACTCCGACTATTTTGAATCTGTTGAAGAAAGCTCTTCAGAAGGCAGAGGCTGAATATTTATCAACACAGTCTTGGTACCTTCGATTAACTATTTTAGATAAATGACGAGATGTTCTTTGACATATCCCTGGTTCATCAACATTCGGCTCAGACACTGGTGACGTTTTACAAAGTCTTAGTACAAATGAAGTATTTCTATTTCTATTTATATTCATACTCGATACCTTCACACATGTAGAAAATAAGCTATTGTTGTACAAAGTTGAGATTTATTGTTAATTATTTCATCCGTAATCATGTTATAAAATTCGTGTTGAAATATAAATTCTTCCTGGCGCACACGATATATAACTTTGTTGAAAGGTCTGCTTGACTGTTCAAATCCAAACAAGGACTGTTTGGTTCCGTGAAAGGTGTCGGATATATCCATTTAATGTTATTTAAGCTATATCGAAAATATCTAAAATGAGGTGTGCAGTAATTAGATATAAGAAGATGTGGTACGAGTGCCAATGATACAACTCTCCATCCAAGTAATAATTTATAAAAATAAACCATTACAGGTCAAGTTACGGTCACACCGAATAGCAAGCAATACCGGGCCCCAAAAATTACTTGTGTAAAACAATTCAAACAAAAAATCAACGGTATAATCCATATAAAACCGAAAAACGAGAAACACTAATGAACCACTTGAACAAGCGAGAACCACTGAACATCACTGAAGGTGCAAACAATTGCAGCGGAATTAAACGTTTTAATGGTACCAAACCTTCTCCCTTTTCTGAAACAATAGTATAACTTCCCAACATAGAAAGACCAACAATAAAATATCAATTGGAATGACTTAATACCGCAGTCACACTAGACCACGATCGAACTACGATCTGTGAAAAATATGCAAATGTTGATGATAGTAGTAGTTCAATCGTGCAGATCGCAGTTAGATCGTACTATGGTCGTGGTGAGGTCTTCAACTTTGAACAATTTTGAACTACGATCATCACGTTCTTATCGCGAGCCAACCACGCTTCCACTATAACTATACCACGTTTATACCATGCTGTTCACAGACCACAGTTAGATTTTAGCACGCCTATGCCGTCCTCATCACTGTCGACCTGCGTTTATAATACGACCATCATGCTCATTGTCATTGACATATAAAATATATACTTGTAAAAGTTCTCCAAGTGTTGTTTGTCTGTATGTAATTTGGACCTCTTGTCCCTTTTCTTCAACGACTCAACCATACATGCAACAACTGTACTATCATTACTATCGTCCTCTAAAGCATCGTAATTTGATCTTGATGGACCTGCAATATGTTGTGATTCAACATGGATTGGTCGGTCCGACATATCTGTTCTGGATAACAATTCATTATTTTCAGATCTGCCTCTGCCTCTATCACGAGTTCTGGTTGATGTTGGTGCATGACTGTGTTCTATCCGAAAAACTCTACGTATCAATAAGAAATAGAAAGAATGGAACAATATTTATAAGGAGCAAGATGTTGACGTTATTGCGAGAGTGTATTAAGATCGCGTTGTTAACGACGTGGTATGATCGTAGTATTGTCGTGGTAAGAGCGGGCTATAATCGCAGTAGAAGCGTGGTAAGATCGTGCTGCAATTGGATAAATCGTGGTATGGTCGTAGTGATGACGTGATGAGTGTAGAAAGATCGTGATAATTGTGAGGTCGTAGAATAAACGTGGTTAAAACGTGGTATAATCGGATCGGGATCGTGGTAGAAGCTTAATTACGACGTAGTAGCAACGTGAAAGAAACAAAAAAATACATTTTCATGCTGCTCATACAGCGACTTAATCACGATCTGAATTTATTTTAGCTCGTTATGAGCGTGTTGCGATAGTGGTCTAGTGTGACTATTAATTAATTTCATATTTACAGATTTGTGTCTCTCTGAACATTATAAATCTCTATTATCTGCAGGCAACATTCTAGTTTATGTTAAAGATGCAGTGCTATTCATCATTATCGGCAGTAGTGCTTTACGTTTTGGTTTTCGTAAAATTTGCAATCAATTGAAAATATTATTTATGTCGACATGCACAAAAGTAAAGAAAAGATACATGTTACACTTTTGAAAGATAACACTGCTGCTTATGTCAATAGACAAAAGTCTCCAATAGTATTGTTTCGAATGTAAAAAAAATCAGGAACAACACAAACAATAGAAATATGATTTTGGAGCAAAACTTGGATTCACAGATACATTCTTTCATCATTAACATGATTTACAAAAGAAGCTATTTTAAAAAATAAAAAAATACGTCCATTTTTGTTGGTACCCGTATCTCTGTTAATCTTACCTACTTCACATATTATGACTATAATTGGCTAAAAGCAACCGGTTGAAACCTGATGTATTTCATACGGGATGAGTATGCGTGTTTTATTTCAATACACTGTTAATAGTCATGCTACGTCCCTTTTATCAATTCAACATGGTGTTCAGGAAAAATTTGAAAGATATCAACAGACTCAGAAATGGATGATGAACGATTGAAACCAATTCAAAAAAGCGAATGCCTCTAAGATTTCGGATAAATTCCACATGTTGTTACTACAATCTGTTCCCTTTTCACGAATGTGACCTACCGAATTATACTATTTAATGGGTTTGAAATAACAAGAGCAGCACAACGGGTGCCACATGTGGAGCAGGATCTGCTTACCCTTCCGGAGAACCTGACAGCATCCCAGATTTTGTTGGGGTTTGTGTTCCTAAGTCTTAAGTTTTCTTTTTTAGCCATGGCGTTGTCAGTTTATTTTCGATCTATGAGTTTGAATGTCCCTCTGGTATCTTTCGCCCCCTTTTGATATTGTTGGCATTATTGTGTTTAGACCAATGGAAATGAAAGAAGGTGCGGTGTATAGGACAATATAAAGTCAAAAATAAACAAAACTGTATAAGGCCCCGAAATGAAAAAAAAATGTAATACAATTCAAAGTCTAGCCATCATAACACCTATCGAATTGACCTTTAAAGACGGTCATATAACCACTATAAACATAAATCTAGATCATATAAATAGATAGCAAACTCGAGCAATTGTATTTTTCTAGATTTGTTTAGTTTCATACTATGTGTAACATATATGTTAATTATCGTGTTTACCTGTCTAATATTGAGTTAGTGTGAATTGTATCAGTCAATTAAATGATTTATTTTGTTTTACTTTCAATGTTGACATTCTTTTCCTTTTGATACCGAACACGCATAATTCATGCGTAATTGATCTCTACATAAGAAATTAAATTGCAGGTCACATAGATACAGATTTAATTGGGACGAAATTTGACTTGCAGATGAATAATTAATCATCGATGTTTATTAGATTACTTTGACAAAGTTAGACCATACTGGCTGCATGCAGAAAGCGAATTATAATTTCAGTATTTCACTTCCGTTTATGATTGAAAACAAAACTACATTTCAATGTTTTATACATCTCATAGCATGCATAGTTAGTGCTACTTTAGGTAGTCCGTACAATAAAGGCTTTACGGGGTCAGTAAATTTCAGATAAAATTTGCTGACCTCATATATATTGGATTATGTCACTAGCACACTATGTATATAATAATGGGCTAACAATACAGTTATACTAAATGTAGTGGACTAGAACGACATCCTTTATCACGAGGATTAAAGCTTTATTTAAAAATATTTCCAATCCACTACACAGTTGTACTTCATTGATAAAAAGTATGCTTTTTTTTAATTTTTATTTAGGAGCAAGTTAAGGGCACCCTCCTGGTGCGGGATTTTCTCGCCGCGTTGAAGACCCTTTGGTCTTCGGCTGGTATCTGCTCTTTGCTTGGGTTATTGTCATTTTGAAAAAAAATCGCCATTTCCATTTCCATTCTCAAATTTATTTTTATATTCTACCACCGGGTATATACAATTCATAAATAATTTTACAATAAGCAGATCAACTAAACTTAAGCTTGTACTCCGTAAACACCAATACCATAGCTTTTATTATTGGTCGAGAATCTTCATACCGGATACATAGCCATCACAGAACTACCTCATCAAAACAATAAGTAAAGCCGAGTAGTCAAGATGTTCGACAAAACATGTTTCTTATTTCAATTCTAACGACTATTAATTTTACAATCTGATACTGGTATCTATAATACTAAAATTACGAGGTCCAATTTGTCAGCTGTCATCACGTGAAAACGACGAATCACAGAATTCAACTTTATATATAACTAATATTATACAAAGGTGTAGATTAAAAATTACACCACTCCAGGCCCTTTTGTTTTCCACGTAATTAATATTGCCAATAATTAAGAACTTCCGGGTCGAGTCCGCTACCGATACCAATAGTATATTCACCTGTTACCTATTACCTTATCTGTACGTTCCGCATCTGACAGGCGCACCACCAAACGTTGTATTCAGGATTAATATGCTATATACACGGGCATCACCACAGGGTTGACACTATTAAATTGTCAAATTGTTACCTATTGTAGTATTTTAATCAGTAAGACTTTCTAAGATAACAATACGAATAATACAAATCTGGACTAAACATAAGGCGTATAGGTACAGTTTTCAATTTGTTAGTGGGCATGACGTAAAACAGCGAAGCAAAGAATTCAACTTTATTTATAACTTATATAGGACAATGCTGTTGATTAAAAAATACTCCATTCCAGGACCTTTTGTTTTCCAAATATTTAATATTATTGTTTCAGTTCGACGGGTTCAAACAGAAAGACTTGAAAGCAGAGAAAAACTGTGTATCTTATGATCGGCATGACTTTATCAGATGACAATACTAATACTAAAATAAGGCTTGCGCATAGTTGTATACTTTAATTCAGTCACGGACCCGTGATATCACGGGTGTGTTCTAGTATATATTGAAAAGACGGACTACAAAAGACGAGCTCTTGCATTCACATATATGTTTTTGAACACAGTGTGTGAACGATAATGACAATATTATATAAAAAAATACAAAAATAAACGCAGCAAATGAGTTCGTAAACCGTTATGGAATATATCTTACACAGGTGACGAAAGATATGTCCAAAACTGTCGTAGTCACGAGTACAATCTTTGCAGTTAATGTATCCAGCTATACACATGTATTTTTTTTTTACTTCTAATGCAACGTTGAGATTAATGAACTTGAGTCTACAGTACTACATTGTTTGCCTTTATGTGTCTTTTATGAGTAATTCGAATCATTTTCATTTTTTATAATATACGTTTTATAATTGTAATATGTAACCTAATGCTCTGGTGTATTTAATAACTACTTTTGTTTTTGCAATTGAATCGATTGATTGATTAGTGTTTAGCACCAGTTGTGAATATCTCATGTGTTGTCTTGATAACAGACATAACATTTCAATCATTCATGAAGGTTACACGATGTCTGCAAGCTTAAATCATAATATGTTTATCTCTAGTAGTCTCATCGGCTAGTTTACACAATTTTCATTTTTATCATAAATACTGGATATAATTGAAATCATCTTGTAAATGTATAATAAGAAGCAGGGTATGCACAGTAGTTGAATATGCATAGAAAGCAAAGACAACATTGCTCTATTGTCTCTTTTATTCATCCAATAAACTTTTACTGAATATAGCTGTACAACAAAACATGAACTTAACCGATATTTAAGACTTTATGCAAACACTTTTATTTAATCTTAAAACACGTCTTTTCACCATTTCAATTGCGGTCAATTGGCGTTCTATTTTATGTTTCATGCAGCTAGTTTGCATCGTATAGCCATGTCAAGGTATATTCTGAAACACATGAAAACAGATAATACCAATTATCAGTTAATTTAAATAAGATAATCTAAAATTGCGAATTGCAGAAACACAGTTTTGAATGAATACATTTGACTGATATATTTGCGCACAGACAAACACGGAGTTTTATCTACATTCCTCAACAAGCACACCCAATTAGAAAGAAGGGAGAAAGATAAAAGAGGGACATTGAAACTAATAGATCGAAAATAAACTGACAACGCCGTAGAAAAAATAGAAAAAGACAAAGAGAAAAAAAAATAAAAGTACACAATACACAACATAGAAAACTAAAGATTTAGCAACACATGCAACACGAACCCCATTTAAAACTGGATGGTGATTTCAGCACAAAAGATGTCTAGTATATTATACTAGGGAATCAAAAAAGTATCCTGATGACATAACTTAACATAGGATGTTCTTTAAAGGAATAACAGACATCCAGTATTGTAATATAACTTGCACTTCCCCTAATTATATATGTATCATTTTGGTCCATCCCAACATATTTTGCATGTTTTGTAAACAAATTACTACTTGTACAAATACCGTGCCGAGTGGAATTTGTTTTCACAGTAAATATTGATTTTCCGTTTCACTTTCAAATTGTCTTAAATTGTAAGACCGGTATGACAGTATATAAGATACCTCGTTTCTGCTTACTATCCAGGTAAGTCTGTAAATCTCGTGTGTTCTGAAATATAAAAAAAAGTGTCAATATACAATTTTTGTTATATTCATATAAGGTTCTAGATACAGAATATAACAACACTTATTTGAAATAAAAAAAAAGCTATGCATAATAAGGTATAATAAGGTATTATTAACATACTTACTGTAATATGTATAAACATGTCCATGCTTTATTAATAGAAAATGTTGACTAATAGTCATTATGAACTGAGATATTGTTACATCCAGTCATAACCAAATCTCAGTCATGCATTACGAAATGACACCCGTACATTCCGAAATAACAGCCATGCATTATGAACAGATGAAACGGGACATTGACTAAGTTATAATATCGTAATTTGTTCAAGCGACAACTTTTCAACATTTGTTTTAACTTAAAATCAAAACAAAAGTTTAAAATATGTTCAGTGTTTTGTAACGTCATGAAACAGAGGAAATATTTCACATCCTTTTCGAATACGCCTTTCGATTAGTATCACTGTATCATTTCCATGGATCAACCATCATAACGCAGACGACTCAAGTGTATGAAAAGTTGAACTGTCTGACATATTATGTACAAGTTGTTTTTCTTTGCTAGATAAAATGATCTATAATAGCATAACAATTAATACTTGGATCATCAATAAGAAATTACATCTAAAACAAAAAATCAACCTTGAAATGCGAAAAGACAAGTTTAGCTATGAATTCCTGTATCTCATACACAGTAAGTTTCTAACACTTAGTCTAATTGAAGAATTAAAACAAAATAATAAAAGTGTAATGCACTGGGTGCTTCTGTATTGGCCCTGTTATAGATTGGTGGTTATCTGCATTTGGACCCGAGACTCGAAGACTGTTCATGAGTGAAATGGGTTAATAACAGTATCAATATATGTTCTTTTTTCTATATTGGCCCTGTATCAAGCCCTTGATATAAGCAATGATCTCGGACATTTAGTATGACCCCATTGCGACAATATTTTTTATATATTTATATCTCGGGTATGTTATTTAGCCAATACGAAAATAATATATAAAATTAAGAATGGAAATGGGGAATGTGTCAAATAGACAACAACCCGACCATAGAAATAACAACAGCAGAAGGTCACCAACAGGTCTTCAATGTAGCGAGAAATTCCCGCACCCGGAGGTGTCCTTCAGCTGGCCCCTAAACAAATGTACACTAGTTCAGTGATTATGAACGCCATACTAATTTCCAAATTGCACACAAGTAACTAAAATTAAAATAATACAAGACTAACAAAGGAAAGAGGCTCCTGTCTTGGGACAGGCGCATACATGCGGCGGGATAAAACATGTTTATGAGATCTCAACCCTCCCACTATACCTCTAGCCAATGCATAAAAGTAAACGCATAATAATACGCACATTAAAATTCAGTTCAAGAGAAGTCCGAGTCTGATGTCAGAAGAGGTAACCAAAGAAAATAAACAAAATGACAATAATACACAAATAACAACAGACAACTAGCAGTTAACTGACATGCCAGCTCCAGATTTCAATTAAACTGATTGAAAGATTATGATTTCATCAATAATACATAAGTACCATAGCATAGCAAAACTGTTAATTATGTTAAACTATACAATGGTTTATAAGATAGTAAATAATGTCGTCAGCGAGTTTGACATGAATTTCTTTATATTAATGAATAGTTTCTTAAACATATATCATTCATATTTTCGTAAAAAAAAAAGTAAATCATGGATAAACAAACCCTCATCATTCTCTCTATACGTGGGGTTTTGTGTGTTTCCGGTCCTTGACTCAGCTTGTTGCTTTGCTGAAAAAGATATGAAGATGAAGCACAATGAGTTTGATCATTTAAAAAAAGGGGAAAATGACAATTATAGTAAAAGAGGGACGAAAGATACCAAAGGGACAGTCAAACTCATAAATCTAAAACAAACTGACAACGCCATGGCTAAAAATAAAAAAGACAAACAGAAAAACAATAGTACACACGACACAACATAGAAAACTAAAGAATAAACAACACGAACCCCACCAAAAACTATGGGTGATCTCAGGTGCTCCGGAAGGGTAAGCAGATCCTGCTCCACATGTGGCACCCGTCGTGTTGCTTAAGTGATTACAAATCCGGTAAATAGTCTAATTCGGTAGGTCATATTCATGAAAGGGAAGAGGATTGTAGTTACGACGTAAGGAACATATCCGATATCATTTGTGAAACGGTTATTCCATAACGGTCAACCAACTCGTGATGGCGTCCGTAAAATTTACGAAGGGATGATTTCAACTTCACCATTTGGAACTCTTGGTTTAATAGCTTCCTTGTGAGCAGCAAACCTCTATCAAGAAAATCATGATAGGAAATGCAAGCACGGGAATATCGTATCAATTGGGAGATATATACCCCGTATGCAGGTGCTGCTGGAATGTTGCTACTTAGAAATGGAAAGTTCACAATTGGAAAGCTGAAATCATCTCTTTTGTCGTAAAGTTTTGTTTTCAACCGACCCTCATTGTCAATTTCTAGATGTAAGTCAAGATATGAAGCCGACTTAACTGTATCTGTAGTATCCTTTATCTCTAGTTCGATTGGATAGATGCATTCCACATAGTCACCAAATTTTGAATTGTTTAGTGAAAGAACATCATCTATATAGCGGAAAGTAGAGTTAAAGGATATTGCTAACTTCTTATCTTTCTTCCTAAGAAGTTCCTGCATGAAGTCAGCCTCATAATAATAAAGAAACAAGTCGGCGAGTAGAGGGGCACAGTTTGTTCCCATTGGAATGCCGACAGTCTGTTGAAAAACACGTCCTCCGAACGTAACAAATATGTTGTCAATCAAGAAATCAAGCATCTTGATAATATCAGTTTCAGAGAATTTTTTGTTTGAATCAGAGTGATTCTTTACAAAGTAGGATTTATCCCTCCCTAAGACAAGATACTTGTATCTACGTTGACCATTCTTTTTTATGAAGCAAAGTAATATCAACTCTTTCAATTTGTCTTTTAGTTTGGAATGTGGAATACTTGTGTACAGGGTAGAAAAGTCAAATGTTTTAATACTGTTACAAGATGAAAGAGAGTTAGATTGTATGTACTCTAAAAGATCTTTTGAATTTTTAAGTATCCACATCTGATTCACGCCACCTCTAGAATAGGCAGTTTCACAATAACTTTGAAGCCCGTCTTTGATTGCTGATAAAATAGATGTTAATAATTTAGAAAGAGGTTTCGTGGAGCACTTGGAAGACCCAGCAATATACCGTTGTTTGTAAGGACACTTATGTAGTTTAGGTATCCAATACAGTGATGGAAGATCCAGTTCTTCATCTTTGGTTGAAATTCCAAAGGAACATAGAACAGACCTATGATTATCCAGGATTTCCTCTTTGGTAAGTGTCGTGAGGGTATATGTTGAGTTACCAAGTGAATTGTCAATACCTAATTCATTTATCAAGCAGTTGATGTAGTGACTTTAACACACAAAAACGATGTTATTTGGGGCTTTATCTGCAGGGACAACAACATATTTGTCATGGAGGTCGGATAGGTGATTTGCAACATTTGGGTCTTTAAAGATTGACGTAGCATGGGCATTGATGGACCCATTCAGTTTCTTAATTCTGATTTGTATCAACGACCGCACTGCCTTAATCCATTCGGAAAGAGTGTCTACGTCTTATAGTAATGTTGCAGATGGGACCAGATTAAAAAAGAATTTACACAATCTCAAGTTTTTGTTCATTTTGGTCGCATTTAACCTATTTTAGTGCATATCTCCAATTCCATCCATCAGCAAAATGACGACTAACAGCCGACCGTTTCTTCGTTGTTGTTGCTGCTAAGGTTTCATGTTATTACACAGGAACAAAATTATTGATCAAGGATAACAAATGTGTACTGTTTTTTACTTGAATAAAAGCACATAGATGTCAAAAAATATTCACCAAACTACAGGAAATCATACGACGTTTTTACCACTTATTGTAACCTCATCAACGTCATTATTACAAACGTTACTTTGTGACGTACTCTTATCTATACAGAACACTTAAAGAAGTCTGAATCTCACAGAGGAAAAATAATGACGGGTATCCATCAATAAAACGATTTTCATTTAAAATCATGTGATTTGCATATTAAATTCATAAATAATGTATTAAAGTTTTATAACAAGTTATTGCATACACAATATATTATTTTCACAGCAAATTAAAAAATCCTTCACGTATGGGGGAAATATTGATATACTGCAAGGTGAACGCAAGATGTATTTATATGGCAACACTTGTTTTAATATGTCTTTTGATTGAGTTAAGCCATTGCAATTGATATTGTATAGTGATTTCTATGTTGTGCTATTTTACTATTGTTGCGGATAAAGATGAAGATGGGTACATATTAAAACATTTAAAACCCATTGCATTTGTCTGCACCTGTCCTAAATCAGGAACCTTCTGTTCAGTAGTTGTGGTTTGTTGATGCGATTTATAAATGTTGTTTTGTTTCTCGTATTTTATGTAAATTAGACCTTTTCTTTTCCAGTTTGAATGGTTATACACTAGTCCTTTTTGGAACACTTTATAGCTTGCTGTTCTGTGTGAACCAAGCCTTCATGTTGAAGACCAAATTTGACCTTCAATGGTTTTCTTTGACAAATTATGACTTAGATGGAGAGATGTCTCATTGGTACTCATACAATATCTTCTTATATCTAGTTAAACACATATCTGGTTTTGTAAAAAAAAAATAAAGATTAATGGATGAAATATCTATAATAACTGTAATCTAGATTTCAGACAGGGTACATAATGTGATATTTCCGGCTATGGGTTTATTTCCCCTTTGTCTTGTGCTTATTGAATATAAAATAGAAACCGGGAATCCTCAATAACATAGCAAATATGTGTAGACGATGAGCAAGAGCAATCATGAGGTTTGATTATAAATTATTTAGATAAAAAAATGATATACTTTTTTGTGTTTGAAAATCATCGATGTACTATGTCTGGTGTAAGTTTGGTGTATTTAGATACAGTTTTATCTTTGCTCGAATAAAAATTTGAAAAATGTCTATATCAAAAAATGCTTGTTAGCGAGCAATGGAGAATTATATGTCATCACTGAGATGATGTCAGTTCAACACAGATACAACTATGAAAACTATAAAATTAATATAACAAGACAGTAAGAACTTTGGCGTAATTATACATACATTTTTCCAAAAGCTGATAAAATATCAACAGTATCACAGCTAAAACAATACCAACACCAATGAAATATTCTTTATCTGAAAATATACAACTATTTACAATAACCTGATTTGAAATACTGTTATTAAACAGTGTTTTACAGTACTGTGGGATGAAACCCCTAATTGTTTTGTGGCACTTTATCCTGACACTAGTATGGTTTTCTTTAAAAAAAATCTCAAATCCCAAATAGATACAAAAAAAGAATCACAAAAATAAAATCACAAAATCACAAAAGGATAGAAGCTGTGGCGCTTGATAAAGGATATTTGTAAATCTCTGACATCTAAATAACAGACATAAAAAGAAAAAAAAGCACATACATACTCGAAGAATATGAAGTTCAGAAAAAAAGTATTTCTTCATGGAAAATTGAAAATAATTGTTCTATCCGGTTTCATCTTATATGGAAAATATATACTGCATCGCATTCAAAACTAACCAAATATGATGCTGTTTCTAAGCTTTCAAAGGACCAAGATGTATGCTTAAACAGTATCATTAGAGCATATACAAACATATTGTGGTGTGTTGAAACATTTTCACCAATGACTGTGGCGAATCATCACAGTATGCGAACAAACTATGTACTTTATTTGTAAAGTGTCATTCGATTGATACAAAAATAAAACACAAACAAAAACGACTAACACAAGGACAAAATACTTAGCGTACTAAACTAAGGGAACACTCATATCCACAAAGATATTTTGAGAAATTTTCAATTACGTCTGTCAGGAAGTCGAATCAATAAGTACATTTTATGATTATACACATGAGGTATAAATACCTCGTTTAGACTTCCCGATTTGTGTAAACTGATTTTTGAATATGATTTTTTATATATATAATATACAATGAAGGCAACAGTAGTATTCTGCTGTTTGAAAGTCATAAATCGATTGAGAGAAACAAATCCAGGTTAAAAACTAAAACTGAGGTCAATAAATCAACTATTAGAGAAAAACAACGATACAACAGAAACACAAAAAACTAAACGATCAGATACAATGTTTATTGACCTAACGATTGCTGAAAATATCTTTCACATTGATTCACAAAAATGCAGCAATTTTAATAGAAATTTTAAATTATTAATACAGATGAACAATATATGAAGTATATCTGAAACTGAAAACTATAGTTAACCAGAAGTTTTTTTTTTTATTTATATTATATGTTTGATAATCTACTGTTATTCATGTTTTACCTACATTTGCATTCCGTGTAAAATAACCCTGCAACCATCGGAGAGACGGTAACGATACAAATCAAACCAGTAAAAATCAAGTGTCTCCCCTCTGTAATAAAATATGTTATCTGTAAAAATTTAGTATTATTAAGTAAGTATCTTCAAGTGTAGTGATATGGTAAACACATAATGCAGCCTGTCTTTTTGTAATAGTCGTACATGATTGTAACATATAATGCTATTCTCGATTTAGGGTATGTGTTACCTCAATCTAATTAAAAACCGATCCCTCATCGGTCCCGTTTTCTGATATGTCGCGTGGGAGATCTAACGAAACCCGCTTTGAGGTCACATGTGAGTGACCTCGTAGGTGTGTCTTTTTCGACCAATGAAAATGAGTCTTCGACGATCTTGAAAGTTTATCATGAGGCTAAGGTATGTTACTCATTTTATGTACGAAGAAATCGCCAGTCCAAATAATCCATAAACTTTTTTGATTGGCTTATTAGTAGGTCGTCAACTCATTTGCATATTATTATAAATTCATAACTTCCAGTTCACTCACAGGTGACCTCAAAACGAGTTTCGTTAGATATCTCACGCGACATATCAGAAAACGGGAGCGATGAGAGATCGGTTTTTAATTATATTGGTCTTAGCTCTTTGATAACATTGTTGCAAATATAAATGAGGAAGCTCATTAGTAGCTTATACCATTTATAAATTTAAAAATTAAAATTAAAAAAAATCAATAATTTTCTATTTATCATGTTCTGTGTATATATAAATCATTTGATCTTTCATTTCATTAAATTCAATCATATGCTGAAAAGATGTATGTTTGTTGCGGATAGCAATATTATTGAATAACATTCAGTAATGTTAAATCTAAGTAATTGCCGTTCCATAGGAACAGATAAATGAAGAAGTATACATGTTCACTCCACATGCAATTCACTGACCCCTTATCAATCGTATTAGGACACTTACACACCATGTAACTAATAATATTCATTATAAGAGTTATTTTCGTATATGAGTTTATAGTCGACACAGAATATAATGGCAAACAATGTTTACAATACATGAAGTATAACATTAAGACAAAACAAATTACTAATATTACTTACTCAATATACAAATGCATACATCAGTTCCGTTCAAGCATGTGCATTCTGAATAACAAAAGCATGAAACACATCATTACCTTGAAATAAAACAAGGCATACGACACAGTTAACATTACTTGTAACCTCTTAACAATTGTCAGAAAACATTTTTTTACAGTTCCAGAACAGTGCTAATGTTTAAGATATTTTAAAGCTAGAACTGGTTGATTGTTTTTAAAATAAAATAGTAATTATGAGGTAAATAAGAGAAATTCTGTAATCGTGATATAGTAGTGAAGTTTCCAGTTATTAAAAGGAAAAGAAAGTCATCCGGCAGAAAGAAATTTGCTAGTTAATTTAAATTAGAATTCATTGAAAGCATGCTCATAATCACTTGTCTGGATTGAATTTCATGTCAATATGTCAACAAGTTCTAAAGAAGGCATTAAACAGGTATAATTTTAGTATTAGATGCCTGATTTTTCATTAATTATCAGTGGCTTTGAATTAGCTGTGAGTAACAGCGGGAACTCTTTTATGTGTACTTAGTGTCATTTTGTTGTTGGGATGTACAGGTAAACGGCCATGTCCAGTCTGTTTTTTTGTTAGATGTATTTCTATTCATGCATTTATTCATTTGATGAGTTAAGCCCTTTTTCAACTCACTTATAGTTCATTATAATGTTGTACTAGTAAGACAATGTCTCAGGTGAGGGGAGGGTTCGAATCCTGCTAATATGTTTTACCTGCCATATCCTAAGTCAGGCGGAGTCTGTAATGCACTGGTTGTCGGTTGTTGCTGTGTTACATATTTGTTCTACGTTCATATTTGTACATAATTTAGGCCTTTTGTTTTCTCGTTTGAATCGTTTAACATATGTCATTTCTTGAACTTTAATAGCGGAGTATGCAAAACACTTTGTTCATTGGGCCGTATAGTTGATAATGGCTGTGTCTCATGTGAAGAGTTGTCTCATTGGCAACCATAGCACATTTTCTTTTTTTATATTATCCCCAGATGTGACCTACGGAATCAGATTTATCCCCAAGTTTGAAATTACACGAGACACACGAAAGGGATCACATATGGAACATAATCGGCTCATCCTTCCGGACCACCTGTGATCATTACTAGGTTTTTGTTACTTTAGTGAAGACTAATCTTTGGGTTTATTTGTTGTTTTTTAACGGTGTCAGTATAATTTTGACTTATAAATTAGATTTTCCCTTTGATAGCTTACGTATCTCTTATAAGGTTGATCACACAACGCGTATCATAGAAACAAACGAACGTTTTCTAGTGTCGTTACATTGTTACATTTTATATTTTTGAAAATCCAATGACAGTTAAATCACGCTTGGAATATGAACGTTTTTTTTGTTTTATCTAGTATATACATTATAATATGCATATATAGTTTTGATTACTTATTCATGAAAAATTTCGTAAATATATTGGTATTTTTGGATGTTGCAGTAAAGGGACTATGCAATATTCTCGTTATTCTGGCAAAAACAAATTGAAACACTTGAGGAGTTGTATTTGTCAAAATTAAAATAAAATAAAAATTAGTTACCAATTTTCCTGCACCTTTTTGAAAACGTTAAAAGTGTATGATATAATAAGCTGGCAATTATAATCAGGGTGAAACCTAACATCGTCCATGCATAGAACTCTTCATAACATTTGCCTGGAATATAATATTACAAACATTGCAAGTATTAATAATCATGTCATGCATTTACCGTGTTTACTAACTATATAGATAATACGATCCTATACTTGTATAGTATATCATGTATATTGATTAGAACTTAACTTTTAAAAAGAGTAGTCAATAGACACATATATCTGGAAAAATAATCAAGATATGATCAAAGAGCTTAATGAAAAATTGGCGGGATAGAAGTATATCATATAATTGTAACGTTAGAAGCAAATATTTTCGTTTTATTTTGTTAATCTTGCAAAATAACAATCCTTTCATAGTCACTGACTATTTCTAATAAAATGGAATCTATAAAAAAGACTACAAAGGGTTGGTCAAAATACAAAAAGGACATCAAAACGCACAAGTCGAACATAAACTACCAACTAAAAATAAAAAAATATATAGAAAATTAAAGACTGGGCAACCAAAAATTAGGACGATATTATTTTTATTCGTATATTTTAAATAATTTGATTCGTTCAGGGATAGTCACATGTTAAACTATATTTTTCGAAGGTAGATAAAAATGGCGGATAGCAAAAAAACATATTGCACAGCAAGAAGCATATTGCACGGTTATGTTTAGAATATCTAAAAATCGACATACTTTGTGACGTCATGTAAGGAATTTAGGATATTGTTAAAAGTTTTATAAAAAAAAATCTATGATCAATTATTTAAAGAAACAAAATCTTCAAATACATGAGATGTAGTAAAAGAAAATGAAAACAAATGAAATAACAACTGATATGTTGTCAATGTCTAGGAAACAATATATTATCTGTAAAATTTCAACAAAAATGACGATTTTGATACAAACATGGTCGTTATTTAATAATATAACGAGTATAGCCTATTTATGAGGTCAATACAGGATATATCGACCCAAAGAAGTATATCGACTTCAAACTTCGTCCTCAGTCCACATTCTTCTTCTTCCTAGTTTTTGGTGGGGTTCGTGTTGTTTATTCTTTAGTTTTCTATGTTGTGTCATGTGTACTATTGTTTTTCTGTTTGTCTTTTTCATTTTTAGCCATGGCGTTGTCAGTTTGTTTTAGATTTACGAGTTTGACTGTCCCTTTGGTGTCTTTCGTCCCTCTTTTCTTTCAGGTCAATACATCCTTGCTATAATTGTAAAATATAATGTTTTTTAAGGGTAAGCAAATCATTGTATATTTTTTACTCCTGTCGTGTAGATGAAGTCAGTATATGTAAGTTCTGTAGGTCAAAATAAGGAAAAGACAACGTTCTTTAACATATCCCTTGTTCGTCAACTTTCTGCTCAGACACTTATGCCGTTTTGCCAAGCCTGAGTAGGAGCCGCAAGGGCATGAACACCGAATAAATTTCAAAATGTATATTCCATATGGAGGTGAAGTTGTTATATTGAAACTTAGGTGGGGAAATTGATAATTTCAAAACTAAAATCGTCTTGTTTGTCATATATTATAGTAGTTAGCTGACCGTGTATGTCAAATTCGAAGTATAAGTAAAAAAAATGAGGCGAAAGAGGTCGTGCCTGTTTTTTATCCTTAATTTCTACGTGTAGGAGATATATTTACGGAACCTAATCAGGAAAATTTTTAATGGACAGAGCATCAACAATAGATACGTTTCGTCGATAACAGATCGATAAAGGAAATGGGTAAATTTGTCAAAGAGCCAACAACCAGACCAAAGAGCATGCAAACTGCCAAAAATAGATATATATAGTTACATATTTAATGCAAAAAAAAAACAATATTAGATAAGTAGTTATGGCTTACAGTGTTTAGCGCTTTCTATAATCTATAGGATCGTATAAAAACTATAAAGGTATGATTGGAAATGAATCGCTTTCTCTGTTGTATTTAAATAATTATAAGTAAGAAGATGTGGTATGAGTGCCAATGAAATAACTCTTCCTCTTTATTACAATCTTTGAAAAGGATATAACTTTAGGTAACAGTACGGCTTTCAACAAATAGCCTTGAATCACAAAGAAAAGCAAGCTATTAAGGTAAAATAAATAATTGTGTTAAACATTTCAAATATTAAAACTAACGGTCTTATCTTTATAAAAAACAAAAATCGAGAAACACTTATGAATCACACCAACAAACAACAAGAACTGAATAAATGACACTTGCCGATTGATTGTAACTGCAACAAGTTAAACAGTGTACATGCACCAACCTTCATCCTTACCTGAGACAACAGTGTTACATTACAACAATAAAAAGACACACAATAACATATCGATTGCACTGCTTAACTCGATAAAAAATACATTAAAAAACAAGCTAATATATACTGAACTTGTAAGTTCGATCTATGAACAATGCCAAAAATATGTCTTATTACAAGTCAATAATTTGACAAATTTTATCAAATAGTTCGTTTCTATGCATGTGTTTCGATTGTTTTTGTTGACCTGCAGTGTTTCTGTTGTTTCGTTGTTTTCTACTCATAGTTGATGTGATTCCCTCGGTTTTGTTTGTAACCTAGATTTCTCTCAATCGATGAATGACTTTTGAATAGTTGTATACTTTATTGCACTACTTACTTCTTGTTTCTGTTCTTTTATAGATTTCTAAAAAGATAGATACATTGTTAGTTAAATAATTTTGAAGTCGCACTTTAAATGTATTCATTCTAAATATTATTTTATTTGTTTGTTTTTGGTTACAGGTGTTCATCAGATATTAAATAAACAGAGTACTATAGTCTAATTAACCTATTAATAAAAAACCTTACATATTAAAATGAGCCTACCATGTCAAATGTCCTGTACTATTTTCTCCCACAACCGATTCAGAACGGTATACTGAACAAGTGAGGAAAGTGTTAAGACATTTGCGTTATAACTTGATTCTTTAACATTTTTTTATCGTTAAGATATGTTAAATATGCTAAAGTGTTCAATCAGAATACGCGCAATAGAACATCAAGTATATTACTAACTAAAAAACTAGTGGAATCAATTACTTATTACTGAAAATGTATTTCACCAGGGTTTTCGATATCATAAACTAGTCAACATATTTACTTAATTTTATCATCGGTACAAGGACATATATTCGTAAATATAACTCATCATGCAGACATCTTCAGAAATTTCACATCCTATCTGTTATGGTAATATTCTTCACAAAGCACAAAGATGTCAGTATTCACATCAAAATCTAACAAAACCTTTTAACAGACTTATTAAGAAGGGATATAGTTACGCTACTGTTGTTAGGTCTTAAAATTGTGCATGCTTTGGCTTTAATATTGATTCACTTATAGGGTCTTTGCATCGAAATTAAATACATTTAGTCTAAATCACGTTGTTGGCATGACACGGGTTATGTTTTTTCTCATATATTTTATGATGGTATAAAACTAAACACCCAGCGGGAGGGATCGTGATTAATATTCATGTGACGAAGACATAATTTTTCAATTAGTTTGATTGAGGTCTGGAGCTGGCATGCCAGTAACTGCCAGTAGTCCTTCGTTTATTTGTGTATTGTTGTCATTTTGTTTAGTTTCTTTTGTTCCCTATTCGAACATCGGACTCGGACTTCTCTAAAACTGAGGTTAACTGTGCGTTTTGGTGTGTGGTTGATTTTTCTATATTGGCTAGAGGTATAAGGGAAGGGTTAAGATCTAATAAAAAAAGTTTAGCCCCGCCGCATGTTTTCGCCCGTCCCAAGTCAGGAGCCTCTGGACTTTGTTAATCTTGTATGATTTTTAATTTTAGTTTCTTAAATGTCATAAATCCGATGGAAGTATTTTATTATTGCATGCTTATATTGGGGACTTTCAATCTGTTTCAAATTCTGAATTGTTAACCCGATTTTCCACTTTGCCTCATATTCTTATTAAGAAAAAAATCTTGCACCTTTTGTCGATCTTGATATTTATATCATTACAGGGGTACTCAATACCAAAATTTATGATAAAAATATAATTTTTCATTTCCTATCGTTTACTATCCATTTTTAGATGGTGACGTCCCCTAGTCATTATCTTATGGTGTTTATATGTCTCAACTTGTAAGATTCGCTCGTGTATGGAACAACGCAGTAACTTTTAGCGAGACAAATTTGTGTATTACTGACGAATTATTACACCGGGGTTTTCGATATTAAACACTAGTCAAAACTCGGTACAAGGTCATAATTCGTAATAATAATTCAACATGCAGACGTCTTATACGTTCAGATATTTCACATCCAATTTTTGTATGCTAAAATTCTTAACAAAGCACAAAAATTTCGGCATCAATGTAGACTTTTAACAAACAGACTTATTAAGAAGGGATATTTATAGGGCTTTAACATAGATTCACTTATAGAGTCTTTGCATCGGAAGTAAACACATTTATTCTAAAACCAGTTGTTGGCATGATACGGGTAATGTTCATCTAATATATGAGATGCTGGTATAAAATCAACGCATAACGGGAGGGATTGTACTTGATATTAATGTGATGAAGACGTAATCTTTCAATCAGTTCAATTGAGGTCTGGAGCTAGCATGATAGTAACTGCTAGTAGTCCTTTATTAATTTATGTATCATTATCATTTTATCTAGTGTCGTGTGTTACCTATTCTGAAATCGGGTTCGACCTTCTCTTAAATTGAGTTTTAGTGTGCGTATTGTTTTGTATTTTTTTTTCTACACTTGGTAGAGGTATAGGGGGGGTTGAGGTAAAAAAAAAACATGTTTTCCCCTCCGCATTTTTGCGCCTGTCCCAAGTCAGGAGCATCTGGCCTTTGTTAGTCTTGAATGATTTTTTTTTGAGTTTTTGTGTATATTTTTGAGTATATTGACGTACATTGACCCTGAACTAGTATACAATTTTGTTTAGGGGCAATCTGAAGAATACCGCCGGGTGCAGGAGTTGCTCGCTTCATTGAATACCCATCGGTGGCTTTCGATTCTCAATTTCACTAACTCTGTAATGTTGGTTCATCTCTTGTTGTTGTATAAAATCTTCCGCTAAGATTTTTACAGACTTATGTATAGCATGCTCTTAATTTTGGAAAAATATGACGTGGTTCAATAACTGCTGTATGTTATAATGTATACAGACAGTCATCACAATAATCATTCCAAACTGTACTTGTAAGTCATAACAGTTTTTAGCAACATGAGCAACATGCATTTATAATGTTTTATTAGTTTTTTAAATAAAGAAAATGGAATTACAACTATAACAATATCTAAAGACTTTGATCTAGTGTGTTCAATTGATAAATGTAAACTTTGAGCTTCGAAAAGAAAAGAAAATAGATGACATATACAACATTTTGTTTGTCCAATTGCACAACTTGTTAGTGTTTTGTGTGCTAAAGTTAAAATGAATATACACTAGCTTTGCTGCAATGTTAAAGGAATTATTATTTTTATAAAAAATCACTGTGACCTTTGCATGAGCTTTTGTTCCATTGCACTATCTAAATACAGGGCATTCCTTTAAAAGTCTTAATTGCATAGATGGGGAAAGCCAAGGACGCCTTTACGACAGCGTTGACTGTTTTTCAATATCCGTTTCACAGGTGTTCGCAGAAATGCTCCTAATATCGTCATTACAGTCCAGTCAACTTTTTCCAAATGTGACATATCGAACTAAACTTATTACCGGGTTGGTAGTAACACGAGCAACACGACAAATGCCACATGCGGATTAGGACCTGATTACGCTGCCGAAGAAGCTGACATCGACCAACGTTGTTGGTTAGCTTTGTGTTGCTTAGTCTGTAGTTTTCTACGTTGGTTTTGAGTAAAAAACAATTTTCTCTTTGTCTTTATGTTTTTTCCTCATTGCGTTATCGGTTTGTTATGACTTTGTATGTTCCTCTGATAACTTTCCCCACTTATCTTGATAATTACCAAGAAAACCATAAATGCAAAATATTTAAATCCAGCATATTTTTATATTGATTTTGTTATCAGTAAATTAAAAGCAAACTTAGTATTATTACATTTAGTATGTTATATACATATACACGTTCATGGATCTACAATCTCTCTATACCTGTATCATGGCATTGTACAAGAGTCATGTTTTCCCCTGACTAAATTCATTGGATTTTGAATGTGTACGGATTGATAATTTAGTCTTAGGTCAATGATTTTTTTTAGTTGTTCGTGTCTTTGAAGTAGCTGTCAGCTAACCTGCGAGTACTCTCAGATCTGTACCTGATGTCTTTTTGTTGTAGGGATGTACAAGTACCCGGCCATGTCCGCTTGTATTTGTCAATTTGATGAGTTAAGCCTTTTTCAAGTGATTTTTACAGTTCATCCTTATGTTGTACTGTCCCTAGTTTAGGGGAGGGTCGGGTCTCATTAATATGTTTAACCCCGCCACATTATGTATGTATGTGCTTGTCCCAAGTCAGGAGCCTGTAATTTAGTGGTTGTCGTTTGTTTAATGGTTACATATTTTATTTTCGTTCATTTGTTATACATAAATAAGGCCATTAGTTTTCTCGTTTGAATAGTTTTACATTATCATTTCGGGGTCTTTCAAAGCTGGCTATGCGGTATGGGTTTGGCTCATAAATGTACGGTGACCTATAAATGTTAATTTCTGTGTCATTTGGTCTTTTGTGGATAGTTGTCTCATTGGAAATCATACCACATCTTCTTTTTATATATACATGATATATATTATAAACTATCCTATGGAAGGAAGGAATAGGATACTGTTATTAAAAGTAAAAACAGAAGAAAAAAAAAATAACACCCTCGCTTGACAAGCCTTTCATTAAAAAATTAAATCCGAAATTTTTAAGCTAGAAAGATAAACTGTGTGTTTATAAGTTAAATGTTGGGTTTCTATTATACATGTTTTCATTTTTATAAGAGATATATTGGTGTTGTTCTTAACTTAATCAAGTCAAAAACACATTCAACGACATTTAACAGGTAAAAACTTAACAACGCGTTCACTCACGTGTACTAATTGTTACTCAGAATAAACCGTAAAACCTCATGAAAAAACTGCGTCTTATTTGTTTGTAAAAAAGGAAGCTCACATCAACCTTTGGAATAATTATGCGTTTATGTATTTAGTCATTGTATCCTGGATTCACGGATGTCTTATCACGTGACTGGTCACATATAAATAGTCATCTACTAATTTTTGACAAATACACTAGTAATTTTGAGGCCCTTTATAGCTTGTTGTTCGGTGTGAGCCAAGGCTCCGTGTTGAAGGCCGTACATTGACCTATAAAGGTTTACTTTTTTTACTTTTTATTTGGATGGAGAGTTGTCTCATTGACACTCACGCCATATCTTCCTATATCTATCTAAGGCATGAAATAACGCGTATTAAGATTTGATATTCATAATTGTATAGTGTATTAAGTGTTCTTATTAACCATTCCAAACTCAGGATTTCAATATTCAGCTTAAACTCGTTCTGTGTATTCGCACGTTCAGCATGACAAATACACTAGCACTGACATCTGATGAACAATACTATTTAAAAAGAATAACAGACGTACCTTCTTTTAAAACAGTGATGTTAACTGTTGCCTCGTCAACATTTGTTCCATGAGTGCACTTCCATTGCCCGTTGAGACTACTCTCAATATGGTGTTTTACGATGAATATGGTTGTGTTTGTAATACGACTTTGCTGTATTGTGTTGTTAGGAGAAGTATAACATTCTGGTATTGGAAATGGCGTCAAGCAATGGGCCAGTTCCTGATTCGACGGATTGTAAAACATAACTTTCCATGACAGTTTATTTACTTTGCATTTAAAAGATATTCCATCTTTTTCAGCTTGCCAAGTAAGACAGACTTGTATGTTACAAGAATGAATTACTAAAATAAAAATAAAAAATGAGACATTCAATGTTCTGTCTTAGACTAACCATAAACTACACGTATATAGGTAATGTCCTTCAATTCCCGATCGATATCTTTGTTAAATTTCATTGGCATATCTATTCTCATGATTCTAGCAAAACCAATTATAAACTATACAATACTATAATTTGTTATGAGTGATGTATAACACACAATCCAAATAATTTAAAAAGAAGATGTGGTATGATTTTCAATGAGACAATGATGTTTTTTTGTTTTAAACTGGATATAATTTGATCAAATATACACGGTATGTGCAGGATTGAGAAAAAGTATATTGATTTTAAAATAATGTAATGCATTTACATGGACAATAATTAGAGGGTTCATATTGCAGAATGTACTACTTTGTAAAACATAAAATTGTTTCAAAACATGTCATATTTGTTCATTATACAGAAGTTTCATGCATTCATATTGCCCTAATTATGCCTTATATAAGAATGCCGAATTTGTGTTGGTTGGTAACCTTTTTTCTTATTTCAAACGAGTTTGAATGTTTGCCCCACTGCCGGTGAATTTGCCTCAAATTTCCCTCTTTTCCAAGGTAATTACCATTTTTGATACATTTTTACCCTCCTGACCCTCTGCCCGCAAAATTTATTCGAATATGACGTTACATAAAGACAGCGTCTTCACGTTTAAGTACATGCATTTTTTTCCGCGGTATACACGTATTTATGCATGGATTATAGCTTACCAGTTAAGAATATTTCCTTTCACCAGTAAAGAAAGATTCAATCAAAATATATTCGGTGTAATTAGACAAGTTATGGAGGGGTATTTGCAACAAATACCAGTCTTGGGACCAAATTTCCCTTGCCTTACGCTTCGGGAAATTCCATAGTACCTTGACTGGTATTTTTCGAAAATACACCTCCATATCATAATATATCTGTTTAATATCACATGTTAACTGTATTTTTGTCAGCTAGACATTTACGATTGATGAAATACGCGATCATTTGCATTGGAGGCAATTGCTGTTATTATATTAAACTGTTTTAACACAAAGAACAAGAATGAAATATCATGTGAAATAAGATAAATATCCAGTATACCAGTATTGCTTATGTAGAGAATCAAACAAGTCAAGATGAAAAATGTGTTTTGCATTTTGATCTTGCGTTGTATTTGATATTTTTCATTCCTTTAGTTACAAAGACAAACAACCATCAACACATTTATTTTCTGAAATAAACAAGATTTTTATAGAATTATTGAAAAATGAACATAAAATAATATATAAAATGAATGTATATATATGTAAAAAGAACATAACAAAAAACAACATAACAAAAAAAAACAACATACCAACAGTGCAAATATGAAAATTCAAGAGGGAATTCATTAGTTTAAAAAAAATAATAAAATTTAATACACCAGACAGTACAATGATATCAAAAAGTGAGTTGTTGCAAAGAAAATTTAAGACACAAGTCATACTTTTGGAGGATGTCGAATAAAAGTTTATGCAAATGAAGACAAAAACTGGTCTTTTCAGACTTTTTGACTTTTGTAGTGACTAAAATCGAGATTAAGACTGTTTTTTTAGAACCGTAGAAATATGTAATTAGCTACTGTTGGTTTTATTTTTACGACTTATTTTTATGTTAGGAACACGGCTCGTGAAGCTCCCTTTACCCCCAGTATTAGCTGCATCCATTTATGCTAGAACTGTTAACGCTACAATTTTTTTTCAAAGGTCAAAATATAGGGTGGTGCGGAATTTTTCAACATTTATATTCCCTGAACTACTACGAGTTTAAACTTATACTAAAATACTCTACAACCCCTACCCCCCTTTTGGACTTTCTACGAATTAAATTTTAGGCGCTACCCGGTTTTTCTTTACTGGTAACATGTCTAAGTTGTGTCTCTGTGCATATGAGATGGAATACAGATATCATATCTGGGAATCAGTACGTTGACAAATTAACATATCTATAAATATTATATATCTTTTCAAAAAAGGCGAGACTTGTGAAACAGCTGTTCTTTCAAAGTGCAACCTAGAGAAGGTTTGAGTCAGAGAATTCTTTAAATGTCATGAACATATTTAAAATGTATGAGAAGAATATATCCTTATTATACATGTATTTATAACCTATTGGTCATTTGTTCTTTTGCCATGACTTGGAATCTGTTTTCAAAGGATGCAACAAATGCAGTAAAAAATGCATCATATCTTGACCTTCATCAGAAACTAACAATGCGGGTATGTTGAAAACAAATCTTTACGACAAAGGAGATGATTTCAGCTTTTCAATTGGGAACTTTCCATTTCTTTGCAGCAACATTGTAGCAGCACCTGTATACGTAGTATGAATCTCCCTACTTTTCCAGGTCTTTCGTTTCAAATCGTGATTTTCTTGATAGAGGGTTGCTGCTCACAAGGAAGCTTTAAACCCAAGAGTTCTGAATGGTGAAGTTGAAATCGAACCTTCGTAAATTTTATGGAAGCTATCATAAGTGCGATTGCCGTTATGGAAAAACTATTTCACAGATGATATCGGTTATTTTCCTTATGTCGGATATACAACCCCGTTCCCTTTTCACTAATGTGACCTCCCGAAGAATACTTTTTACCGAGTTTGTATAAACATGAGCAACACGACAGTTGCCACATGTTGAGCAGAATATGCTTACCCTTTCGGAGCATCTGAGATCAACCTCAGCTTTTGGTCAGGTTTGTATTCCTTGGTCTTTATTTTCTTTAGGTATAAGAAGATGTGGTATGAGTGCCAATGTGATAACTCGCAATCTATGTTATAATTTTTAAAAGTTAACAATTATAGATCAAATACGGCCTTCAACACTGAGCATTGCTCACACCGATCAAAAAGCTATAAAGGGCCTCAAAATTTTTTGGTGTAAAGCCAGGCAAACGGGCAACCGACAGTTTAATCTATAGAAAAACAAGAAACAACAAACGACAATCATTAAACATCGGGTTCTTGACTTAGGTCAGGTGCAAACACATGCAGCGGGTTTAAACGTTTCTTTGTTTTGTTGTGTATACGTACATTTGTCTTCTCTGTTTGATTTTCTTTTTTTAACCTTGGCACTGTCGTTTTATTTTCGCTGTATGAGATTGAATATACCAAAGCATCTTTCTCTCCTCTTTCGAGAGTAACAGTTCAGTTATTGTTATTTTAACGTTGCAGATTAATGTTGTGTCACGTTGTATAAATTTTGAAGTGCCTGGTAAATTATTTCGTAAATGAAACCGTAATTAAATCACATAAATCGAAAAGCTAGCTTTACCTTTAGTTTCATTTTGAATTAGTAGTTTAGTGTCAGCAACAAAAATAAAACAAAGAAAGGCCAAGTTTGTGGAGAAAAAAGATACACACGAACGGTAAGTATATCACAACTGTTGATACTTTTCTATGAAACTTACTTTTTAATATAAAGAATCAAAGTTATATCAAATATTTGTCAATGAAATATATTACCGATACCGCAAATACTTCTACTGAAAGTAGCTCTAATATCATTTTTCAGATTAATGATATCAAGTTCATTCTAGTCATCAGTTAAATATTATAAAAATGAAGATAAGATTGTTTACATTTGACGTGTTTTCTCCAGCTTTGTATCATATCAGAGTTGGTATGGATTGTTTCCTAAACAATAAACGATAATACTGTTATACCTATGATTTTCTTTTTACCTATACCTGTGTTTGGAAGAAATTTGATTACCAAGTACACGATAAGCTATGATATGTGATGAGATCGTGTGATGTTATTCGATATTTGCTATATCATCTTCAATTAAATGATTGTACATTTTAACAAGAATAAGATATTACTACATTATAAAGATAAATTATTAGTACTCCTGTTGTGTTTGGTTGGTAATGTTAAAAAAAAATCGCTGAATAAAGTTCATAAATATATTCACTTGAATTGTAAAACATCTACAGCTTGATTAAACAGCTGTGTCATGAGCACACGATATGCCTGATGCTTTTTTAAAGGATAAAGTCCAAAAACCTCTTAATGTCGTATCAGAAACTCATACAAAAAACTAAAGGGAGGTTATTTTAATAGGTATAAACCAATTGCTAAAGTTTCATTGCAACTGCTAAAAGCATTGTCTGAAAACTGGAAAATCGCCCCTTTTTATGAATAAAATCATAAAACTCGGAACGAACATTCCAAAATTTATAAATATCGAAAGGGAGCTTACGTCAAACAATTCACTAAAGTTTCACTAAAACTGCTGAAAACATTCTTGAGTTATAGTCGTAAAACTAGAAAATCCCCCTTTTTAATGAATAAATCCACAATTCGGAACCGTATTTTTTTTAATCGAAAAGGGAACTCATGTAAAAGAAAGAACAATTCACCAAATTTTCTTGCAAGTTTATGGAAGGGGTTTTTAGTTATTGTCCGAAACTGGAAAATTCACCTTTTAAATTGAAATAAAATAAAAAATCAGAAACTTTAAATCTAAACTTTATAAAAAACAAAACGGAGCTCAAATCATTAGATTTTAACAATTCACGAACGTTTTATGCGAACTGGTTCAAGACTTTTTGAGTTGTTGTCCGATATGTTGACGACGGGCAGAATGACGGACGGACGGACGGGCCCACGAAAGGGTGGACGATCTGACAACGGTGCACAACAATGGGTTCCGTAAACGGGCATATAAAAACGTCAATGAGAGATCAGAAAATCATTTAAATAAAGGTAAAGTACGTTCTAGTAAAATGTATGACTGATTATAGCGTGTTTCTTTCTGCTACCAAATATCATTAAAAATCATTCAAATTTCCATCCCAGTTTACTTTCAACACTTGTTTAATGAACTTTCTATTATTATCAGTTACTATAGTCGCTATTGCATTACCTGTTTAAATGGTATATGTATGATTTAGCACTACCTGTATATAACTCTAATTGTTTATAAAGACACTGATAGCAACTCTAATGTTGAAAATGATCTAAGACATGTAATATCTATTTAGTTATAGGAACTTATATTTTCTTCTTATACTTAAAAGGTGAACAAAACATTTTGTAAAATGTTTTAAAAGGAAATTGAAAAAATACAAGTTTCTTTTCAATATAAATTTCTTCCTGTCTTTTGTTTGTTTATTTCAGTTAAGATAAAAACAAATAAATGTCCTGCAACCCTGTCCCGTATAAAAAACAATATAAAAAGTGTGTAACTTCTTGCTTGACCTAAATTAAAAGTCAAAAATATTATTTTTTGAAAACTATATATGACCTTTTGTAACGTTACGTCCGTGATTATTATGATTAAAGCATTGTCCATTACTAAATGCATCAGATCAGTAATTTCTAAGAAAATGTGGTATGATTGCAAGTGAGACAACTTTCCATCCACGTCATAGTTTGTAAAAGTAAACAATTGCATCTGTCCTAAGTCAGGAATCTGATGTACAGTAGTTGTCGATTGTTTATATAGTTCATACGTGTCGCTCGTTTCTCGTTTTTATATTGATTAGACCGTTGTTTTTCCCATATAAGTAGTTTTACGTTACTTAGTTTTGGGACTCTTTATAGCTTGCTGTTCGGTGCGAGCCAAGGCTCCGTGTTAATGACCGTACCTTGACCTATGATGATTTACTTTTATAAATTGTTATTTGGGTGTAGAGTTGTCTCATTGGCAATCATACCACATCTTCATATGTCTAATTATAGGTCAAGTACTGTCTTCAACTCGGAGCATGACCAGCTTATATAAGTTGGTACACGAAGAATTAAACAATTTCATTACGTTATTACTATTTGAAATGCTACCAACTGAGATTTGTGAAATCATATGTGATGCCTCTGTATAGGCCCGACCTCTATTCCTGACTTTGTCATGCAGCTGTGTCATGATACACATAGTACTATCGTATAAGAAAGGACAAGCACAGTTTACCTAAAATCTATTTAAATTAAGGGCATGTTTAACTGATGTATTCTTTTCATTTTCAGGTTTCTATTCATCACTTTTTTAATTTTTCTATGCCTGTCTTTATGAATAGTACTTCTGGTTTGTGACGCCAGCATTTGGAAAACTATTTTGTAAACACTGAGTTAACATCTATAATGAAGTCCTTTAACCTTTTTTTGTGGAATAATAGAAAAATTATAATATTGTAAATAAATGTACTGTAAATGACTTAATAACGCTTTGTATAAAAATCGTTAAATGACCATTCCAAAGCTTTGTTTAGTTATGGTCATTAATTTATCCGAGATTCTATAGTCTAATATATAGCACCTCATCAAAGTCTATAGAAAAAATCTAGAAAATTAGCTGTTGCTGCATCAAGTTGATATAATTGGCAAACAAGTGTAATATATATGTAACTCTTCAAATTATATACTAAATAGTCTTTCATTTGATACAAACAGTCGAGTCTCGTTATCTCGAAAACAGCCGGACTATAAAACTATTTCGAGCTACTCGTTATTTGACCCAAACGAAACAGGAAGTTTGACAGACCGAGTGAATCGACCCTTGCTTAGATTGGTAAAGCTAAAATAAACCTGGATAAACATCTGAAGTTGATCGATATTCTGGTCTCAGATCGATGTATTAGTATGTTAAATATGTTTATATTTTATTATTTGGTCTTCCACCTTTCCGTTAAAAGACCTATCGATTTTATTCTGATTATTTGTTATTTTTCTTCCGCCTAATTTTTTTCCTACAGTGTAGTTTTGTTTCAAAAGATGTCGCTTAGTTTTTTTTGTATATGATATCATACAATCTATACGCTTTTGAAACTGACCCTGCTTGACCGATAATTTTTTGTAAGAGTTGTCCTCCTAAACACTGTTTTTCTTATTATGAGATCTCCTCCGCAACCGTAAAAGAAAGCGACAAGTTTATTTTTCCAAATTGCTCGTTATATCCTCAAGATGCTAGGTTTTACTTTGACCGAAGCTTTACGAAGACTCCATATGAGAGTAATTAATATAATTGATATAAGTGAAATATATTTGTAACTGGGAAACCATAAGTGATAGAGGCCTAGGGTCTTTCGATTTGAGGTCTTTGGTCCAAAAAAATGAAAATGAGGACAAGGTAAAGGTCAAGGTCATGTTCAAAATTTTGATTTTGGCTTGTTATCTCTTTTTTTTCAGAAGTCATATAAGATATCGACAAAATATGTTCACACAATTGTTGGTTGTTACATGTCGTAACACGTAAATTTTAGTTAAAAAGTACGTAAACATTTGATGTGAGTTTCCTCCCTTTTATATCTAATATTAGTTGTATTGTAATATAACTCATTAATAATAAAAAGTAGAGTCCTAGGATCTCTTGATTTGAGTTCCTTTGTTTATGACCTTGAAATTGAGCTCAAGGTCATAGGTAAATTGAACGTTTTAGATTTTGACCTTTGCTGTTTTCCTCATATTTATACATGATAATGTTTTGGGACTTTCTGCATTAGGTTGCAAGCCATTAGACCTTGAAAAAGCAAACAGAACGTGACCTTTTGTAAACCGGAAGTTGCTATTTTTGTGTACTAAATTAATGTAAAAGTATACAGAACCATATACTTTTGGAATCAGTTTCAAGTAAACTATATTACAAAACCGGACGACATTTTTCAAACCGGAAATAAAGAAATATTTCCCTTATTGATATCTTTTTGTATAGAAACCATAAATTTTCTGAATCAGCGTACAATAAGCTGTCTTTTGACGCTTGAATCAACTTTTAAAAGCAAATTTTAATAAATTTTCATATTAAAAAAAAATGTACTGATGGAAAGGACCTTCAATTGTTCTCTGAACAATTGGTTTTTAATTATTATAACATTGTTTTCACCATCGATCTTAGCGTGTTTGGATTCATTAAAAATTTGTTAAAACTCAGTTACAAGAGATTTAAAAAAAAATGAGATTTCTTTTCATTTTCTTTCATCACACAGAGAAAATAAAAAAAAAGATTATTGACGCCGATTGAGTAGTTTTAGGTGATTACTATCGGAAAGCTGAATTCAAACTATATTAACATCGAAGCTCATTGGTGTAAATCACAATTAATTGTTTTTAAAACATTTAATATACTTGTTCATAAATGTGAACAGAGTATCACTTATTATTTATCATGGTGATAAAATATAATCTTAGGTATCGTTATAATTGCATGTCATTGCCTGTACTCTGGTCAGTGACCGGAAATGTAATTACACGTGTATTGTGAGAGTAATTCTTCAATCCTTTTAAATCACATATGTTATGTTTTGGCATATGTGTATTAGTTCGAGATAAATAATGAATGTTAAATGCTTTTGTAAATTTTTGGATCTGCAATTTAGTTTAACTCAATCGAAATTTTGACTTATTCAGTTTTGACTCATCAGGAGTCAAAATACATATAAATATACGGAAAAAGTTCGGGATCACATTAGAACTTCGACTCATCAAACATTTTTAGCTAACTAAGTTTCAAACAACAACAGTTAACTGTACTATTAAATAACAACTTACCTGCACAAAGCAGTGGTTCAAATATTCTACGTGTACCAAGTAGATTTTTCTTCACCGAATATTGGAAGAAACTATCATTAGAATTGTAGAGACATAATACAGTGATATAGGTATGTCCTATTATTAATCTATTTTCTTGTTTGTATGAACCGATGTACTTGTCATATTAATAAGCAGCAGAAACTAATTAAGAGTATACGAACTTATGCTAATTTTTTACACTCAGACTTTTCTAATGGCAGAACACATAATTCGAACATAACAGGACGTTACAGTATGATGGATACAGACTTTCATGACAAAAGCAATTTTTTTCAACAATAGTATGAATTACCTACCTGCATATGAACTTAACAAATTCAACAATTGATTTGTTGGCTTTCATTCAAACTTTTGTTTAAAGGTATACATATTATATATATATATATATATATGTCTTTAACCATGCAAAACATAACAATGTATTGAATAACATTAACATACACATGTTTTGAATAACACTTACATAACTTGTTTAAATACTTTAATTTTGACAAACTTCGATGTAATGCGTCGTTTCAAAACTGAATGACACAAAGAAATGTGACTGTATATTCATTGGTTGTGTATGGTATGTTTATTGTATGTTATTTTTCAATCATTGCGAGTAATCTTTTATTTCATGTATTTTTTGTGTATTAACCTTTATTAGGATGGAAGGTATAATTGTGTTTCAAACTCTTTCAATAGTTAAGTAATAATAAAGAAATGTAGAACATAGACAATATCAAGTTTGTGCTACTCAAAGGTCAACGTTTTTTTCCGATATGATATTCGATTGTCCTATCTAATGCTATATTTAAACAACATATATTTCAATGTAGTCAAACTGATAATACACTAATTTAACTTCATATGTACATGTACCTTTTTTATAAAAGAGGGGCGAGAGTTCCCACAGGGACAGTCAAACTCATAGATCGAAAGTAAACTGACAACTCCATGGTTTAAAATGAAAAAGACAAACAGACAAATAATAATACACATGACAGAACATAGAAAACTAAAGACTAAGCAACATGAGCCCATTAACAACTGGGTATGATATCAGTTGCTCTGGAAAGCAGATCCTGCTCCACATGTGACCACCGTCGTACGCTCGTGTTGCTCGTATTATTACAAAGTCGGTAAATTGTCTAATTCGGTAGTACACATCCATGATAGGGAAGGGGATTGTAGTTACGACGTAAGGAACATATCCGATATCATCTGTGAAACGGTTATTCCATAACGACCAACCAACTGGTAACATTTACCAAGGGATGGTTTCAACTTTACCATTTGAAACTCTCGGTTTACTAGCTTCCTTGTAAGTAGCAACCCTCTATCTAGGAAATCATGATAGGGAATACAAACTTTGGAATATCGTATCAATTGGCAGATTTATACTCCGTATGTAGGCGCTGCTGTAATGTAGCTATCTAGAAATGGAATGTTCATAATAGGGAAGCTGAAATCATCTCTTTTATCGTAAAGTTTTGTTTTCAACCGACCCACAGTGTCAATTTCTAGATGTAAATCAAGATATTAGTCCGACTTAACTGTGTCTGTTGTATCCTTTATTTGTAGTTTGATGGAATACATGTAGATGCTTTCAAAATAGTCACCAAATTTGTAATTATAAATTGATACATCCTGATATCATATCAAGATAACGGGACTTTATACAAATCGTCAAGTAACTGCGGAAATATTTCTATGAAATCGCGAAAGAATGTCGAATCGGGGGATTTCTCGACGAATGTTTGAATTTTAAATTAAAAAAGTCTTCTCACAATATTTTGTCCAGGCAATTTTGAGAATGATGATACTGGTATATGTTAGACCGCTGTTATACAATAATTCTTCAATAATGATTTTGTTTACAGATAGAACGTCTTAAGACATATGGTTTGTGCAGGTTAATAAACCAAATAAGTATCTGTTATTAAATTTATTAAGGTTTTGAGTCATTTTTATAACGAAATTATCAGTAAAGCCATTATAATATTACAAATTTTATTATAGTTTAAAATTCATCACTAAAGATACGAACGTGTTATAACGTTCTTCGTTGCAAACTTATTAATAAAAAAAACAATTAACTAGCGTTCAATTCTATTAATGAGGTACATGATTTCCTATCTATATGAAAATGCACTGTATATATCAATTGTGATGTTAACTGGATAAAAGGACAAACGATGGATTATATAATGTTATCAAGTAGTGTGATAAAGTTTATATTCTTAATCCACTTCAGGAGAATACAGCTTTTTGACAGCAACTACTGTTTCCCCAAATGTATTCACCAGAACATAAACGAAAGTAAGTCATCAATATGTGATATTTTTTTATTGATATAACCAAATTATTTTGTATATGAAGATTTGTCCGTTCAATTTTTTTATCTCTATATTGGGATTCTTTAAACAACAATACATTACGTTCACTTCATGACAAATTACTGAAATGGGAGCCCTCATTATTTGTCAGGAAACAAAGGTGAAAAAAAATAAGCAATGTCCGTCATCGAAAGTATGTTGAGAAAGGGTTATGAGTTCAGTATACTACACTAAGGGAACAGTAATTTATAGATGTTGAATTGCCATAAATTAATGAAAAGTATAAACACTTGAACTAAATTAGATTGTGTTATACTTTCATCACATACAAGGTATTCACAATTAAAATGTCAGAATAAAAAAAAAGGAAAGAATAGGAGATACGACGATATTTCATGTATCTAAGATCGAAAGATCTCTTGTTATGTGTATTAGTGAGTAAATAATAATGTAAATCAAATTCAATGAAATTGAACATAAAAGTTCATATTATACTTGTTGCAACATGTTATTAACCTTGTATTGCAAATGCTTAAAATTCATATGTTTCCCAATAGATCGACATGCTAATTTTGCTACATTTGATAGAAGGGATTCTTCTGCTGGTGGTAGTGGGTATGTATACAACCAGAATATAGTAAAGTAAATTGCATATATAATAACTTATGTTGAACTGTTTTTTTTTCAAGTATTTAATGCCGAGTAAACTCAAATGATACTAAAAAGAAAACTGTCGATTCATTATATCATACTTTGATAAAAGCAATGTCCAATTGAAGATCGTATTATAAATTTGAATTCAGCGATACTGATATTCGAAACGTCATATGTCTTTTTGCTTGTAATTAGTACAATTGTATGGAGCTACAATGTAAGAAAATTTACACTAGTTGAAACGATAAATGAGAACGTGTTTTGTCTAATATTTGCTGCTAAGAATGAAGATACAAGCTTAGATTGGTCAGTGCTGTTAGTTGGGAATGAATATCCATGCAATCGTTGTATTAACATCGTAACTGTTATCACCTTTAAATTTTAGAATTGTACCAGTTCATATTGCAGTCTCTGTTGTAAATAGCTATATATACGCCATGTTTAAAATTTTTAGAATTGTACAAGCGTCTAAATTATGATTTTAGGTTTGAACTGTTTAATTGTCAAATTTCAGGATTGTTATAATTTATTCAAAGTAGATTGATAACATCATAATCATACTAATGAAAGACATGTGTTCTCCGAAATATATTGCTATATAATTACATTTAATGTTTCCTTTTTTGTCATTGGTGTTGTTTTGTACACATTTTAGGCGTTTACATGATTTATTTATTGTGTACATGTACAGTTACTAGTAACGATCCAGTCCCCTCGTGGGATAGATCGCTTACTAATATTCAGACGTTTCATAAACGAAAATATATAGATCTAACATTGTTACACTGATGCTTTCACGAATTATATAAACAGAATGTATTTTTATCCCTGTATCACAATCACTGCTTGTGATCCGATGTATAAAATCTGTTGTAAAGTCGTCACTGGTTCAGACGTACTTATAATACAATTATTTCTGTGACTGCATCTTACATTAATTTGTAGGATCCTTTACAATAGATAATTACCTGATTTGTAACAATTCCACCTTCATTACTTATACATTTGTATAGCATGTACTGTATTACGATGATATATTGTATTTTTATGGACGAGTGGTCTAGCGCGTTGGTCAGAGTGCAATGCGATTTGGTGCCACGATATCTCAGTAGCTTGATTTCGAATCCCGGCGAGGGAAGAGACAAATTTTGCTAATCCAAATTTACAGATCTAACATTGATAGGCTAATGTTTAGACGAATTATATCTTTATACAAGGTTTAGATAACGGAAAATAACTGTCGTCTTTATTAAAAAATAACACGAAATATTCAACTTATTTTAACAAACAAAAATAGTTGTAATGGTAACCTGTACTAGGCATTCTCGTTAAAAGACTGGTATCATATTTTTCAAAACAAGTAATTCCATTTTGAAATTGTGCATGTTTTCGATTTTTCATAGTTTGAAGAGTTTGATCTTGTTTGTTGATGATATGATATTTGTGTATAATTTTATTTTTAATGAAGGCTTAACAAATAGACATTTTCATATACATTTCCTCGCCTGGCATTTTCAGATTTTTAACAAGGGTAATTAGTATAACCACCTTTAACGCTAATCTAATCTCGCATGATCATAAAATTTGGTAAAAACAATAGCTTATCTGTAGGAGTTTTATAACTGTTACATCAACCTGTTTGCAAATGCTATAATCATAGAAGAATACCGTGCAAACAAAACAAAGACATATACTTCTTTCTATATTACAGTCTCGAATCCCGTGCTTGAATATACAGGTACACAACTAACAGTCAACACATCAACTGTATTACAATTCAGCTGTTCAACAGTAAATGTATTTTTGGGATGCACAGTTGAATTTATAGTCAATAGAAGAACATACGATGACATAAGGTACAGGAATAACACTTGTCATCATAAAGACGGAATTTGTCAACCTGAACGTTGTGAATGTTCTGATGATTGCAAAGCGTTTACTTGGAATTTCACAGCTATGTCAGATCACGTGAATTCTACTTTTGGATGCGGATCAAGAATACAAGAGAATGGTAAATTTTATAAAGCGAACACATCTTTGCAATGGACAGGTAGCGGTTAGTATTACATTTATATCTATAAATATAAGAAGTTGTGTTATGATAGCCAATACGACAAGTATCCACAAGACTGAACGGTCTTCAACAATAAATAAAACTGATAGCGCATAGTCAGCTATAATATGCCCTGTAATGACACACGAGATAACTAACGGCATAATGTATGTACAAATTGTTGAACGAAAAACAAATATGTTACAAACAAACAAAATAAAATCGCTGATGTATAGGTTCTGGCGTGTAAAATTATAATCCTGGTACCTTTGATAACTATTCTTGACTTGGGACAGCCACATACAGAATGTGGCGGATTAAACTCGTTTGAACCCTTTCTCTTTTGTGACAAATTGTTGTAACTACATAAGAAAATCTACCAAAAATCTGTTGACGTGTTTGAAAATGTAACAACTTAATGACAGACGTGCTTAATCGGACGATTTAACATCAAATAATCAAACACCTCGTCCATGTTGTCTCCAATTAAGCAAAACAAAATACGATCTGCAGTTGTAAAAATTCATATCATCCCTCAGCTGGATTTTAATCCATGTTCCTGTTTTTATCACATTTGTTTAGACAAAAATAGCTACATTTAATAATGAATTTTTAGTTCAGCATGTAAATCTTGGAGTTATGACTAAAACAATGTTTAGGATAGAGAAAATTGTGTTAGTGAAGTAAATCTATTAACAAAAAAAAGTTTTGGCTAAAGTTTGTATTCCTTTTCAGATTTTGTCGTCCTGCAGAAGAGTTTTATATTGCTAAATTTAGGAATAGCAACTACAGGATTTCCTATTGTAAAAATGGAATCAGACCAGTTAAATGAAGGTAATAAGGAATACATAATCATGCTTCTTTCCAAATCTTGAAACATCCATCTTAAAAAAAATGCAAAGTTGTTTACGCTATGCGATTTTTGATCTTAATTCATACTTCAAATATGCCAACGCAACCGAGGAATACGCAACGAAAGAAATAAAGGTATATTACTATTTTTTTATAGCATCTATAAAAGTATAATTAAATATGACTACAAAGCGCTCAGATCAAGCAAATTGATATAATCCAGAGGAGATATCTTTCATATTTCGAAAAAATTATTATGTTAATGATAATGGTTGTTTCCTAACTAGACTTATATTGTACTAGCTATATAGTCTGCGTCTTTTATAGATTATGCACTTTTAGAAATAATACAACCAAAACATTTGAACGCCATTAAATAAAAAAAAATCTGATTACGTGAATCGCTATATATAGCCAAAAACCACCAGTACTATACCATAGCAATAGAAAATTGATGAAATAACGTATTTACCGGTATTCAATTCTGCGCGATCGCATACTTAGACAAAAATAACTTCTCTTGCATTGGAACATATACATCTACCTTTCATTGGACTTTTTAATACCTTCGACTCTATAACAGGAGAATTAATGGATTTAGGGCATTTTTTTTTAGGAAATAATATTATGATGTATAGTGTAATTTCATATTTAGAATATAAAAACAGTTCTGGTAAACAACGACTATGAAAATATCAATTTAAGTTTGGTGTTCACTTTGGACTTTTTATCAATATTATGCTATCAAAATTATAAATTGTTGACGCTTTGTCCTACATGTAAGAAGCTATATTTACAATATATCAAAACCATATATACATTAAGACATGTTTAAACTATCATTATAAGTATGCATGCATGATACGCTCGGTGACATGAATATGTATACACTAACTATTTGAAATTGATATCATTTTTGGTGAAATAAGGACATCATAACCAGATGAAAATGAACTTTGATATATTTTCTTCTTTATTCATTGTAGATGTTTTCATTGCTATTATAATAACAATGAGCGTACTTATATATGTATTTGTATTGTGATTATGATTTGGTGTTGTCTGCAGAGAAGACAAAAAGGTACATTATATAGGAATATAGCATAAATGCACTTTAAATGCTAACCAAATCGCTTGTTTGAAATACAAACAATAACAGGTCGATTAGTTTTGGTTGCACATATTGAACATCCCAAACGATATACATGCAAATGCATAGTTTTGTTTTCTCAATGTCGTCAATAGAAATGCGGCGTTATATAAATGTTTTCTGATCCTCAAGTGACATATATATATATGACAAAAAAGAAATTTATCTTTATCAAAATTGAATTTATATTTCAGATTCAGCACAAAAGAAACAGGACAAGGATGAGAAACAGGTGGGAAAAAATGACTATGAAAGTAAGTTGTCTAATCATTATTTTCAGTATATTGATGTTCATTATAGTTATTGGATATGTTCCGGACCATATGAATATTTTGACCATATACGTATGGTCATGACCATATGCGTATACTCATATGGACCGACCATACGCGTATGGTCGGACCATATGAGTATATACTCGTTTGGTTAATAACTGGCAGGACCATATGTGTATTTGGACCATATAGGTATTTTGTTTCAAATATGCATTTGAACCGTTTCAATAATACAACAAACTTTCTACTTCAAAGACGGTATTGACGGTACCATAGCTTTTCTGCATTTGCACGTTTTGGTTGTACACGATCCTTCGCAGTTACACTTTTTGCTTTCGAGTGAAACGTTTTACCTATTTAGCAGCTTCGTGCAGTGATACCGAGGTCTTGGGAATTCCACAACTGTATTAATAAATTTTGGAAAATATCTACCTTAGTCGACATGTTGCCATTCTAGCTAAATACGAAATTGGTAATGACCATAAGCATAAAATGTGTTTACTGTAGTTGTGACTAGTGAGTTAAATCAAACGCTGCGTGGAACTGCTTATTTTTATTTAGTTAATCTTATTATCATTTGAGATAATGAAATGACTTTTAATATCGTCCTTTAAAGACGTGACACTGAGAAGGGTCATAACTTATTAAAAGAGCTAAGTATTAAGTGTAAACTGGTTAATCACACCGACCATACGCGTACGGTCGGACCATACGCGTACTACCGGGAAATGATAGTAATCCAGAATGCCAATATAATACGCGTATGGTCATCCATATATACAAATACGGTCATGACCATACGCGTCTGGTCCAAATACTCATATGGTCCGGAACAGATGTATTATTCCTATAAAATTATTAAGCTACATTGGTACGATGTAAAGTTCTAATAGATTCACATGGAAATCACAAATAACTACCGAGAAATGAGTATTAAACAGGAAATAAGATTTGAAAAAAATCGCTAAGATGACCCTAAATCAAAATCGAGATGACCGTAACAGTATCAGCAATTTATAACAAGGGTGACCGTAATTGGCTATAAGATGACAATAATTTATAAAGGATGATCGTAGCTTTTAAAGGATGACCGTCTATACTAATAAGAAATATCTATAAATTCATAGCTTTTTGATGAGTTTGTCTCCATCATGTCAATAGGGGCTCGGTTTTCGGATATAAATATAATTACTCAATTTCTTCTAACTATTTGCCTATTTTGAGTGTATGACAATGATAGTAGATTGCATATTTCTCGTAAATAATTAAACATTTATTGATAACGACATTTAAATGTGAATACAAATTGACAGCAATACGACGAAAAGTTGAAGAAAAAAACCTATTTAATTAAACATATTATGAATATCAAGTAATCGAGCCCATGTCTATGGTTCCAGAGGAAGCACATTAAAATCTTAACATCTGACAGAAACATTAAACATTCCCTTGACAACACCGGATCTGATGGAACTGCAAATTTTATTCTGCATTCAGTTGGTTTTACTGGTATGTTTTCAGCTGATAGTCCTTTAGCTTTATAACCCCTAAAAAGTTAACCCCCTTACCCTTGAACAGTTTCCTGATAGTAATCCAGAATTCCAGCGTTTCTGGAACATATCTTGTAGAGTATATTGTTGACTGGGAATAAAAATTTCCGACATCCAGTAAAAAATGAAAAGCAACATGTTCAGTAAGTATTCCATTAGATATGGATTTCAATACGGAAATGAAGTCTCGTATCGCCTTATCTATTTTAGTGTTGCTTCAATATTTGGCAATAGTTCATAAATATAAAAAAAAGAAGTTGTGGTATGATTGCCAATGAGAAAACTCTCCACAATAGACCAAATATGACACAGAAACTAACAACTATAGGTCACCGTACGGCCTTCAACAATGAGTAAAGTACATACTGCATAGTCAGCGATAATATGAGGCCCCAAAATAACAAGGTAAAGCAATTCAAACGAAAAGACTAACGACCTAATAAAGTTCATTTTTTAAATCCGTGTGATACCCTTTTCCTACATAATCACCACTAACTTTCAAATTTGAGAACATCGTTTTAATGATATAGTTTGTTCTTCTAAATTTACATTAGGCGTATAACCGAAATGTACATACCGATATGCAGAATGATTTCTGTTTTCATTCAAAACTTTCTTTCTAAAACTAAATGTTTGTGGACAAGCATGATTGTCTATAGTGTGTATCAAAATGCTGTCTACATTAAATGACGTGAATTTGCAGGTGGTATTATATAAATAACACATAGCTGAGAGTGTGATAGAGCAGATGGTTACCCCGAGAAAACAGTGTCAACCGCGGCGAAGCCAAGATTAACAATGCTTTTTCGAGGGATAACAATCTTCTCTATCATACTCTCAGCTATGTGTTATTACATTCATTATACTGAATGTCCTTTCATTATTGTCTCTTACAGATTTATTTTATTTTAAAAGTATTTCCGATTATCGATTTTGATTGGTCCCGGACGTAAGGGTGACATTCCAAAAAATTGTTACTCGCTCAGCCACTTGATATTGTAAATTAACACCCTCGCGTTAGCCAATCAAAATATGGCACTTTAACATGAAGTATAATAAAATGATAAGACATGTACTTATCTGAAATTTATAAAGAACACTTGCAATGGAATACGATATAATGTCAATGGGTGTACATAGTACTTTGCCATTTTTAAACAGGTGTATTTATTATATGATATTAATAGGAATCCCAGATATAAAAAAAAAATCTTTTGGCGTGTACTGGGAGGCTACACATGATGAACTATGTATGTTTTCTTCTACCTATAGGTTAATGCAGTTTTTCGGTGTGAGACAAGGCTCCGTGTTGAAGGCCGTACTTTAACCTATACTGGTTTACTTTTTAAATTGTTACTTGGATGGAGAGTTGTCTCATTGGCACTCACACCACATCTTCCTTTACCTAATTATACATACGTTTTATTTCAACACGATTTACTATTTGATACATAAAAGGTAATACAAATGTTATACAGATATTTCTTAGAATTGAAGGTCAAAATTTTTGCGGTAATCTTTAATAGATTACGGTCATCCTTTACAAATTACGGTCATCTATTTACCAATCACGGTCATCCTGGTTATATGTTACGGTCATCTTGAAAAAAAATTAATCACGATTTACGGTCATCTTAGCGATTTTTTCAAATCCAATTTCCTGTTTCGTACACATTTCACGGTAGTAATTTGCGATTTCCGTGTGAATCTTTTTATAAATGTATATCGTACCAATAAATACCTTGTAAAGAAAATGTTATAGAAACACTTAAACAGACAATACAAATACTGACCTTATTTTTCATCCGACATCTTTGGATGACCGTGAATGCAGTTACGGTCATCAGCTTTTCCCCAGTGATTTTCTAAATCTGTTTGCTTTAAATTCCATGCTAGCAAAACAAATTCACAGTAATTCTATGAATTTGCAGATTCGTATAATAATTCTTAATTTTTTTGTTTGTATTATTTCATATCGCGAACAAAGAAAAGTGATTTTTTTTATCAATTTGTATACCAAATACGTTTTTCTAATCAAACATTTTTCTTGTCAACTTCATATTTGTTCTTAAGCAGACTTAAAGGTAAATAAATAGGTTTGCATGAGCAACCTCCATACCATGCAGACTCAAAGGCGATATAGGCAGGCTTTTAGTTTAACATGATTAATTCAAATCAATAAATCATTGTATCATAGAAATACAAATTATAATGCAATTAGTTTGTATCAATGGTTCTGATTGGATAACAGTTGGCGTAAAATTATCGATCTCCTTGTCTGTAACTAAGGAAGCCGACATTTTGAATTGCTGAATGAATTGACATGCAATTTGTACAATAATAAGCCAAAAAAAATAACATGTTGTACCTACATATCTTCATTGTATCAAATTTTATTACATTTTGAAGCGGCACAGAAGCCAGAAAACGCCCGGTGTTTATGTTTGGCGCCGGAAGCATACATATGACATCATCTAGTGTAGGGACAAAAGAAGATAACATCTTTTCGCGGAATTTTCTTTAATGAAGATTTTACACTGAAAAATAATTCCTGATGAGGGTAAATCAGGAAAGTGTTTCGAACGCAAGAAATTATTAAAAGTGTATCTCTCAATTTGTTTACGCTATGGAAATTAAAAGTTGATAATTCACGGTCAAATTAAGAGATAACTGTATTGTATTTGAAGCTTTAAGGACGTCCATCGGTAGTGTTACTGTCGCAAATACCCGTTTACCTGTCTCCGCTACGCGTCGCCAGGTAAACTAAATTTGTAAAACAGTAAAACTACCGATGGACGTCCTTAAAGCTTCAAATACAATACAGTTATCTCTTAATTTGACCGCGAATTATCAACTTTTAATTTCCATAGCGTAAACAAATTGAGAGATACACTTTTAATAATTTCTTGCGTCCGAAACACTTTCCTGATTTACCCTCATCAGGAACGCTCAAAGCCAAACATTTTAAATTCGAAGATGTATAAGTACCGAAACCGTTGAAGAGCTATATAACAAAAATACCTTAAATAAATAGACAAATTCATCTAAAGTCAACTTTGCCTGAGGGAGTTGAAACCTTTGTTTCTTAATAATTTCAAAATTTATAAACGGACAATTTTAGAAAAGTTCGTTAAATCATGTCAGTACCGAAGTAATGACTACTCAGTTGATGATACCCTGAGTATTGTTATTTTTTCCTGCTTATAATATATTCTTAATCTTAATTTCTTACAATTATTTCATCAGAAAAAAAGTTTACACAGTAATGTCATCGATTTACAGAGTCACATAAAAATATAACGGAAGTATTGTTAGTAATCAAATTTTTAACTCGCGTGTCCGGCCTAACGTTTAATAAATGATATTCTTTTACAATCTAGAATAAGTTTTCATGCTTTCCTTTCCTCTGTCTTTTATTTTGAAAGAAATTGAAAGTAATTTAAAACACGACAATCAAACCTTCTAGTTTAAAATATGTATTGATTTTTATACGAGTACTATAAATTGTACAATTATAATTTTTGTTCTGCCAATGTTACGTTATAGATTTGTATGATGTTAATCATCATTTGCCCAAACGCAAAATCTAAAAAAAAATTCCGTAGTGTTAATAAAAAGTTATGTTAACATTGATATGATGAAGAATGGTAACTAAATTAATGTAACTTTCGAAAATGTTTGTTTGACTGACTTAGGATCCGATGTGCATTTCTTAAATGGTTCTATGCAACAAAACGGTTACATGTATACACCCAAAAATGTGATTATAAGTCACAACAATATATCATGCTAATCTTCTCTTTGCAATATAGGTGCGCTTTTAACAAAAAAATTCAGAAACATATATTGATCTGCAATAAAAATTGTAAAGATTTACTAAACATATTGATTCATCTTCAGATGCAATGAAAATTGTAAAGATTTCCTAAACATATTGATTCATCTTCAGATGGTCGTTTAAATTGATATTTCTATGAAATAATAAAAAGGCGACATCTAAAGCAAAACATATAATAACATGGATCTATATCTTAAAAACGTGTATCAGTGAAGTGCAAGATAACGAGATACTTGCGCCACCGTATGATAATTTACATTTATTTGCGAGGGGCATAACTGTTCTCATTTTGTTTCCCTTTCTTCGCAAACTTCAAACCATGAAATTCATTTATATCAGGATAAAATATTATTTCAGAGTCAGCACAAAAGGAACAGGAGAAGGACGAGAAACAAGTGGGAAAAAATGACTATGAAAGTAAGTTGTCTAATCATAATGTTCAGTATATTGATGTTTATTGTTGTTAATGGATATATTTTTCCTATACAAATCTTTAACTACAATTTCCAAATCGTTTTGCTACAGATACCATGATCGAAAATGCATGCAAAGGAATTCTTTAAATTTGCATCTTACAATTTTTACTTTAATCATTGATTTTTATGCATTAATTATTATGTCATATATACTAGTAAACAAAAGAAACGATACACAAGTGTGAACTTAAATTGATAACAAAATATAATAAGTTGGAAATTCTGTGGAATTTTCCAATGAAAAATGTTCATTTACAAAGCAAATGCATATAATTAAAAGAATTGGACCAAATTGGAAAGTTACGAATAATGGAGGCAAATTTGTTTTGCAGAAAATAATGACAAAAGCCGGCACTTAATTTCGAAGATAAGAATTAAGTATTCAAATATCAGCAAAGGCATTCACAATTTTAAGCAGGAGTGTTTTAGCTTAAATGTTTTAAGTTTTAGGACCAATTGTTGATTTTTGGTTTAAAAAAAAATAAAACTTTTTTTTTAGAATAACAAAAATTAAAAAAAAATTATTTTCGCTTCTTTGCCAATGGTTCAGATGAAAAATAACATTCTGCAAAAATGTGACCAATAGCTCAATGATATACCTTGGTATGGTGTATAAAATTTCATTATACTATGTTATATTGAAAATAAATTGCTTCGTATCATTTTTTTTGTTGAATAATAAACATACATGTGTACAAACAATGTAACAAAGATATTGATATTTTTACGAATGTATAGATTTTTCCCATCAAGAACGTCTTCTTGTCAACATACAAAAACAGTGTGATTGCCAATGAGATAAACTATCCGCAAGTTAGGTTGGCCATATCTATGGTAGTCTTTGTCAGAATGAATAATTAGTGTAGACATGAAGAGTTATTTTCCAAGATGGTTGTTTTATCATACAAAAAGTAAAATCACAAATTAGGTTTACGACTCATTTTTTATTGTTTGGTCTTGAAAGTGACCTGTATATATTATGCATACAAATGTCACATTATATTATAAATTCAATTGTACATTTATTGCAGTGCATGATCTACAATTAAGGGAATCTGATGATCGCCGGGACGAGTCTAAACAGATTTGCACAGGTATGGTACAAAATCATTGATCAAATACGGTAGAATTTAATCTAAAGAAAACAAAAGTTTTACTCCATTGTCTTCTTTGTATTAATCGACATACATCTAAACTATACTTTTTACCTTGAATTCAATATTAATCTTAACATATATCTATTTTGTTTGTATTGTTTGGATAAGGGTAAACCCAAAAGTAGCATGTAATACTCATATCTATTAAATGCATACGTATAGATTGAAACTGTTTCGACGTATCGTAAAAAAATGTTCAATGTCCAATTTCTCACAACAAATCTGCTGTGCTAAAACCTTCTTCATGAAAAGGTCAGGAAGCCATGCTTTCACCGATTTCTCATGTTTTCTGGTAATTTGTGTTTGTTTTTTTGTGTTAATTTGTTAACCACTACTAAATCGTATCTTTTATGAATATTTATATATGTGTTTGTTTTCAGTGCACGAAGTGCGAAAATCTTACGAAAACTGTAATATAACGGAAGCATCACATGTACACTATTATGCATCAGGTATAATTTAAATTTTCAACTTATAAGTGAACCTTAAAATTTCGTAAGCATATTTAAAGGTGTAGTATGACTGTTCATAAGATCACTCTCTACAAGATGACACATACATTGACTAATATATGTCAAAGCACGGTAATTAACAATGAGAAAAAAATACCGCATAGTCGAAATAACAAAAGTAATGTTAAAAAAAATTCAAACGAGAAAACTATCAACCAGATTTATGAACAAAGTACAGAACTTTGATGTATTACTATTTTTCTACAAATCATTACAAAAGCCAATGCATTGTCATTGCCATAGACCAGTAGATCCGGGACGATAAATGTCATAGTATGTTAAACGGATCGAAGTCCGATCCTTGTCAGTGAAGCATGGATAAAAGATCTATTTTTAATTTTTATTGAGGTAACATAAGTTATTTACACGTCATTAAATATTCACTTAAATTAGTCGGCTCGAACATAGCTGTTTATTTGTAAAAAGGGGCGAAAGATACCACTAAACTCCAAAGATTTCCAAATGGTTAAGTTGAAATCATCCCATCGTAAATTTTACGGATGCCATTACGAGTTTGTTGACCGTTACGGAATAACCGTTCCATATATGATATCGGATATGTTCCGTATGTTATTACTTTTCACTTACCCCTTCACTTTTCATGAATGTGACCTACCAAATTAGACTATTTACCGGGTTTGTAATATAATGTGCAACACAAAGGGTGCGTACATTTCCGGAGCACTTTAACCCACCCCAATATTTTGGTTGGGTTCGTGTTGCTTAGTCTTTAGTTTTTATGTTGTGTCTTGTGTACTATTATTTGTCTGTTTGCTTTTTTCTTTTTTAGCTATGGTGTTGTCGGTTTATTTCCGATCTATGAGTTTGATTGTCCACCTAGTATCTTTCGTCCCTCTTTTATGTTGATTACAAAACGACATTAGCACGACATGTTAGAAGTTTGAACAATCTATTTAACGAAAACACTCACGATTGGATAATCGAGGAAAACGCTTCAAAAATAGTAGCTGTAAGAAAGACACAAACAGGTCAATCGATGAAAATAAAACAACAATGTTTTATTATATTACAAACCCGGTAAATAGTCTAATTTGGTAGGTCACATTCATGAAAAGTGAAGGGGTAAGTGAAAAGTAATAACATACGGAACATATCCGATATCATATATGGAACGGTTATTCCGTAACGGTCAACAAACTCGTAATGGCATCCGTAAAATTTACGATGGGATGATTTCAACTTAACCATTTGGAAATCGAAATTTCTTTAGATTAAATTAATGGCACAGTTCTTGTCCATTCGTTTTTGATGCGTTTTGTTATTTGATTTTGCCATGTGATTATGGACTTTCCCAATTGATCTTCCTCTAAGTTCAGTATTTTTGTGATTTTACTTTTCATAAGTAAACGTAATGTCATGACAACTAGAACAAGACAAACTCAATGATAAAACGGGCTGTCTTTATTTGCTGTGCTAAAAAATACAGATCCTACATTTGGCGCATGCAATGTTGCTTATATGCTATATGATATCATAAATTCAATTGTACATTTATTGCAGGGAATGAGGGGCAATCAAGGGAATATGGTGAATACATAAATCGTCGGAACGAGTCTAAACAATTTTGCACAGGTATGGTACAAAAGCATTGATCCAATGCATTGCGATTTGAATTTTGAAGCCACACAAAAATAAGTATGTTATTCAATTATGCACGCGACGATTAGATAAAAAAAATCAATCAAACTTGGAACATATTGAACTGGGTAGTACATGTACCAAATCAGGAATATGGCCCTTGTTATATATTATATTCATTTCTATGTGTAACATTTTAACGTTGTATTTCTGTTGTGTCGTTTGTCTTCTCTTATATTTGAGTGTGAATTCACATTACTATAAGACGTATCACGGTACTTTTCCATCCCAAATTCATGTATTTAGTTCTGATGTTATAGTTGTTATTCTCATTGGATATTGACTAATGCTTAGTTGGTTTCTTTTTGTGTTACATTTTAATGGTGTGTCATTGTTCTCCTCTTATATTTAATGCGTTTCCCTAAGTGTTAGTTTGTAATCCGGTTTTTTTTCTATAGATTTATGAGTTTCGAGCAGCGGTATACTACTGTTGCCTTTAGTATTCGTACTTGCCACTGCTGATATTTCCTTATTTGCTCTTCAGTGTTCAGACTTATAATTAATCAAATACAGTTTATGTGGTTGCATTGGTATCGATTGAAACTTGACCGACTACTTACAATTTATATTTAGGAAGAGAATGTTAAAAATGGGGAAAGGAGCAACGTAAATCATGAAGTTTATATCCCATTATTTAAACATATTTTCCGATGCTTTGGATAACCTTACTATCTGCCTTCTGGTTAGGTTTTAGAGCACTTCGAAAATAACAACTATGCGGGCAACTATGTGGAAACGTGCATGTGGAAACGTAAAGAGGGGACTATAAAATATAGTAATAATCTAGTCTATGATGCAATGTAGTATTTAGATTGTTGCTGTAGACGATACATAGAAAAAACAGTAATTTGTCCAAATCTGCTACATAATGTTATTGGAACTGTTTTTTTTTAAATAAATAAAAGTTAATATTTTGAATTTAAAATGTTTTTGAATTTTTACGGTTTGAAACACATGTTCATATACGTAAAATATTATGATACAAGTCCTTTCAACAAAATAGAATAAATGTACAAATGAACACGAAGTTTAAATCATAATATACACAATCAGTTACTAGTAACGCGAAAATTAAACGCGCGTTATCTTTCAAGTGCATGTTAAAATACACTTGTGATAGTCATTGCAAATTTCCATTTTGACCGCGTAAACGTACATTTGTAATAATAGTAAATGCGCGTTTACTAGTAAACGCCAAATGTTATCTGACAAAATATATGCACGCAGCATTAAAGTGCGCTTACTTTATGTAATGCTTGGTCTACATCCAACTGTATATTCTATCAGACTTATCAGCATCTATCCGATATGCTAACTTTTATTTTTGATTATTATCCGTTGGCCAATGTTTTGTTTGTTTCATGAGTTTGTCATGTGTTATTTTTATATGACATTCTTCATTCACTTAATACAAAACAGCGTGATTTAATTATCGATATATCTAATCGTAGTGCAGGATGTAACTATTTAAATTCACATGTGTTGTTACCTTTGTGCAACCACTATTTGTAATTGTTGTGATCAAAACTACAAAACTGTTATTCATAGTATAATGAATAACAAACACAGTTATAGCAGAAGAATGTTTTTAAACATTTTAAAACCAAAATAAAGTCAAATTCCGCTACATGTGATGAATAATCTTCGCGCATTTACGTCATGTCAAAAGACGGCGTCAGGCGAATGAAAACTGTAAAGCGGAAGAGAATAATCTTACGTACAGGACCTGAATTTAAATGCAGTTTGTATGTAGAATTTTTCCAATCTATAACTTTATTCCAACATTCAAATTTTTCAGAAAGTCAACATGGCGGCTCTCTCCTTAGTAAAGATAAGCCAACTTTGGATTTGACAGTAAATAGAAACCATGGAAAAAAACGTTTGAACACATTTTTTTGATAATTTGGAAAATAATTCATTCAAGCATTAGATGTATTTATTATTTAGAGTTTGAATCTCGCAGGTAAATTAAAACAGCAATATACACGGGAAACTTACCTTTGCCTTATTTATTTTGAATTACCCTGTTTTCCTTTTAAATAAAATCGAAATAATTCATGCAAGCCATATATTTGTTATCATTCTCAAAAGATATTGACTATGTAAACGTTTTCCCCAAATCTATGACTTGCAGGAATTATTTCTCAAAACTGTTATTTGATTTGTTAACCATAACTAAATGTTATCTCATAAATTTATATTCAGTGGACGATAGCAGAAATTCCTACGAAAACTGGAATCCATCACAGCAATCTGTAACAGGTATTGTTTGAATTTAAAATGTTCATGATGCTACAGCATCACATCCGAATATACTTCCATATTCATGATATTGAAAATGAATGAAAAATACATATTATGTTTAGGAATTGAAAAACTTCTTATATCCTTTGTTGGCATATTTGTTTGATTTTGTAATGATTAAAATCATAACACAACGTTCACTACTGTACTCCTATTTTTGACATTTGATTACTTTATTTAGTTCACTTGATTGTGCGGTGTTTAACCTGTTCGCTTATCATGGACCAGTTCATTCATAAGACAAACTCATCAATTAAGTGTCCCGTTAGAGTCATTAACCCGATTAACACAAGTTAATAATATATGTGTATTTGCGAAGTATATAGTCGGACACAGTTGTTTATTTTATTGTAAAAGGAGTTAAAAAACATTTAATAATTGTCAGATTTTAGAAATTTGAGATATGAAAGTATAACTATGACGGCGGCACTTGCAAAACATTAGAATTGTCAAATCGTACAAGTTTGCCCAACCGGCTACTCGGATATTCATTCGACCGATTAACCTGTGAACCGATCTACAAGTGTGCGTTTTCATAATACGATGCATTGAAGTCTAATATGTGAGGAGTCCTGTCTAAGTTTCACTTTTAATAGTCCAATACACTGTATATACTATGGCGTTTGTAATAAAAAGTAAAAACACAAAAATACTGAACTCCGAGGAAAATTCAAAGATATTGATTAATAAATTATGCTTGAAAATTATTTTTTTTCTTGATGTCTCAGAGTGATGGTTGTGTTTCATTTTGATCAAGCCTGCTACTCGTAACATTGAGTATACATTAACTACATTCGCGTAAATAAATAAATTTTACCGATATTGAATTATTGACTACACATATACTAGTACCCTAATTTGCCGATGTTTTTTTTCCGTGTGAAGTGACCTTTACTACGGGTCCCTTATTGCGACAAATGTGATGACATGGCAAACATAAAAAAGAATAACATGACTCTCTCATTTGACTTTGAGCAGCAATTATAATTAGAGCATTTGCATTAATCAAGTATTTGCTTGAGTATCCGTATCGACGTATCGTATGACACGTATATGAGGAAAATTAAATTAAGTCAAGTTAGTCCCGATGAAAATATTATATAATGCATTAAATTTTAATTGAGATCGGGGTAAACACATTATTGTACACAAATATGTTCGATACGTATAGGTCGATCCGTGCACGTATCCTGATACGTGAATAATGCAAATGCTCTAATAGTAAGTTGAAAACAATGACGAACACGTTAACCATGTTAACGTTTTTTATTAAATTTTTAAATATACGATGTGCAAACAAAAATGTAACCACTCTCATTTTTTTGGTTCCGCGTTATTTCGATTTCCCTTTGTGAACCAAACTAACGATGTTCATACTAAGATAATAATTTGACTAATAAAAGTAGCTATCTAAACGTTAGTATGTTTTTCAAATTGAACATAATGCCAGTGGCTGTCTTGTGTCAGTTATTGTTGCTCATTGTTTTCCGTTCATAAGGCGGGAAATCCTCACGTGATAATTCAAAACTAGGGTCAGATCGTTTAGAAGTACATTAAAATATCCAACAAATGTTATAAGGGTAAAAAATAAAATTGAGAAAGGAAATGGTGAATATGTCAAAGCGACAACCACCCGACCATAGAGCAAACAACAGCCGAAGGCAACCAATGGGTCTTCAATGTAGCGAGAATTCCCGCACCCGTAGGTGTCCTTCAGCTGGCCCCTAAAATATGCATAATAGTACAGTGATAATGGACGTCATACTAAACTCCGAATTATACACAAGAAACTAAAATTTAAAATCATACAAGACTAACAAAGGCCAGAGGCTCCTGACTTGGGACAGGCGCAAAATTGCGGCGGGGTTAAACATGTTTATGAGATCTCAACCCTCCCCCTATACCTCTAGCCAATGTAGAAAAGTAAAAGAATAACAATACGCACATTAAAATTCAGTTCAAGAGAAGTCCGAGTCTGATGTCAAAAGATGTAACAAAAGAAAATAAATAAAATGACAATAATACATAAATTACAACAGACTACTAGCAGTTAACTGACATGCCAGCTCCAGACCTCAATTAAACTGATTGAAAGATTATGTCTTCATCATATGAATATCAGGTACAATCCCTCCCGTTAGGGGTTTAGTATCATACTATCATAAAATATATGAGAAGAACATAACCCGTGTCATGCCAACAACTGTTTTTTTAGAAATAAATGTGTTTAGTTCCGATGCAAAGACCCTATCAGTGAATCAATGTTAAAGCCAAAATATGCAATCTTTAATGACCTGACAACAGTATCGTAACTATATCCCCTTTTAGTTATTATCATGAAACAACTTACGGTTATACAATTGTATAAATTCACAAAAAAGACATTGAATTTTCTAACACCATCGTCAAAAAGTCTATGTTAGGTATGCATTTTCTGCATCTGGTTTATTTAAATGTATGTCCTAGTAATAATTTTGAAATATTTACATTGCAGAAAACCGTGTTTTGAATTCGTCTGAAAAAAGTCAAACATCTTCCAATATATCAGGGATATCAAGTAATGAACTCATCGGCAAAAAGAACACATGACAGTTCCATAAGCTGCATTATAATCTTGAGTAGAAGAATGAGCTTACACCATATGGCAAGAACTATTTGTCATGTGCTTACCTACAATTCGACTGATTAACAAAGAATTATTGAATAATGTATCAAAAATTCTTCACAGTAGTGTCACAGAATGTTTTTAACAAATATGCTCTTGCTGTTATTTTTTACATTGTTTTATTTGTGCATCATAATATTATAAAAGAAACATAACCTGCTGCTCAATGTTCAAATAATAAATACATGAAAATGTTAGTCAAAGGATTAAATATGGTGTAGATTGTGGTTTTTTTTTTAAATGAACAAGGAAGTCGTATTTTCTTCATAATATACTGACTGGCTTTAAAAACGCAACACTCATTTTGTAGATTTTTTTTCACCAAATAATGTTTGATCCTCATACAACTACTATTCATGCTCATCATATGTCTTTCCCTTTCGAAAAATAAACATCTGACTTACCTGTGGTTATTGAACGTACCAGATTTTTTAGATCGCACGAATTTTCAGAAAGAGAAATTTCGAGCCAATAAAAGATTTTTTCCTTTTTTTTTTCTTTGTGAAACAGTTAGTTCAATCCTTGGACACACTTTAATCATTTAAAAAATGTTGCATCTCCATATTGCCAAAACTCAGGAATGAAAAGCTGAATCGACTCATTAGAATTCTGCAAACAGGAAAACGTGAACGTGCTGCAACACAAAAAATTGACGTCAAAAACTCGTCTAACTGTCCTTCCGACAATGATACCGGTAGACTTGATTTGTTGAAGACCACCAAAGACTAGATCAACATGTAGTGACAATGCAACGTCAATAGAATTTGATTAGACAACGTCATTTGTGAGACAGATCTACGGCCGCAACGTCAACTGCTAACCAAATTGATGAATGAAATTTTGCACAGATTTATGCCATAAATGTTTCCCATTAACTGAACTGGCAAAGAATCGACTGCAGAAAAAACATTTAGAGCCTTAAAGTTTAAACCGCATAATTGCCAAAACCCATTGTAATGGGTGGAACAACGGCAAAATCAGAAGGTGCAAAACAGAAACCAAAACGTGCCGAACAGAAATGGTTGACCTTTCTGACAATCATTTTGGCGTTTGTTACAGGCAGTCATTGCTTTTGACGGTGACACGTTCATTGGTAAGGGGAAAACCAGGGTTTCAGTGTATACCACAATATTTGAACATCGAAAATGACGTAATCAATTCAACTTTCGAACTGCATTTTTTTTTCAAACATTTAAGTAATGACTGAACTTCCTATTCATAAGTTTGTTTACAAAAAAATGAATAATTAAAAATGAAAATTGAAAAAAATAATCTAGTGTTGCGTTTCTAAAGGCGGTCAGTATAAAATGTGCAACTAGGTTAAGGCGCACGTACAAAAATAAATAAAATACAAAGAATATGGCACTTGAATGTACACAACTCTCCTTGTCATGTGAATATTGGGAATTTAAGCACAATTTAACATGCACATTATCTGAAGCTTATAGTTCTTGATTCTAAATGAATTTAGCTAAAACACACCAATTGGAACTGAATTATGATACTAGTTATGGTGGGGCCCTTTATAACTTGTTATTCGGTGGTGTGAACTTAGGCTCCGTACGTTGACTTATAATGGTCTAAATTGGTAAATGGGTGGAGAATTGTCTCATTGGCACTCATACCACATCTTCCTATATCTATTTTACCCTTGCATGTTTATAGCCTCCAGTAAAATGATTTAGAAACATGTAAAATGTAGTTGAGACACTCGATTTGAACCGAATTGTTGACATTTAACATACAATATTTTCCAGGGAATGTTGAAATTGCAGATTTTTTAAATGACAATTCAAAATCAAGTCTAACATCTCCATGTCGGCATCTGTTTCAAACGTTTTTGAAATCTACACCAGATAATCTCATTTGATATTTATGACAGAATAAGTTTGTCGGTGTTAATCTTAAACTTTAAATGTCAACACCAACGGTCCTCTGATATGAGGTTCCTGTTCCATTTTCATTAAGGTCAAGTTCAGAGATCAAGGTCCAGTTCTATATTTTGAAATGAGCTTTCTATGTCTCTTTAAAAATACGATACAAGTTGTGTGTGTCGCAACAGCAATACATAAAGTCAGAGTTCTATGTTAACTTTTAAGTGGGGACTTATGTATAGAAGTACAATTCTCAAACCAAATATATTTAGGGGTTCACGATATTGGTGTTAGTTTGACGTTTAGGTTTTGATTTTTTGTAAATTCTATCGAACTTGGTTGGATTTGTTTAATCAGTGGGATGCTAGCTAGCATATTAAACCGGAAGTGGCATGGTGTAAACTCAAACATGTAATGTTATCCGTTATTTCAATCTAAAGTGTATTGTTATAATCTCAATCACTATAACAAAAATATGTAACAAAGAAAAACATTAAGACAAAGCACATTCGCATAAACAACAGACAATAAAACAAACATTCACCTTAGCACAATAACATCATGACGAGATTTAAAAGTACATACTAGCCACGTCAAATAGATATAATCAAAAATAGAATAAACAGTCAGTCAAAGAAAATATTTACAAAGACAAATACAATAATACTAAAACACGTAATTGAGAAGTCAAACAATGTTTTAACTCCTGTTTCTTTCAATTAAGATGCTCCTCAAGATAATTATAGCCATTTTAGCACAAATGAAACGGGGTCACGTTAAATTATTTCTCGATAATCTAATGTTTTGTTTACTGTTGATGCTACCGACATATTTGTGTTTTCTAAATTCTCCTTGGCCCTGCTGTTAACAAATTCAACCATCAAACGGCAGGTTTTCAGGCTGTACTTAAGAAACACAATAAGCTTATAACTATTGATAGGTTTAGAGCTCCTTTTTGAGATATATGATTTTTTTAAAAAATGGGTTGAAAAGGCTGACTCTGAATATACCTTATAATTGCATTGGTATTATCTGGGTCTCAAATCGAATGAAAAGAAATACTTAATATACTTTAATTTGATATATTATCTCTAATGTGCAAAATAGTTTTCCTCGTATTGTAGGAAAAAATCCACGGAGTCAGAATATTAAGATAAAACTCCTGAACCCTAACTCATGTATCCTGAAGTGGTATTATATAGATTGGAACTTCTAGCACCCAACTGGCTCTCGCATAAATTGTTTAACGATTTTATATAAATCTATAATAAATTGAAATGCGCTAAGGGACCCTTTAATTAGGGTGGAAATCATGCATAGTTTAGTAAGCCAAAAGGGAAAAAGAAGGTTTGTTCAACTATTTGAACCCTATAACACGATGTACATAGCTGTAGTTGGACCATGTGTTGTTCGTTGTTGTAAATAAATAAATTCAAGATTTGAATCGGTAAAATTTTGAGAGAAAGTTTACTGTTTAATGCTCTCTATACATGATTAAATCATCAGATTACAGAAAACTTTCCCCTTAGATAGCACCGTTTGTATATTTGATTTTACTTCATGTAATTGATATTAAATAATTGACCGAGTACCAGGATGTCTAACATACGAAGAAGTTTACCTGTCGAATTAATAAAGAACCCAAAGTCAAAAGTCGGTAATATTGGAATAGACTAACTTTGCTTGTGTATTTGGAAAGAATCGGGTGAAAATGGTTGAGTAGGTTCTAGGTGAAATTTCCAGAATAGAGAATTACACCCAAAACTTTAATACAGAAATAAGTACAAAAATAAATAATTGTGAAAAATAGGTTTCATATCATGTTTTTAAATTACTACAGGTCACACGATTACTTTAAAGCGAATAAGATTTATAAATGACAAAAGCAACAAAAACAATATAGAACTTGCGTCGTTTTGACAACAATATTAGTTTCAGTTTTCACAGAATTCCTTACTCTCAATTTCAATCTGTCTAGCAACTGATCCAATCATTTTACTAAAATGTCGTGGAAAAAAAATAAAGTGACAAATAACACCTTTTTGTTGAGGACAGAGGTTTAAGGGGGTTATTCCAACACCCATACAGGGCGGTCGTGAACGACACGAAGGCTAACATGTATAACTGTAGCCGCAATGAAAATTAAACAAGCACACAGCAATACGCACAGTAAATCTGAGTTAGTAAAAGGACTAATCTGATATAACTATGTATACTGTAAGTGTAGAACATTTTGCGATTTTTTTATTAAGGCGCAAAATGTGACTTGGTTATAATCTCAATAATTTAAACTCACATTTAATAAACATTTCTATGATATAAACCGGATTTATCTTAATATTTCAAAAAGGAAATTGCGTTCTAATCTAAAATGTCGAAATCGCAATAATAACTGCACACAATCATTTCTGAATGTATAGTATCAAAATATTAAAAAAAAAATGAATCACAAAAAAATTGAACTTCGAGGAAAATTCAAAACGTAGTTTCTAATCAAATGGCAAAATCAAAAGCTCAATTACATCAAACGAATAGATAACAACTGCAATACTGCTGACTTGGCACAGACATTTTCCTATGTGAAAAGTGGTGGATTAAAACAGGTTTTAAAGCTAGCTAAACCTCTCACTTGTATGACAGTCGCATCAAATTCCATAATAGTGACAACGATATGCGAACAAAACAAACAGACAAAATAAGAAAACAATGTCACAAAAAGGGAAGGACAGCTACAGGAACCCAAAGAACAACTTGGATGATCTTAGTTGCTCCGAAAGAGTTGGCAAACTTGCTTAAATATGACACCATTCGTTTGCTCATGTTCTTACAAAGCCATTTAATAGTCTTATTCGGTAGGTCACATTCTTGAACAGAGAACAGGATTGTAGTTAAGGACAGAAGAAAAATATCCGATATCATCTGTAAAACGGATATTCCATAACGGTCAACCAATCCGTTGATGGCGTCTGTCAAATTGATGAAGTAAAGATTTTTAATACCTTATCAAATGAATTAATAACAACTGTCATATTCCTGACTTGGTACAGGCATTTTCTTATTTGGAAAAAGGGTAGATTGAACCTTGGTTTATAGCCAACTAAATCTCTCACTTGTATGACGGATTAATTTTGTTGCCTAGTCTTTGTATCTAAGGATGTTCGCTACTCTTTTTGTCAATATGTGGTTTATTTGGAATAATTCAGTCTTATTCATGGAGTGCAAACAACTAATTCTATCCGCTATCCTTTTTTATAGTAGTATAACATATACTTGAATATTTAAAAAAAATCCTTGTTAAATTTCTCAAAAAACCGATGGAAGTATAAAATGTTCTAAACAATGTAAAGAAAATAATTTTAAATTGATGATATCCCCAACACAAGAAGAGGGGCCTTTAATTGTTTTTCCTTAATAAATTCCGTTCTTGTAAAATCAATCTGTCACTTCGAGGGGTTGTTGCCATTGGTGTTTTTGACAAAACTTAAGAGCATTTTTTGTCTTCAATGCCCTTCAACTTCTTACTGTATTTTGCATTTTTAACTTTATTTGATGCGAGCGTCACTGATGAATCTTTTATAGACGAAAAGCGCCTCCGGTGTAAATACTAAATTTTAAATCCTGGTATAAACCATGAGTTTATTCAACCATCTTTTGCGTTGAAATTGTTTATTTGCAAATGTCACCAATTCATATGCAAATAAAAATGTTCCTTCACAACAACGCGATCACACAGCATCCATACACTATGTATTCCTCTCTCTTAAAATGCAGGTATGTTAAGCAAATTAGGAAAATTTTAAATGAATTAAGAAACGTGTTATCAAAATTTAATTTTTGGTTTTTAACTTATTATTATATTGAGTTGTCTTCCTTTCAACATTGTTCAACTGAATATAAATCAAATTTAAGCATTGATCCTACATTGTTTTATAGCAAGGGGTTTACTCGTTCTCTGTTAGCACTATTGAGTATCTATTTTACATATGTTTGATAAGATGGTTATGAGATTTTATGTCTCCAAACATTTACATTTTCTTATCCCTTGTGAATATACTTCAATCCCCAGTTGATTGGTATTTTTATATCTTAACCTTTCCACTATATGTACAGATCACGTCTACTGGACCATTTACTTTATTTTATTTTATTGGTTATTTTTACCTTCGTCTTTTTTATCTAACCCATATTGTTAACTGTCCCGTTGGTATCTATCGTCCCTCTTTCTAATTAATTAACTTTTAAAAACTTAAAATAAATCTGCGATTTACCCACTTTTGTAAATATTCCCTATTACCCAATAAGGGGTGTTTCTAAGATAGGAAGCTTATACATAAGAAAGAAAGAAAGAAAAGTACATCCTTTTACGAAATAATAAAACAGAAATGACTTTAGGACTTGAAATTGGCATTTATTTTGCTTTTAATCTTTTTATTATGATGATCTTCTGGGCAATTTTAAGTGAAAGACTGCAGAAGATACCAAAGGGATATCAAAGGTCTTCATTTGCGTTGTTGCTTCATCTCACCCAAAATGTCACGAAGGTCACATGAAAAACAAATTGCTATTTTGAAAAATAAATTATTCGGTCACATTGAGTCATTTTGTCAGTTTTTTTACCTATCTAAAGTGATTAATTAAGTAATATTCACACATTCTACTTGCAGTCAACTAAGTATTGTTAAGTTGCCCTGAGACATTTTAGTATCATGTTGATATGTACAGGTAAAGAAGGTCTAATGAAAAACTAGAAAAGAGTCGTGCAGATTAATTGACTGCAAACAAATCAGGCGCGGATCCAGTAATTGGACCCCCCCTTTTTGTCCTGGGTTAGGAACCCCCCTTCTTTAAAATGGCTGGATCCGCCCCTGCAAATTGTCAGAACTCGGCTGATTATACCGAATGAACAAGTCTAAACTGAACCAAAAGAGCTGATCAGATCAAAATGACAGTTTCAGATCAGCGTTTGGTTACTACTGTCTTAGACTCTAGTATTTAGTGTTCCATGATATATTTTCTTACTTTATTTTGCAGCTAAACTTTGTAAATTTAGCAGAATCTATGGTATAATTGAAAAAAGTGAAAGGTAATATAGTTGCGGATCACGGAGTGATGCAAAATAACTTAAATAGATATATTTAATAATATGCAATTGTTGAAGCTATTTCAATATCCTTGATGATTTAGTTAACTGCTAAGTCCAAGGTTAAAAACAAAATAATTCTATATTCATTGATTTCAACTAAACCAATAAGAAAAACCAAAATGACAAACTGTAACCAAGAACATCAACAAGTTATTGAATTTAAACAAATATAGAATGAGGTTTGACATGTTTAACTCAACAAAAAACAGAAGTTTACCTACACAACCTAAGTATTAACTGTGGAATCTGGTCCTTGAAATGACTTAATCATTTTTTTTTGGTATTCAATTTTGGGAATATTTTATCATATCTTTAACAAACGGTACATGCCTGATAAATCCGCTCATCGCAGACTAATGTCTATTTTTGCTTTTAAATAATATAACTCTTGACCGAAAGTTTGTCTTCATTAATTACAAGTTAAGACAACAGTCGCAATTTATGAGGCAGTTTATTGATGACAAATATTTTGCAACTATAAAAACAATACATTTTTCAAACCAGAGGTTATTGGAACAGGTACTTTTTATATACAAAAACTTTAAATTAAACATGTTAACACATGTCAAATTATGATATTATTAATTGCAAAAAATACGAAAATCTCGAAACAAGATACTATTCAAACTTGAATGTTTTTCGTTCCTGAAAAACATTGCCCATCCTTTATCAAAATAGTAATCGAAAAACAGGATTCTCTAAGAAATTCTTTTAAAAGACGAAATGCAATATTTTTATTGGAATGAATCAAAGAGACAACACCCTCCCCACCCTTTACACAAAGCAACAGAAAACAGACCAAGGCCATCAACAGGTCTTAAATACAACAAGAAAACCCCGCCTCAAGAGGTTGGCTGCAGCTAGTCCCTTTACAAAATTATTTACTGGGTCAGTGTAAATGTGCATCACACTAAAATCTGACGATCAAATGACCCAAAATTTTAAAAACAACATACAATACTAACAAATATAAGATATTCCCTATTTGGGAAAGACGCAAAATACGACAGGGTTGGGCATATTTTGTTAGATTTCAACCCCTCTAAACCTCTAGCAATTAAGAATAAACAAGCACACAACAATATGCACATTAACATACAGTCAAAAAAGGGACAAATATCATGTTAGATAACTATGTATTTTTAAAATATAGGAAATACACATATGAATTTTTGAAATACTCAGGCTTTCCTACCTCAGGATTAAATAACCTTACCTGTATTTTGGCAATTTTTAGGAAAAAAGCCCTCAAAGCTCTTCAAGTTCGTACTTAATTTGTCTTTTCTAACTTTTTTGGATTTGAGCGTCAGTGATGATTCTTTTGCTGCCGAAACACGCGTCTGGTGTCAGTATAAAATTTAATCATGGTATTTAATCATGGTATTTATAATGAGTCAATTTACAACCACTTGGTTGGTTCCACTGCTGGAGGAGTTGTTTTCCCAATAGGCTATCACTAGCCCAGTAGTCACTCTTGTGCTGACATGAATTATAGTTGATATGGTCATATTTATAAATTATCTGTTTACAAAACATAAGAATTTTTTTCTACCTCCGAAATAGTTTACCTTAGCTGTATTTTGCAAATCTTTTAGGAATTTGATACCTCAATGCTCTTCAACTTCGTACTCTATTTGGCCTTTTTAACTTTTTTGGATTCGAGCGTCACTGGTGAGTCTTTTGTAGACGAAGCGCTCGTATGGAATAAATGAAATATCTTATACTGGTTTCTATGATGAGTTAATTTATTTATTGCATTTGAATATCAACGCTCAATACAAGCTCTGGTGCAATGCATTGTTCAAATCCATATCATATCTAAGATTTTGTGTTTTTAAGGATGTTTGCTACTATTTTAGTCGGTTTGTCTATTTTTCGTTTATTCTGAATCATTTAGTTTTATTCATTCAGTGCCAGCTTAATATTATCTGTTTAACCTTCCGGAGCATATGAGATCACCCCTAGTTTTTGATGGGGTTCGTGTTGCTTAGTCTTTAGTTTTCCAAACTTCACGCTATGCCATTTTGTTCTTTTTATAGTTGTATAACATATAGCTAAAATTTCATAAAATCAATGTTATTTTTTTCGGTTTAAAAGTAAAACAAACAGGTTCAAGTTACAAAATGTTCAAACAAATGAAGAGGAAATCATTACACACTAAATTTTAAATTGATTATATTTCAAAAACAAGGACAAGTACCTGTAATAGTATGTTATTATGTTTTGTTATTCTTGTAATGTCAGAATCTAACCATTCATATGTATTTTGCGTCTAAATTATTAATTTGCCAATGTCACCAATTCATCTGAAAATCAAAAGGTTGCTTACACAATGAAAATTAAGGATTACACAACTCAAAATAGAAAAATTAGAGATGGATTAAGAAACTTGTTATTTTAATTTTAGATTTTGACTTATTATGATATCGAGTTGTCGTCCTTTCAACTTAAAATAAATCGAATTGATGTATGAATTATGCTTTGTTTCATAACAGCGAATGGCCAACGTATCTACAAACGGGGATTGTGTATTCTCTGTAAGCAATATAGAGTATGTACTTTCATAAAATTAATAAAACTTGTTGACTATATAAAATGCATATATCTCGTCGACTCATATCCAAGTATAAAAACAGATACAGGTAGGTTCCTAATATCTCGAATTAAATCTTAATATTGCCAATGAGTGGGGATGAGAACACACCTACCATTAGCATCACAACATTACAGCTAAGCCTATAATTGAGTAGATATTCAAAATTAAAACAATATTGCAGAGCTATCATATCCACTTTCATAAGGATTGTTTATTACATGGATGCTTTTTAACGAATAGTTCCAATTGATGAAGTTTTTTAACTCATCTCTTCGAAAATGTTACGGACACAATAACGAGTTAGCTGACAATTTTTGAATATTTGCATCATGGAAAATGACACATATCTTATAACTGTGCTAACCACAACTCCTTCATTTTTTTTCCAAACGTGACTTATCAAAAAAGAGCTATCACCAGTTTTGGAATGTTGTCATCAATACGACGGGTACCACATTTCGCGCAAAATGTGCTGACCGTAGCGGGTGAAAGTGTTTGTGTGGGGCTCTCATTATTGTCATGGTAACCTTTATGTCTTTGAGGGTTGCTCATTTCATTTAATGGATATATATCAACGTAATAATTAGCACAGCTTATTATGTATCTATTCTATAATTTCATTTAAAGGAGCACTAACGGCCAAATTCATGTACATCGATTTGACTCAAATTTTCATATTCGATTAATTTTGTTAATCATTTATCTAAATGGAGTCGATAATATGTATCTTCGTTTCGTGTGATATGAGTTTGGACGCTATCTAATTAACTACCAAGTCGACTTCCGAAAACCTCGAATGATCATTTAAGCTATATAAAATAAATATAAATAAAAGAGGGACAATCAAACTCATAAATAAAAAATAAACTGACAACGCCATGGCTTAAAATGAAAAAGGAAAACAGACAAACAATATTACACATGACACAACATAGAAAACTACAGAATAAACAACCAAAAACTAGGGATAATCTCAGGTGCTCCGGAAGGGTAAGCAGATCCTGCTCCATATTTGGAACCCGACGTGTTGCTTATGTGATTACAAATCCGATTAATAGACTAAATCGGTAGGTCAAGTTCATGAAAGGGAGAGAATTGTAGGTATGACGTAAGGAACATATCCGATATCATGCCATAATATTCTAAATGTTCTAAGCTAATTTTGACAAAATTTAATCTATAATGGCTGCTAACAGCGAATCATCATTTCACTTTCTGACATTAATGGTTGAACATAAAGAAATATTTTACGTTTTCTGTATATCTTGAAGCTATTGCTAGCGTCTCGTTGAAAATTAACATAGACATAGATACAGCGAACTTGTGCATTTGGATTTTTCTATGTCTGTTTAATTTCATTTTAAAGATTAAGAAAATATGTTAATCATCGTCTTTACCTGTATAAGAATGAGTTATTGTGGATCGGATCATTCAAACGATTTAGCTTGGTTTCAATGTTGATGTTCCAGACCATATGAGTATTTTAACCGTACGCATACTGTCTGCCTAATATAAGGAATTGGTCAAGTTCATTAGATCAATGTGTTTTACAGATCAACAAAAACTGAAATTGAAATAAAAAATTGAATCCATTACAATTAATTTTTGACAAAATGTCACGCTTATTTAATCAGGTAATCTCCTGTATTTAGCATGTTAGTAATATGCATAATTTGAAATTTGCTCACTGAAATTATGGTCATCTGAAGTAATAAAATATAATGTGGGAACAAGAGCTTTTTGAATATTTAGGCACTTAAGCAAATGCAGAAAACATGCATGAACAAAACATGTAAATGTAATTTTTTTTTTAGTAATTCAAAAAAATAAAAGATTTTGATAAATGATTGCCTATTTAACCTATAGATATGATCCAAAGACATGTATGGTCCTGCTCGCAGTATAAGACCGTAGATTGATAATATGTTCTTTAAAAAAAAGCACAATTCATGCGTTATTACTCTCTAGCTATTACATGTATATTGAATTGAAGTTCACATGAATACGGATTCAATGAGGTCAAATTTACACTTGCAAGTGAATAATTCATCTTCAATGCTGTAAGCTCATTTTGACAAAATTGAACTATAATAGCTGCTAAAAGTGAATCATCATTTCACTTTTTGACATTAACGGTTGAACGTAAAGATTTTTTTTGTATATCTTGAAGCTATTTCTAGCGCTTAGTTGAAGATTTTTCATATGACATGCAAGTTGTTGAAATCATCAAATTAATGCTTTATACATACGTAGGCTATATATAAATTTACATGTTTAATAATAACTTTTGGCTTCCTCAATTGTCAGATGACAAGTTTTTTCTCTACCTTTGATAGATTAATTTTTAATGTTTATGAGCTTTAAAAATAAAACCATTGAAAAAAAGAAACCTAAAACATTTGTATTCATTTAAATGGGTTGAAATGTATATCTTAGGACAAGATCTTTCTTTATATTTAATTAAATGATATCAAATGTTTACGAGCCTTTTGCGTTACACAAACATATTAAATGTATAGAATTGCGTTACGTATACAAAGGTATATTTGTCAAGGTTGAAAATTATACCTAAGCACGTGTTTCAACTTTTTGTTTAGGTATATTTTTTGAAAAAATTGTGAAACGTAAAATTAAAAAATACCAACCTACAAGGAAAAATCATAAACAGAAATTCCCCTATTATATGACAAAATCAAAAAGCCCAAACACTGACTCGGTGCATTCTTTTCTTGTGTATAAATGGTTTTATAGTTGGCCAAAACTCTCATTCAATTTACCAATGTAATAATCTTAAAAGTAATTTCATTCTTTGATTCAAACTGAACAGATAATTTTGTGGACAAGAGACCAAATAAAACAGAAATTAACAAGTTAAGGTCTCCTTTGACATGATAACACCAATAACACATAGTCAGCTATATGTACAAATAAATAATAACTTGAACGATAAAAAGTAACGGCCTAATTTCAGAACAAAACGATGAATGACAAACAAATATCATTTATACCAAATGACTTAAAACATGATCATTCCGAACGTAGCAGATTATAACTATGTCAAAGACATATCAACGATCCTCTCAAACAGTAGCAAAAAATACAAGAGGACAATTCAAATAGTTACCAAAGGTACCAGTATTATAATTTAGTATGCCAGACGCGCGTTTCGTCTACATAAGACTCATCAGTGACGCTCATATCAAAATATTTATAAAGCCAAACAAGTACAAAGTTGAAGAGCATTGAGGATCCAAAATTCCAAAAAGTTGTGCCAAATACGGCTAAGGTAATTTATGGCTGGGATAAGTAAATCCTTAGTTTTTCGAAAAATTCAAAGTTTTGTTTACAGGAAATTTATAAAAATTACCACATTATTGATATTCCTGTCTACACCGAAATGTAGACAATTTTATCTATGTCAAACTCATAGATAAAATAAACAGACAACGCCATTACCAAAAAAGAAAAAAATACAAACAAACAAATACTAATACACATAACACAACAAAGAACACTATAGACTAAGCAACACAAAAACTCACTCTTACCTAAGACAGTGGCGTAACATAAGAACACATTATACAAATCAGACCATCACATAGGAAAAAATTCGGAGTTGGAGTAGATCTCCATATTTGTTAATAAACTGTATGATAACTAATTTATTTAAACAATCTTTTAAAGCAATTCGTTCAGAACACACTATATTAGACATTTTTTAAACAATTATAAAAGGCATAATCTTTACGACATATTTCGAATTGATAAAATAAGAATTGCTTCATGATGACTTGGAATAACTAAAATAAATAGTTTTGAAGTACACACAACCCGGAATATGGTGAAAAAGATAAAAGCTGTGTACTTAAACATTCATCGATTCATTGTCTCTCGATGCCCATTATATATATTATGTGTATTGAAATTATTTTTGACGTAAACAAATTCAAAAAATCTAACCGATATTACCTTTTTCAAAGTTTAACATAAATTTGTAAAGAAAATTAAAGGAATTTCGCAACAACATCATAGGTTTAGGCATGATCGTATTATATTCGTGTAATCAAAATAGCAATAAATTTTGAAAAAAGTAAAATTACAAAAATACTGAACTGAAAATCAATTTGGAAAGTCCATAATCACATGGCAAAATCAAATAACAAAACGGATCAAAAACCATTTATAAAGAATATATTAGAGGATTTATATATACACTTGTGATAAGGTGTTAAAAAGGTATCTTGTTCATTTATTTAATGTCTCGTGATGCAAAAGACAAAATAATTTCTATTGAATTTCGAATTATATAAATTTAAAGACGCGTCCAAACTTATAGAATTTAAACAATCAAATGGTTACGTGCGTACATGCGGAAAAATGAACGGTGGTATTTTCGACGTAAACAAACTAAAGACAGCTCACCGATTTAACACTTCTCATATTTTAAACAACTAGATTATTTCTTGCAGGTGTTTGGCATTATCAAATTTCGAATACTAATTTACAAAAAATATAATTTCAATAAGTTTGTATCATGGTATCTTTAAATAATATTAATAAGAAAGACTTTTTTCAAAGTATAGAGAAGCAACTAATCAACTTTGCCGTGTTAACATGCAGATGCTCTTAGGCCGTGTTCACACCAAACTCCATGTACAGTAAACCTGTTTACAATTAGTTTAACGTACTGGCCATTGGTTTCACATTAAATTTGTTCACATCTATACACCTTGTTTACTTACCTGTACATAAGATTCGTTCACACTTGTAAACTCTATGTCATTTAAATGTTCCATTACGTAGAATCGAATGAAAAGTTTTCGGACAACTTTTCTAGCAGTAAGGGAACGACCATTTGACTCTGAATAGGGGGGATGGAAATATTCCAAACCCCAATTGGATAAAGAAAACAATTCTGGTTCTATAGATGATAAAAAATATTCTGAATCAAGAGTTTCCCCACACATTATAATGTTAAATGTTGAAGAAAAAAAAAATTTGATTACCAGCATAATATAAAAAAAAACAAAAAACAAACAAACCCGTAAAACGTTTGCGCGGAAATAATTCTGACTCAGATAAATAAAAAAAATACCCCCCTTTTTTGAAGTTAAGTGGTTGCTTCTTTATGGAAGCCATTTTGATGATTTGCAGTAGTTTAAGGATACTAAAGATGTCTCGATTAAGCATTAGAAACGTAGGCTGCAACAGCGTGCTTACAGACGAAGAAGAAGGTTTGATATATTAGGGATCACTAGATTTCTATCTTTTCTGTTTGTTCAAATGGTACTCTTCTCCAAGAAGTATTTGGCAAAGGGGGTGGGGGGGGGGTTTTTTTTTTTTACTTTTTAAGTGTAATTTCACGGATCCGAGATACTGCACAAACAATACATTTACACGGGTTATGTTCTTCTCATATATGTTATGATGGTATGATACTAAACCCCTAACGGGAAGGATTGTGCCTGATGTTCATATGATGAAATCATAATCTTTCAGTCAGTTTAATTGAAGTCTGGAGCTGGCATGTCAGTTAACTGCTAGTAGTCTGTTGTTATTTATGTATTATTGTCATTTTGTTTATTTTCTTTGGTTACATCTTCTGACATCAGACTCGGAGTTCTCTTGAACTGAATTTTAATGTGCGTATTGTTATGCGTTTACTTTACTACATTGGTTAGAGGTATAGGGGGAGGGTTGAGATCTCACAAACATGTTTAACCCCGCCGCATTTTTGCGCCTGTCCCAAGTCAGGAGCCTCTGGCCTTTGTTAGTCTTGTATTATTTTAATTTTAGTTTCTTGTGTACAATTTGGAAATTAGTATGGCGTTCATTATCACTGGACTAGTATATATTTGTTTAGGGGCCAGCTGAAGGACGCCTCCGGGTGCGGGAATTTCTCGCTACATTGAAGACCTGTTGGTGACCCTCTGCTGTTGTTTTTTATTTGGTCGGGTTGTTGTCTCTTTGACACATTCCCCATTTCCATTCTCAATTTTATTTACCTCACACTTTTTAAGTAATGCATTTATGGGTGAATCGTTGTTTGAGTAAAGACCAGTGGCAAATATTTCTGTGTAAGTCAAGTTTATTCGGAAATACCTTAATTTTCAAATGAATTATGTGTTCGGCAATGATGCTGCTTTGAGTCTTGATAAGGGCTTAATAAAGCTACGTTAAGTTTTATTTCTAAACAAAACACATGAATATATCAAGTTTAGACAAATATTTCTGTAAAGAACTTTTATTATAATAATTGCTATAAATATCAATTTTATTAAAAAATCGTTTCTTCTTTAAATATGCACGGTGAAACTATAGTCCTATAACATATGACTTCGCATTCTTATTCAATTTTTAACGTTTTTATACTGATATTTTCATTTTTTTATTTTTTTTGAATGCGAATGGCACATTGATAGTAAAAAAAATATCAGAACAGTAAATAGAAATAGTAAATAATGCCCCCGAGGTCATATGTTATAGGACTAGGTGAAACTAATGTTTTAAATGCCTAGTTTTATGTACACTGAATCTACACAAGGCCTACATCGAGTATCGACTGCATGTAGACAAAACATGATTTACACTACATGTAAACATTGAGTTTTATCAATGGGAACGTAATTTTGTTTAGTTTACGTGTGAGTTACACTTACACAACACCGAGTTTAGGTCAATGGGAACACGGCCTTAGTTATCGATACATGTCTGATATGGTGTAACATGTCAAACAATAACATTCATTTTAAATATTGTTTTGAAATGCGGATTTATTACTGAATATATATATTGAAAATGGTTGTGCCAAATAAGGCTAGGGTTTTCTGCTTGCGATAAGAACATCCTTATTATTAAGAACAATTTATGCTATTGCAAACATTTAATTTTAACAAATTAATATAAAAGATATACATGATAAAACTGAAGTATTTACTAATTACAGAAAACAAAACCCGGATACATTACGAAGACAAACAAAAAAAATAGACACACCCTTCTCAGTCCAGGCCCCAACGCGAAAAGTGAAAAAAGTGACGTCACATACGAAGTGGTGTAAAGGTACCAAAATTACGTCATATTTCAAATTCTGAAACGACAGAAATTTTAGACATTTTTTAAACAGTTATAAAAGGCATAATCTTTAAGACATTTTTCTTTAATCTCGAATTGTTAAAAAAAATTGCTTCATGATGACTTCGAAAAACTGAAAGAAATAGTTTAGAAAAACACACAACCCGGAATATTGTGAAAAAGATAAAAGATGTGTACTTCAATATTCATCAATTTATTGTCTCGCTATGCCAATTATAGATAATGTGTTTTGAATTTATTTTTGACGTAAACAAATTCAAAAGCAGCTAACCGATATTACCCTTCTCAAAATTTTACATATATTTGTAAAGAAATTACTCTATATTTTTATATTATCCATTATCAGAAGACTTCTATTAAAATTAAAGGAATTTCGCAACATCATCTTAGGTTTAGGCCTGATCGTATTATATCAGTGTAGTAAAAATAAAACTTGATATGGCAATAAATTTAGAAAACCATTTATACAGTATATATATATATCAAAATGTATATATGAACGCGTGATAAGGTATTACAAAGGTATCTTGTTCATTTATTTAATGTCTCGCGACCCACAAGATAAAATAGTTTCTATTGAATTTCCAATTATATAAATTTAAAGACTGTATGAATTTAAACAATCAAATGATTACCTGCGTACATGTGGAAATGCGTAAACAACTAAAAACAGCTCGCCGATTTTACACTTCTCATAGTTTCACCGACTAGATTATTCCTTGCAGGTGTTCGTCATTGTCATCAAATTCTGAATACTAATTTACAAAAAAAAGTAATTTCAATAAGTTTGTATCATGGTATCTTTAAATGCAATTAATAATAAAATATTTTTTAATAATAAAATAGCAGCTACTCAACTATGCATGCAGTGTAAACATTCAGGTGCCCATAGTTATCGATATCTGTGTGATATGGTATAACGTTTCAAACACTGACATTTATTTTAAAAATTGCTTTGAAATCCAAGTCTATGATTGAATATTTTTATTTTTTTTTTAATTTAAAGTTTAGGTGTAAGGATTTGATGAAACAAAGCCACATTCTAAGGCAATGCTGTAAAATACAATGAAGCATCGCAATGACTAATCATTTTAAGAGTTTATGTTTTTGATATCACTTATATGATAAGTTCTGCTGCAAGAAAAGACAGTTTGCGACACAATCATTGATTGCAGGTCGCAAATAAATTAGATAGGTACATCACATAAAGCTATTTGTTTAACTGTATATGTATTTTATCAACAAATGTTTTCAGGTTCTACATTTTTATTTCATTTGTAATAATGTTTTAGAGGAGTTATTCCTAAAAAATAGTTTCGTTAAAACCCAACGTTAGAATTTCTAATCGATTATGAGAGGTTTAAATATTATTATGTTTTGTTATTATCCCGAAGTATCAAACTTAAAATATTTTTTTGACAAGAAACCTTATATGAACGGAATTAAAATAAAACACAAAACGTAATAGTATGATGACTTGCAAATAGTCCAAGTTTTTTTTTTTCTTTAATTTTTTTTTGTTGTCTTGGCATGCATATGATAAAGTTAAAAAGTGTTGATAATCTTCTTTAGTGTGCTAAATCATCCAACACTGCAACACATTTGTAGTTAAGTTGCAATATTTATCCTTATATCAAACCTATTAGTAAGATGTTATTAAACATATATAGCTAAATGTTTATTATGGGCAACAAATAAGTTTTTCAAGATTACCACAAAGTGACCTGATAATTATAAAGATAGCGGGAAAATAGTAAGCATATTACATGTACCTTAAATGATAAATTTATTAGGCAAAAACGTTTATTTCTCAGGATGATTATTTTCAATTGTTCACACGGATTTATACAAAACCCTTTATTCTCATGATTATTTTGGTGTAGATCTATATGGTGTTTATTGTTTCACTAATAATATCATCAGTTTCATTTGTGAAATTAAAACGTAAAATAATTTGGCTGATATATTAAAAATGTAAACTATTTACGTAGGTTTTGAGGATAAAGCAAATCTAGCTCTAATTCGTTGAATTTTGATTTTTCCTTTTAACCGGTAGCTTAGATATTAATAGATCTAAATAGAGGATTTCTCATAAACTCTATATATACATATATACGTATATATAACATGACCTGGTTTGGGCCTTTTTGTGTTAATATCACAAACGTACAACATTAAAGGTGAAGGACAAGGTCTTAACTATGACGAACTTACATCAATTTTGTATACATTAAGTTATTTCGTGATGTTGATATAATTATATGTTTTCAATGGAAATGACAGCGTTAATAACATCCTAAAATTTATTGCACACGTATTGGATTCCATCTGATTGTTACCGATCGAAACACAATCCTAAAAAATGTTTTTACATGCAATTGAAAGTAACACTTTGTCCTAGTTAATCTCCATATAGTGAAAGAAAAGAAAAAAAGACGTCTTAGATTTTGTTTGATTTAAACAGTGTAACATATTGCACTGCTAAAACAGTTAAAAACTTTCTATAATAAAGGAGGGCATTATTTATATCCGAGCTTTTTTTAGTTTAACGTTCTGGGTGGTATAAAATCATACTGTGATACATTATAGATTCGTCTCTCGTATTGGGGTATATATCATATTTATACGAAGTGAACATAACAACACAAACGTATTTCTTTTCACACAGAAAAGGGAACATTGTAATAGTATTGCAAAGTATAAATCAACTACATGTATCTTCAGAATATAAATCAGCTATCAGATGTTTAATCAAAAAGTACGAGACGAAATAACTATCACAATAACATAACCACATTATAAAAGGATTATCAATTTTGTACATGTTTGTATGTGAAGGCAACCAGTCTTGAACTGAAGTTTGCTTTTATGCGTATTTGCATTTTAATGTTCTGTGTGTCTTATCTAGACATATCAAGAACGAAATGACCACTTCTGTATTGATACACATCAAAAATATCAATCGTTTGTGTCATCTTTAATATGAAACTGACGCATTCTTTCAATGGTTCATACGTTTTGACAGAAAACGAGCTTAACTCATTGTCCCTGCCTAAGAAGGACAATATTTTCAGATTGGAAAACTCAAGCTACATTTTATCATCGATAACGACAATTTACAATATGTGAATCGTTTCTTGAGCGGGTTATTAGTTATTTCATGAAACATGTTGACAGCTACCCGAATGCATGCCGTTTTTTTAACAATTTGAATACATTTTTCTTTTCTTACTTTTACTTTTAGAATATTTGTTTTATATGAGATCCATCTTCGATTTTTTGTTAATGTCATACAAATGGTTTAAACACGTGTCATTGATGTATCTAACGTTAACGTAAAGTGTGTTTGACGTACTTTATTGTATGCACGGCATTTCTTGTTTGATCGATGCCAAAGCTGAAAAATATTTTCTCCTGAGGATATAACCACCCAAATATTCACAAATGTTTGTTGATACGAAATATAGAAATATAGAAAATATAAATTGTACGATGATGAATAATTAAAGACTAATTTTATTCTGGCTCAATTATTGATTGCCTCAGCACAACTTGTTGTAAGTCCAGATTGTTTTAAACTTTGTTAATATTTGGCGTTTCATTTTGTTTGATTCGAGTGTTACTGGTGAGTCTTGTTTAGACAAAATATACTTGTGTCGATTAATTCTATAAGCCTGGTTTCTTAATAAGATTATCTCTTTCAAAATTTGAATGGTTGAAGTTGCTGAAAGGACGAACAGTATAGTGAACCACGAATCTATATATGGCCGAATTACTTGGAAAAAATATGAAATTGAATTTCCACAAAATTAAGTTTAATAGACAGTTCGAGGTAGATCATGTAGACAGTTCACCTTTTTTAACAGAATTCAATGTGATTCGGTCTTAATCTTACGAAGGGAAATTCTTTGAAATGTCATGTGATAGAACAGACAACATTGATATTTTTGAAAGCATTGTTACCATGATAAACTGATTGACACAAACTCATGAATATGTGACTTCTCTGTTGCTTTCTACAATCTTCCTGATACTAAGCTTTATTCACATGTTTAACTGTTACATCACTGTGAAACAACTAGCTTGAATAATGTCCTTTCTTTACTCTGTTATGAAGGTTTAATTAACGAAAATACATGTAAAAAATAGGAAAAGGTTATAGTTTAAAAATTGTACAATGTCATGCAGTTATTGCGTGATGATTGTTTTTTTTTCTTTTCTAAAGGTATTCTAAAATCCAGCTGGTAGTATTGCTAAAATAAATAAATTGTTCAGCAAATATGATGTAGCCTGGATAGCCAGTAGAAAAGATAAATATTGCAATACAGTAATTTGAAATGACTGATCGCAATTAAATGATAAGGGAGATACATAACAAACATTCACATTATTAAGTCAAAAATCAGCTGAAAACACCAATGCAACATAAGATGAGAATATGCATGTGATCAGGTAAATACCAATGAACTACTCATGACTTTCGACAGGCACAAACATGATATGACGAGGTTGAATATGTTTGTGAGCCCAACCCTACCCCTAAAATGAAACAGTGATGTTTGAGCACAACATAACAACAAACTATATAAAAATAGCAGAAAAAGGTAACTTTAAGGCAGAAATTCATTTTATAAACTCATTCCGAACGTGGCAGGGTATTTTTACATCCTCTTTGTAACAATATAGACACAATAAACATATCTGATAGTACTCACAGTTAGTGACAGCTAGTTTCGAAACCAATAATTACTAGGAAAAACATCTATCTTAGAGTAAAACATCAACTCGTACACATTCAAAATCATATATTTAGAATAAAAACATCATTAAACTATGTTAAAAGATAGAAGAAATCTCCCTGTGTAATGTGAACAAATAAGTATCGACATATTGCTGTACGTTAAACGTGCATATAATGGAATGACCATTCAACTCGGATCGTATCTATATAAAAAAAAGATGTGGTATGATTGCCAATGAAACAACTGTCCACAAGAGACCAAAATGAAACAGATATTTACAATTATAGGTCACCGTACGGCCTTCAACAATGAGTAAAGCCTATACCGCATAGTCAGCTATAAAACCGGTCTCAGTTTACATGATTTACAACATCTTCAAACAAAATAGGATAAACCACTTAACACTTTTGGTTTATTGAGTTCCTTATAAGCAACAACTCTATAAAAAACATAATAGGAAAAAATGAGCCTGTAATATTACAACCTGACAATGGAAAACTCTCTTATTTAACAATCAAATTGTTACGTGCGTAGATGCAGAAAAATGAACGGTGGTATTTTCGACGTAAATAAACTAAAGACAGCTCACCGATTTAACATCTCTCATATTCTAAACAACTAGATTATTTCTTGCAGGTGTTTGGCATTGTCAAATTTCGAATACTAATTTAAAAAAAAATATAATTTCAATAAGTTTGTATCATGGTATCTTTAAATGATATTAATAAGAAAAACTTTTTTCAAAGTATGGAAAGCCAGCTTATCAACTTTGAAATGTTAACATGCAGGTGCTCTTAGTTATCAATATTTGTGTGATATGGTATAACGATTCAAACAAATACATTCATTTTAAAAATTGTTTGAAGTTCGAGTCTATTATTGAATATTTTGTTTTATTATTTTAAAGTTTAGGTGCTCAGTTTGGATGAAACAAAGCCACATTCTAAGGCAATGCTGTCAAATGCAATGAAGCATCACAATGACTAATTAGTTTAAGAGTTTATGTTTCAGATATCACTTATAAGATAACTTCTGCTGCAATAAAATACATTTTGCGACACAATCATTGAGTGTAGCTTGCAACTAAGGTCCATCACCTAAATTGTTATCAAAGGTTTCAGGATTATGATTTAATACTCCAGACACGGGTTTCGTCTACATAAGACTCGTCAGTGCCAAAAAAATCGTAAGAAAGCCAAACAAGTACAAAGTTGAAGAGCATTGAGGTCCCAAAATTAAAAAAAAAAAATATGCCACATACAGCTAAGGTGATCTATTCCTGTGAAAAAAAATCCTTATTTTTTTTTTAAATTGAGCATTTTTTAAACAGGAAATTTATAAAAAAATAAAACTATTTGTTTAATTCTATATTTATTTCATCAACAAATGTTTTCAGTGTCTACATCTTTATTTCATTGGTAATAGTATTTTACAGTAGTTATTCCTAAAAAATGTTTTCATTAAAACCCCACTTAAGAATTTGTAATCGATTATGAAAGGGTTCAATATTATTATATTATAAAATTATCCCGGCGATGTCAAAATTAAAATGTCTTTTAGCAAGAACCCATATATGAACGGAAATAAAATAAAACACAACACAACACATGATAGTATGATGACTTGCAAATAGTCCAAAGTCTTTTTTCTTTAAACTTATTTTTTTCTGTCTTGGCATGCATATGATAAAGTTACAAAGTTAGGACTGTACGACGATTTTGAAATTCAAATACTTATTACCAAATATTAGCGTATATGTTGTCAAGTATTGATATTCCTATTTAATGTGTTAAAACAATGTAACACTGCAACTCATTTGTATTGAAATGGCAATATGTATCCTTATATCAAACTTAATGTGAACGTTTTTGTTAATCATATGATATGATAGTTTATCAAATCTACAATGTAAAAACTGTAGGTTTTTGATATATCCTACAGTTGTCTGATGAGTTTAATAGAAAAAAAAACATCATTTCTGAAAACAAACTTTCTTTATTATATCTAATCAGGACATTACTTGTAAAATTATTTTATTATAGATTTCTGATTAAAGCATCAATGAAACATTGCATCATTCGAAAGCATTGCTTGATAATGCATAAAATATTTAAATGATTTGATTGTGAGAAAAAAATATTACATTTTATATTAACCGATAATATTTATTACGCAAAAAAGTTTAATTCTCAGGGATGATCATTTTTCAATTTTCACACGAATTCATACAAAAGCCTTTATTCTCATGATTATTTCGTTATAATTATTAATGGTGATTGTTGTTTCTCTAATAATATCATTAGCTTCATTTGTGAAATTAAAACGTAAATTAATTTGATTGATATATTAAAAATGTAAACTATTTACGTAGATTTTGATGATAAAGGAAAGCTAGCCTTAATTCGTGGAATTTTGATTTTTCTTTTTAACAGGTAGATCAAACATTAATAGATCTAAGAAGAGTATATCTGATAAATTCTATATAAATTCAATTATTATAGATGATTGCGCTGATCTGTAACAATAACTTCTCCATGCCTTATATATCATGTACTGTAGTACGACGCTAGATTAAAACTGACGAGGAAACGTAACACACGACTACCGAAAGCTTTATTTTTGTGAAGCCCAGGTGGTCGTGTGGTCTAACGGGACGGCTACAGTGCAGGCGATTTGGTGTCACGATATCTCAGTAGCATGGGTTCGAATCCCGGCGAGGGAATAACAAAAAAATTGCGAAAGCAAATTTACAGATCTAACACTGTTGGGTTGATGTTTAGACGAGTTGTATATACATAATGTACACAGCCATGTAACACTATCATTGCTGGTGATCCGATGGATGAATCTGTTGTAGAGTTGTCACTGACTCAGACGTACTTATAAATATAATTATTTTCTATGACTGTATCTTGCATTAATTTGTAGGATCCTTTACTATAGATAATTGAGCTTATCTGTAACAATAACATCTCCATGCCTTATATATCATGTACTGTAGTACGACGCTAGAATAAAACTGACGAGGAAAGGTAACACACGACCACCGTAAGCTTTATTTTTGTGAAGCCCAGGTGGTCGTATGGTCTAGCGGGACGGCTACAGTGCAGGCGATGTGGTGTCACGATATCTCAGTAGCATGGCTTCGAATCCCGGCGAGGGAAGAACAAAAAAATTGCGAAAGAAAATTTACAGATCTAACATTGTTGGGTTGATGTTTAGACGAGTTGTATACAACTATACAACTCGTCTAAACATCAACCCAACAATGTTATATCTGTAAATTTGCTTTCGCAAATTTTTGGTTCTTCCCTCGCCGGGATTCGAACCCATGCTACTGTGATATCGTGACACCAAATCGCCTGTACTGCAGCCGTCCCGCTAGACCACACGACCACCTGGGCTCTCAAAAAAAGAGCTTTCGCTGGCCGTGTGTTACCTTTCCTCGTCAGTTTTAATCTAGCGGCGTACTACAGTACATGATATATAAGGCATGAAGATGTTATTGTTACAGATCAGCTAAATTATCTATAGTAAAGGATCCTACAAATTAATGTAAGATACAGTCACAGAAAATAATTATATTCATAAGTACGTCTGAGTCAGTGACAACCCTACAACAGATGTATCCATCGGATCGCCATCAATGATGGTGATACATGGCTGTGTACATAATGTATATACAACTCGTCTAAACATCAACCCAACAATGTTAGATCTGTAAATTTGCTTTCGCAAATTTTTGGTTCTTCCCTCGCCGGGATTCGAACCCATGCTACTGTGATATCGTGACACCAAATCGCCTGCACTGCAGCCGTCCCGCTAGACCACACGACCACCTGGGCTCTCAAAAAAAGAGCTTTCGCTGGCCGTGTGTTACCTTTCTACGTCAGTTTTAATCTAGCGGCGTACTACAGTACATGATATATAAGGCATGAAGATGTTATTGTTACAGATCAGCTAAATTATCTATAGTAAAGGATCCTACAAATTAATGTAAGATACAGTCACAGAAAATAATTATATTCATAAGTACGTCTGAGTCAGTGACAACCCTACAACAGATGTATCCATCGGATCGCCATCAATGATGGTGATACATGGCTGTGTACATAATGTATATACAACTCGTCTAAACATCAACCCAACAATGTTAGATCTGTAAATTTGCTTTCGCAAATTTTTGGTTCTTCCCTCGCCGGGATTCGAACCCATGCTACTGTGATATCGTGACACCAAATCGCCTGCACTGCAGCCGTCCCGCTAGACCACACGACCACCTGGGCTCTCAAAAAAAGAGCTTTCGCTGGCCGTGTGTTACCTTTCTACGTCAGTTTTAATCTAGCGGCGTACTACAGTACATGATATATAAGGCATGAAGATGTTATTGTTACAGATCAGCTAAATTATCTATAGTAAAGGATCCTACAAATTAATGTAAGATACAGTCACAGAAAATAATTATATTCATAAGTACGTCTGAGTCAGTGACAACCCTACAACAGATGTATCCATCGGATCGCCATCAATGATGGTGATACATGGCTGTGTACATAATGTATATACAACTCGTCTAAACATCAACCCAACAATGTTAGATCTGTAAATTTGCTTTCGCAAATTTTTGGTTCTTCCCTCGCCGGGATTCGAACCCATGCTACTGTGATATCGTGACACCAAATCGCCTGCACTGCAGCCGTCCCGCTAGACCACACGACCACCTGGGCTCTCAAAAAAAGAGCTTTCGCTGGCCGTGTGTTACCTTTCCTCGTCAGTTTTAATCTAGCGGCGTACTACAGTACATGATATATAAGGCATGAAGATGTTATTGTTACAGATCAGCTAAATTATCTATAGTAAAGGATCCTACAAATTAATGTAAGATACAGTCACAGAAAATAATTATATTCATAAGTACGTCTGAGTCAGTGACAAACCTACAACAGATGTATCCATCGGATCGCCATCAATGATGGTGATACATGGCTGTGTACATAATGTATATACAACTCGTCTAAACATCAACCCAACAATGTTAGATCTGTAAATTTGCTTTCGCAAATTTTTGGTTCTTCCCTCGCCGGGATTCGAACCCATGCTACTGTGATATCGTGACACCAAATCGCCTGCACTGCAGCCGTCCCGCTAGACCACACGACCACCTGGGCTCTCAAAAAAAGAGCTTTCGCTGGCCGTGCGTTACCTTTCCTCGTCAGTTTTAATCTAGCGGCGTACTACAGTACATGATATATAAGGCATGAAGATGTTATTGTTACAGATCAGCTAAATTATCTATAGTAAAGGATCCTACAAATTAATGTAAGATACAGTCACAGAAAATAATTATATTCATAAGTACGTCTGAGTCAGTGACATTCCTACAACAGATGTATCCATCGGATCGCCATCAATGATGGTGATACATGGCTGTGTACATAATGTATATACAACTCATATATAAATATATATATCAGTCTAAAGATTTGCACAACGGTACTGATATAAGATGTTATAATACGAAAATGTTGTTATTAAATCGTGTTGATAAATATTTCGGCTCAACAAATGGCCTTCTTCAAGTGTCACAAGTTTTAACTATACTGATACATAATGTATAAGGTGTAAAAATAGATCAGTATTAATACAGGTATTTTTTGGTCGATTGATTGATTGATAATATAACAATGGCCATATTGCTGACTTGGTACAGGACATTTTAAAGGAAAAAATGGTGGGCAACAAGTTCAAAATTTTAATATGCCAGAAGTGCATTTTGTCCACACAAGATCTACTAGTGACGCCCAGATACAAAAGTTTGAAAGCCGAAACAAGCACAAAGTCGAACAGCATCGAGGACCAACAGATCAAACAAGTTGTGCAAAAAACGGCCAGGGTTTTCTGTTAGTTACCAGAACATCTCTATTATTTAGAATAATTTATACTTTTGCAAACAGTAAATTTATAAAATTACTATACAAATGATGTACATGATAAGACTGAAGTATTAACTAATTACAGAAAACAACTGAAATGCATTACATAACCAGACATTTGCAACACGAAATGTTGACACATCTGAATAAGTTTAAACCTCAACGCCAAGTGACGTCATATTTGAATTTGCAAAACAGATCATCAAAAAATGAAAAATGACATCACATTTGAATGAATAAGATAGAATTAGGATTGATTTAAACTTATATTTGAACTAAATAGTGATATTGCATTTAATAACAATGCACATGTTAATACTTAGTAATAACAAACTAAGGTAGCAATTAACTATATTATAAAGCTATGTCCGGTTTGTTTTGAATCTAACTTGAAACGTAAAATATCGTACTGATTACGTTGAACATAATGAAATCCAATAAATGAATGCGGTGATTAATTTTCTTTACCATAACACATACATATAATAGACAAGACGTCAACACATTTGTCAAAATCTGATGAGAATTACAAATATAACATTAAACATTTAAACTAAATACAGGAATTTGGGATAGACAAGTACCGTAACACGTCTTATAGTAATGCGAATTCACACTCAGCAAAACAGTCACAATCGGGAATAAGTCACGTTTGGTAATTAGAATGTTAGACGCCATAATGACAAACCACAATCTACCATGTTGGTAAAAATGTCCTTAGCTAGTTTTGTCAAAGACACATCGTATGGATCCACCAATTCGTGATGATGTCCATAAAATTTACGGAGTGTCAATTTTAATCCGTCCTCCTCATAACTTTGTTGGAGCAGTTTCTGCGTAAGGAGCACACTCCTGTATATGAAGTCCGTATAGTGTAAACAAGCACGAGAATAACGTATCAATTGTGATATGTAAACACCATACGAAGGGGCAGAGGGTATGTTACTGTTGAGAAATGGGAAATTGATAATTGGGAAGTTGAAATCGTCTCGTTTATCATAGATTTTTGTGTGAAGTAGTCCATCTACGTCAATATTGAGGGAAAGATCAAGGTATGAAGCAGTCCTTCTAGTATCAGTAGTATCCTTAATTTCAAGTTCACTGGGATATGTGAGATGTAGGTATTGGCTGAAATATGGGTTATTTAATGATAGACCATCATCAATATATCGGAAAGTAATATCAAAGAATTTCGCAAGGTGCTTTTTCTTTTTGTCTTTTAGAAGGTTCTGAATGAATTCTGCCTCATACGAGTACAAAAACAAATCAGCCAGCAGGGGTGCACAATTAGTACCCATTGGAATACCGACTATCTGTTGAAATATAAATCCTCCAAACTCAACAAATATATTGTCGACCAAAAAGTCAAGCATTTTGATAATATCATCTTCAGTATATTTTCTGGAAGATTTATTGTGATTCTTCACAAAATATGAATTATTGTAAACCAAAACAAGAAATTTGTATCTACGATTCCCATTTTTATAGAAAAAGCTCTGTTTTATGAGATGGTGAAGTCGATCTTTCAACTGAGCATGGGGAATAGTAGTATATAGCGTAGAAAAATCTAAAGTTTTTATGTTGCTGCAAAATTGCAAAGATTGTGATCGAAGGTTAAGCAGTAGATCTTTCGAATTTTTGAGAATTCACATCTGGTTAACACCAGTGGTAGAATATATCTCCTCACAATATTTTTGAAGCCCATCTTTAACTGTAGAAAGAATAATAGTCAGTACTTTAGAAAGATGTTTAGTCGAACATTTTGAAGACCCAGCTTTGTATCGTTCTTTATATGGAGTTTTGTGTAATTTAAGTATCCAGTAAAATGAAGGCGTTTTCTTTGATGTTGATACCAAAAGAAAGAAGGACAGATTTATGATTTTGTAAAATTTCGTCCTTGGTAAATGATGTTAAAGAACATGTAGGATTACCAGTAGTTTTATCAATTCCAAGCTCTGTAGTGATACATTGCAAATAATGTTTTTTTTACATATGAAGACAATATTATTGGAGGCTTAATCTGCTGGAACAACGACATATTTGTCATTCAAAGAGGATAAAGCATCCACAACTTTCGGATTCTTGAAAGGGTTAGAAACTCTACTACTCATATTACATCGTAGTTTTTGTATGCGCCTCTGAATGCATGATCGAATAGCTTTGATCCATTCAGACAAAGTGTCCAGATCTGGTTCGTCCGGTTCGCGCTTTACCCATTTTCTTACATAGTCCTCAACTGCATCCATCAGTAACTTGAAATTCTTTTTCCAGTTGATGGGCTGGGGGATTCTATATTTTGGTTCCTTCGCTAACAACTCTCTTAGTTGTTCATTGGTAACGATGCAAAGGTCACCAGTAATGATATGACCAGCTGGACTGTAATTGTATTGTGACGATACACATGAGCAATCCGGAGGCTTGGATTTTGTATCTTTGAGGTTAAAAGCCATAAAACTCTCGTGTGGTTGAAAATCTTGGATGCAATAGACTTTGTGTAAGTATAAGAAATAACAGGTGTAGCTTTATTTTTGAAGTAATCAGGTATAGTTTTTTGTTCAGATTTTTGATGGAAAATATTGCTAATATTTACAGCATCTAAACCTTTTTTGGCGAATTCTACCTTAAAAAAACAACGTTTTTCCTCACTATTGGATGTAGTCGATACGGGTTCGAAAAGTCTATGGTTAGCAATGTCCATGATAATTGCAACTAATCTATACAAAACAGAACGAGAATCAGTAACGGAAGTATTTTGGGCATCTTGAAATAGTAAAGAAAATTTTGACAATGAAATGGAGTATAATTTAGTTCTAATATGATGATTTCCTAAAGGTTTTTGAACAGACGTTAATAGACTATCAATTGTCACGGTGTGTACAGCAGGTGGTATATATTTTCTGTGACCATGACTTCTATTTCGTCGAGCAGACGTATTAAAAAATTGTAATGTATTGACGGTACTACACCTGGGACTAGACAAAATACCTACACCATCAATTTTGTCATTGCATCCATAGGGAATGGCTGTTCCCAACTCTCTTATCCAAAAGTTTTCTCTTTGTAAACGATATGGTGTACTCAATATGGGGTCATTTGTTATATGATATATTTTCTATAAAATTCGGACTTTCATTGAAACAATAGAATGGTCAGGCTGATTGAAATGTTTATAGTGACATTTGTTGTTATTAGGATCATTTACATTAGACCGATGATCATTCGTCCTAACATTGAGTCTTTGTCGAGTTTCCCCGACGTAGATCAATCCACAAAGAGTACATTCAACACCGTATACAATATTGTAAGCAGTGCAATTCGAATCCTCATGACTATGTGTATTATAATTTTTGGTTGTTAAATTACTTTGAAAGTGGGTATCAGTTATAAGTATATCACAGGTTTTACAATTTTTACGGTAACATTTGGAAATAGAGCAATATTGATGGCTGTCATTGAAATCTAAAATATTGAAAGTTGAACAGTACACGGCCGAATATATTCAAACTTGTCTGAATTTTTATAGAACAATGAGGATTCAGAAGACTGCACATGTGTCATTTTCATAACATCATTTAAGATGATCCTGGGGACACCTGATACAATCGGTGTTGTTGTGTCCTTGACAACAGCCGATTGACACCTTTTTATCCTGGGCGTCGTATCATCCAGTATAATATTTTTTGTTCTACTAGTTTTCATGCTGTAAGGCTACCGGACTGGCAGAATCCTCGGGGATAGATTGTCCACCAGCAGAGATTCCGGTCCGGTGGTGATAAATAAAGGCAACAGTAGTATACCGCTGTTCAAACTCACAAATCCATGGACAAAAACAAAATCGGGATAACAAACTAAAACCGAGGGAAACGCATTAAATATAAGAGGAGAACAACGACACAACACTACAATGTAACACACACAGAAACGGACCAAGCATCAGATAAAATCCCACGAGAATAACAAATATAACATCAAAACCAAATACATGAATTTGGGATAGACAAGTACCGTGACACGTCTTATCGCAAAGTGAATTTACACTCAAAAAAAGAGAAAACAAACGACGCATCGTTAAAATGTAATGCACACAGAAACGAACTATAATATAACAATGGCCATATTCCTGACTTGGTACAGGACATTTTCAAAGGAAAAAATGGTGGGTTGAACCTGGTTTTATGGCATGCCAAACCTCCCTCTTCTATAGCCATGTGAAATATAGCATTTAAATGACAATTCAACACCACAAAACTACAATATAAATAAATTGGAGAATACAATTGACAAAGAAACACACGAACAACGGCCAGCAAAAGGCAACAAGTTCAAAATTTTAATATGCCAGAAGTGCATTTTGTCCACACAAGATCTACTTATAACGCCCATATACAAAAGTTTGAAAGCCGAAACAAGCACAAAGTCGAACAGCATCGAGGACCAAAAGATCAAAAAAGTTACGCAAAAAACGGCCAGGGTTTTCTGTTAGCTACCAGAACATCCCTATTATTAAGAATAATTTATACTTTTGCAAACAGTAAATTTATAAAATACTATACAAATGATGTACATGATAAGACTGAAATATTACCTAATTACAGGAAACAACTGAAATACATTACATAATCAGACATTTGCAAAACGAAATGTAGACACATCCGAAAACGTTTAAACCTCAACGCCAAGTGACGTCATATTTGAAATTGTAAAAAATGACAAAAAAATGACGTCATTTGAACTGCAAAACAGATCATAAAAAAATGAAAAATGACGTCACATTTGAATGAATAAGATAGAATTAGGATTGATTTAAACTTATATTTGAACTAAATACTGATATAGCATTTAATAACAATGCACATTTTGATACTTATTAATAGCAAACTAAGGTAGCAATTAACTATATTATAAAGCTATGTCCGGTTTGTTTTGAATCTAACTTGAAACGTAAAATATCGTACTGATTACGTTGAACATAATGAAATCCAATAAATGAATGCGGTGATTAATTTTCTTTACCATAACACATAAATATAATAGAAAAGACGTCAACATATTTTACAAAATCCGATGAGAATTACAAATATAACATTAAACATTTAAACTAAATACATGAATTTGGGAAAGACAAGTACCGTAACACGTCTTATAGTAATGCGAATTCACACTCAGCAAAACAGTCACAATCGGGAATAATTCACGTTTGGTAATTAAAAGATAGGAGACATAATGACAAACCACAATTTACCATGTGGTAAAAATGTCCTTAGCTAGTTTGGTCAAAGACACATCGTATGGATCCACCAATTCGTGATGGTGTCCATTTATTCCTGGTATCTATGATGAGTTTATTTGAATTGACTGATCGTAAACAAACGATAGGGGGAAGATACATAATAAACATTCAAATTCTAAAGTAGAAAGTCAGCTGACAACACCAGTGTAAACATAAAAGTAGATTATGCATGTGTTAAGGTAAACTAGATCGTATCTAACCGGGATCGGTTAACTTGATTTACAACATCATCAAACATTTCAGGATAAAATCACTTAACACTTTTGGGTTATTTACTTCCCTATATTTAGTAAGCAACAACTTTTTATATAAAAAAGACACAATATAAAAAATAAAATCATCCACGACTCACTCTTACTTACTGTTTGAAATGGATAAAACGGAAAAAAGCTGGCAAGAAATCTTTGGACTCTTTGTTAATTCAGTAATGCAAATTGTTGATATACGTGTTCAACATTTTAAATAAAATTGAGAAAGGAAGTGGAGAATGTTTCAAAGCAACACCAATCCGACCATAGAGCAGACAACAGCCGAAGGCCACCAATGGGTCTTCAATGTAGCGAGAATATCCTGCACCCGACGGCGTCCTTCAACTGACCCCTTAGAAAATATGTATACTAGTACAGTGATCATGGACGTCATACTAAACTCCGAATTATACGGAGGAAACTAAAATTGAAAATCATACAAGACTAACAAAGACCAGACACAAGACAGGCGCAAAATTGCGGCGGGATTAAACAAGTTTATGAGATATCAACCCTCCCCCTATACCTCTAGCCAATGTAGAAAAGTAAACGCATAACAATACACACATTAAAATTCAGTTCAAGAGAAGTCCAAGACCAATGTCAGAAGATGTAACAAAAGAAAAAAAATTAAATGACAATAATACATAAATAACAACAGACTACTAGCAGTTAACTCACATGCCAGCTCCAGACCTCAATTAAACTGATTGAAAGACTATTTCTTCGTCATATGAATATCAGGCACAATCTCTCCCGTTTGGGATTTAGTATCATAATCTTATAAAATATATGAGAAGAGAATAAAAGGTGTCATGCCAACAACTGTTTTCAAAATAAATGTGTTTCGTTCCGATGCAAAGACCCTATAAGTGAATCAATATTAAAGCCAAAACATGCAATCTTTATTGACCTGACAACAGTATAGTAACTATTTCCCTTCTTAATAAGTCTGTTTAAAGGTTTTGTAAGCTTTTGAGGTGAATACTGACATTTTTATGCTTTGTAAAGAATATTACCATTAAAGATTGGATGTGAAATACCTGAAGGTATAAGATGTCTGCATGTTGAATTATATTCACGAACTATTTCCCTATACCGATGATACAATTTCGTAAATGTTTTGACTAATTTGTGATATCAAAAACCTTGGTGTAATAATTTTTCAGTAATACATAAATTTGTCTCGCTGAAATCTAATACGTTGTCAAATACACGAGAGAATCGTACAAGCTGAGATATGAAAACACCATAAGATGGTGACAAGGGAACGTCACTATCTAAAAATGGATAATTAACGATAGGAAATGCAAAATCATCTCTTTTATTATAATTTTTTATATTGAGCTTCCCGTTAATGATACAGATATCAAGATCGAAGAAAGAGCAGTTTACATTGTTAGTTTTACCTTTATTTGAAGTAAGTTCAACAGGATACATTTCTTTAGTATACATACTGAAGTCGTCATTATTGAAAGCCAATATATCATCCGAATATCTAAAAGTATTGTTAAATTTTTGTATCAAATATTGTTTCGATGGGTCGTTGCTAATTTTAGTCATTAATTGTAACTCATAACAATACAAAAACAGGTCCACAATAAGTGTTGCACAGTTAGTTCCCATTGGAATTCCAATAACTTGACAATATACGGAATCTCCAAGGCGAACAAAAATGTTATGAAGTAAAAATTCAAGCTCATACATAATATCAAAGCATGTACAATTAATTTTTTGACATAGTTCTTTTTGTTAATAGCTACTATAAAATGACCTGAAAGAGTTTGAACATATGTATTCGCATTCTGACTTTTTAAATGCCCAGTTGATTAAAGATGTGATTTTTTTCTTAATAAGAATATGAGGCAAAGTGGTATATTGGTTAGAAAAATCAAAACTTTTGAACAGATTCAAAATCACCAATATAAGCATGCAATTTATCAAGTACTCCTAACGACAAAAACAAATTCCTTGGCTAGTTTTTTTTAGTTTATGTTTGATACGAGGATATGGTTTTTGATGGTTGTTGTTAAGAGTAAAATGTTCTTCAAAAATCGTTCTCACGGACGTAGATAAAATCGCAATCAAAGAAAATTTCGGACCAACCATACAAATATTCCCACACCTAATTAAACATGTTAAAAGGGCATTTAAAAAGTCAGAATGCGAATTGATATGTTCAAAATCTTTTAGGTCATTTTTTTAAGTAGCAATAAACAAAAAGAAAAATGTCAATTAAACATGTTTTGATACTATATCTGCCCTTTAATTTTACTAGATAACATTTGTATTCGCTTTGAAGATTCCGTATATCGTCAAATTTATCGGAATTACAGTGGGAACTTACTGTGCACCACTTATTGCAGACCTGTTTTTTGTGTTGCTATGAGTTACAATTTATGACTAAAATCAGAAAAGACCCATCGACACAACATCTGATGCAAAAATTAAATAATAATCTTAGATATTTGGATGATACATTGGCTATCAATAATGACGATGTCAGTATATGTATACTAAAGAAATTTATCCTGTTGAACTAACTTTAAATAAAGCATAGACTAACAATGACCACTGTCCTTACGTCGATTTTGATATATATATATCACTAACGGAAAGCTTAGTACAAACCTTTATTAGAAAAAGATGATTTTGCATTTCCTATCGGTAATTGTCTATTTTATATGGTGACGTTCCCTTGTCACCATCTTACGGTGTTTATATATCTCGACTTTTACAACTCGCACGTGTATGTAACAGCGTTTAAGATTTTAGTGAGAGAAATTCATTTGTTGTGATTAAGGACTTTCCGATTGAATTTTCCTCGGAGATTAGTATTTTTGTGATTTTACTTTTCATTCGAAATACTAAAGATGTTTTTATTACAGGTATGTATATTGGAACTTCTAGGAATTTAGTGTTCTCAATGATCTTCAACTTTGTTCTTGTTCGCCTTTATAAATATTTTGATCTGAGCGTCACTGATGAATCTGATGTAGACGAAACGCGCGTCTGGCTTATAAATTTATAAGTCTGGTACCTTTGATAATTATTTACCCCACTGGATCGATGGAACTGCTGGTGGACGTTTCGACCAAGAGGGTATCACAACCCAAGTATTCAGCACAACGGTGTTAACATGAATATCAATTAATTTGTCATTTTTATAATCTAACTGGTTGCAAAAGTATAAATTATTATAGGAATTACTTAGGATTTTCTTTTTCAGGCATAGATTTCCGTAGCCGTTTTGGCATTACTGTATGAAATTTTTCTTCGCAATGGTCTTCAACTTTGTATTTGTTTTGGCTTTCAAATTTTTTTTATCTAAGCATCACTGATGAGTCTTATGTACACGAAACGCGCGTCTGGCGTATAAAATTATAAGCCTGATACCTTTGATAATTATTCACACCAGTGGGTTGATGCCACTGTTGGTGGACGTTTCGTTCCCGAGGGTATTAACCAGCCCAGAAGTCATCACTTCGTTGTTTGCATGAATATCAATTATTTGGTCATTTTTATAAACTAACTGGTTGCAAAAATATCAATTATTCTCTGATCCCCAACACGCACCACAAGGAATGTATTTTTACTTAAATTGATGCTTTTTGTGTATTTTGTAAATGTTTGTTTGTCTGGAGATTGTAACACAGTGATGACTAATGTAACCATATTTTGACCATTTTACCAATTATGACTGTTTTGTTCACGCATCGTTGTAAAAATTACGAAATTGGATGCGACTGTCATAAACGTGAGAGGTTTAGCGCTATAAAATCAGGTTGAATCCTCCATTTTCTACATTTAAAAATGCCTGTACCGAATAAGGAACATGACAGTTGTTGTCCATTCGTTTAATATGTTTCATCTTTTGGTTTTACCACCTGATTAGGGACTTTCCGTTTTGAATTTCCTCGGAGATCAGTATTTTGGGATTTTACTCTTTATTCGATATACCCAGGATTTTCATTTTCCAGGCATATTTAAATCTGCCGAATTTGGCACAACGTTTTGGAATTTGGGTTCTCAATGCTCTTCAACTTTTATTTGTTTTGGCTTTTTAACTTATTTTATCTGAGCGACACTGCTGAATCTTCTGTAGACGAAACACGCGTAGGTCGTTTACAATTATAATCCTGGTACCTTTGATAATTATTGAAACCAGTCGGTCGATGCCCAGTAGTCAGCACAATGGTGTTAACATGAAGATCAATAATTTGGTCATTTTTATAAAATTTCTGGTTGCAAAAGTATAAATAATATGAAATACTAACAATTTTTTCCAGGCATAATTTTGAGCCCTTTATAGCTTTGTGTTCGGTGTGAGCCAAGGGTCTGTGTTGAAGGCCGTACATTGACCTATAATGGTTTACTTTTTTATATTGTGATTTGGATGGAGAGTTGTCTCATTGGCACTCACACAACATCTTCCTATATCTATAGATAACCTTAGCCTTATTTGGCACAACGTTTTGGAATTTAGGGTTCTCAATACTCTTCAACTTTGTATTTATTTTGGCTTTCAAACTTTTTTTATCTGAGCGACATTGATGAGTAGTATGTAAAAGAAACGATTGTCTGACGTATAAATTATAAGCCTGGTACCTTTGATAATTATTTACACGACTGGGTCAATTCCACTGCTGGTGGACGTTTCGTCCCCGAGGGTATCACCAGCCAAGTAGTCAGCACTTCGGTGTGGACATGAATATCTATTATTTATTCATTTTTATAAATTTACTGGTTGCAAAAGTATAAATTATTCGAAAAACTAAGGATTTTCTTTTTCCAGACAAGAATTACTTTAGCTGTATTTGACACAATTTTTGTAATTTTGGGTTTCTTAATGCTCTTCAACTTTGTTATTGTTTTGGATTTCAAACTTATTTTTATCTAAGCGTCACTGATGAGTCTTTTATAGACGAAACGCGCGTCTGGCTTATAAAATTATAAGCCTGGTACCCTTGATAATCATTTACATCAGTGGGTCGATTCAACGTCTGGAGGACGTTTCGGTTCCGAGTGTATCACCAGCCCAGTAGTCAGAACTTCGGTGTTGACATACATGAATATCAATTATTTGGTCAATATTATAAACTTACTGAATGCAAAAGTATCAATTATTCTCTGAAGCCCAACACGCGAAACAAGGAATGTGTTTTTTACTTTGATAGCTAAAATCATCTCATCGTTAATCTTACGGACGCCATCACGAGGTGGTTCACTGTTATGGAAAAAGTGAAATCACAAAAATACTGAACTTAGAGGAAAATCAATTCGGAAAGTCCAGAATCACATGGCAAAGTCAAATAACAAAACGCATCAAAAACGAATGGACAAGAACTGTCAACTATGGAATATCTTTTATATAGATGATATCGGATATGTTCCTTATGTCCCCTTTTCACAAATATAACCTACCGAATTATACTTTTTACGTTTATTTGTGACATTTTTACCTATTGTGTCTGTTTGTTTTGTTCACACATCATTATCAATTTTCTTAAATTTGTTGCGACTGGCGTACAAGTTTCCTCGGATTTCAGTATTTTTATGATTTTACTTTTTATTCGAAATGCTAAGGATTTTCTTTTTCCAGGCATAGATAACCTTTGCCGTATTTGGCACATTTTTTAAAAATTTTGGATCCTCAATGCTTTTCAACTTTGTTCTTGTTTGGCTTTATAAATATTTTGATATGAGCGTCACTGATGAGTCTGATGTAGACGAAACGCGCGTCTGGCGAACTAAATTATAATCTTGGTACCTGTGATAACTTTTGATATCATACTTGATTTGATTAATGGCATATTTAAAGGGCACTAGCTACGAGATATATAAAAAAAACTAAAGTAAGATTTGTTTCTGATAAATCAATAATGAAAGTAAAATAGTGAAATAATAATTCGCCTTTAGCAGCCAAAATGGTTCAATTTTGTCAAGTTAAGCGAAGAAACATTGATAATTACTCATTCACTTGCAAGTGAATTAGTCGACCTCATTAAATCCGTATTCACGTGAACTTCAATTTAACCCCTTGCTAGAGATTGACAACGCATGCATTGTACGTGTACTGGTTATTTAAAGAAAAAGAATGTCAACAATGAAAGTGAAACTACGGTAAATCATTTGATTACTGATTCGATCCACATTTAATCATTCTTATACGGTTAAAAACAATGAGAAACATCTATTTTTAATCTATAAAATAAACTCAAACAGACCTAAAAAAAATCCGATTGCACGTGTTGGTTTAATCTATTCATATCTTTATTCATGTTTACATCGCTTATATGGTCATCTGATGTCAAATCGATAGTTAATTGAAAATGTAGATGACGTCTGGATTAAAATACACATAAAACGAACCTACACATTATCTACCCCATACTCTGTAAACTGTTTATTTTAGACTTTTGGTAGTTTGGATAAATATTTTTCATTATTATAAACCAAATATGAGAATTTGAGTCAAATCGATGACCACGAATTTGACAGCTAGTGCCCCTTTAACCGAACAAAATCTTAAATAGTAGACAAACGGAGTCGTGAGCATGTATTTCGTAAATTGTATGCCAACTCAATAGATGAGAAAAAAATTAATATTTGATCTAACAGCTTAAAATCACGACCCAGGTTGAAAGTTGAAATAAATGAAACTTGACAAAAGGGTTTGAAAAGAAAACGACAAAGACCCGTCGAAAACAAACACACAAACAATGACATGGCACAAATCTAAAACTGACCAAAACACAAACATCAGTTTACAAAACACATTATAGACAACTATAGACTGAGCAGCACGAAACCATCTAAAACCTACGGACTTATCTGCATGTAATCAATTCGGGTTAATATCGCACATATCTAAATGAACTCAACAGGTGAGCGAAGCAAGACATATATGTGTTGTGATGATGGATATGCATTTATCTTTAAAAAGTGACAGCGCCTAACCATGTGTGCTGAATTGGAAATTAGAGGACCGTTTAATGTATGCAACTATGTATGCAAATACTAAAACATCTATACAACTTATTGTGTAAAAAAAGATATTGTTTACCCGAAGAGCCACTTCACCAAAGAATGTTTAGGTTTTGCTAATTCACGGAAAAATAAATCTTACTAACTCCGAAAATTTAACCACATTTGTGAATATGTAATAATGCCCTTTTCTTTTCCGGTAAGACGATTTTGATTTAATATTCAAAAACCATATTAGTTAAACACATAAGTTCATTCATTAATGCAATCGGACATACACATTAACGGCTTTCCTGCTTGATTCCTTATTTCTTCTCTCCTATACCTTTGTTCTGTAGAATCTACAAAATAAATTACAAGTATCTACTTTGTCTGAAATTGTCTTAACATATTCAAAAGATTCTCACATATATTTTATTTTCTTTTTTTATGCTGAACAATCTTGACTGATTTTAATTTATTGTAAGCATTGACAAATTGTTAGAAAAAATTATCAATGATCTCAATTTGTATCAACAAATGTTTGGAAATGAAATGCATCTTATTTTCATAGCACCGGAGATAAAATAAGAAAACAACCTCCCAGCGGAACCAGCATTACATATGAAACCACTGTTTTTTTTTCTGTTTCAATGGTTAAACACTAGTAATGTTTAGGACCCTTAACAGCTTGCTGCCTGGTATAAGCCAAAGCTCCGTAATGAAGGCCGTCCTTGGACTTGCTCGGTATTTTGGTAAACTGTTTTTTTTAGGCAGTTGAAATATAATCAAAAAATTTACCAACACTTTAGAATTATTCACAGTTGATTTTTTTTTTAATGTTAATGAAACAAGTGAAAGTACGAGCTACTTCTCACTCATTATACCCCGTCGAAATATTTTTGTAAACTGAAAATTGTTGAGTGATGAATCTGTAAATGCATCACACGATATAGCTGACTTACATCAACCCTGAAACCAATTTTCAGAAACCCTTGCATTGTAGTTCCTGAGAAAAATGTGACAAAAATTTACAACTAGGCTGTAATGCGTAAAATGATACAAGTGTTTGGCAAACACGAACTTGTTGAGTAATGAATCTGAAAACGAATCACACGGTATAGCTAACTTATATTAATACTGAAACCATTTGCAGAATACCTTGTTTTGTAGTTTCAGAGAAAAGTGTCACGAAAAGAATTAATATGACGTAAGGGCAAACGGACGGACAGACAGAGGTAAAACAGTATACTCCCACTTTTTTTCAAAGCGGGGATATCAAAATAACATTGCAACATAGATAACTAGCTTAACAAAACTACTTTTTTTAGATACTGAACACTAATCAGTTAATTATTCAATTTATTTTTCATTTATAGCAAATTAGTATCTCTGTGTCTTTTGGGTTCTGTTGTTTGTCTTTTTAACAGTTTTAGTCTATATGCCATGGATAGGACAATTTGCCTTTGACTAATAGAATTTTCAGTCCTTTATGTATTTTCATTTTCGCTTTTGTAATACCATAACATTCGCAAACATGAATTGTGTCGGTTTCTTATCAAAACAGGTTTTATTTGCATACTTCTGGATTCCAATTTTGAAAATGTATATTGTTGATTTCTGTAGTTTTCTACTCAAACAATCTCGCCTGGTATTGGGGTTATAAGTTGGAAAAATTATGAGAATGAAAAGTTGATACCAAAATAAATATCATGTCTTAGAAAAGCATATATGGCAATCATAAGTTAAAAGATACATTTCAACTACCAACCTTTTCTCGGAATAGACAGACATATGACAAACGTAAAGACCATGCAAACACCATAGATTATAAATAATTCTTTATCTGAAATAGATATCATAAATGTACATTTTTTAGTCAGATTCCAACTAGAAAACTAAAAATCATAAGCCTTTCGTATATCCTAAAGGCTGGTATATGAGTGAGACATTTTAGTTAAATAATATTGGAATCATTATGGAATCCTAAATATGCTAGTCACAAGAGCATATGACATGTGTGTGCTTCGTACACACAAGATTTAATCTTGAAATTACACCAATTTTTATTTGTAACATCTTTAAAATAATGTCACATTAAAGTTGTCGAATTTAAATCGAATTTGTCGATTGTCGGTACAAGTGTAGGTGTCCAACTGACAAACTTGGGAGTGAAATATTATTGCAAACACTAATTTGGCCCATTGCGTCGATAGATTTATTACACAAATGTACCCTACTTGTGAGTTTGCATATCATGTTTGTATCTTGGGTATCTCTTTAGATTATAATAATATCAATAACGAAAACAATACATGACTGTTTATGTTACAATTAAATGTCAACTATTGATGTAAGCTCGCTCACCTTTGCATTTTCCTCCCTGTAATCCACTCGCATAGGCAATACTTATTGTTAAACACATCAAGAGAATACAAGTGAACAGTTGCGTTACTGAAACGAAAAACAAAAGATTTAAAAGGCAACCTAATGTAGCTGAATTATTTCTAAATAGTAAGTAAAAAAACAAGAAAACCGAACTAACAAAAAAGATGAAAGTCTCTTTTCAAATGGGAAAATCGATGTCTATGTGCGTAGATTTTATTTAGTCATTAGTATAAAAAAACGCGAAGAAAAAACGCAATGATGTTATGGATGTAAAACTTCATATTTATTGTGTCTTTATCAACTTCTTTGAACGTTTTTATCATCTGTTCTTTCTTAATCATTGCACCTCAACCAATAAAATCACTGCGTATATTGAAGAAAGAGTTCACATGAAGGTAAAATACTCTTATCAATGGAAAATACATAAGGACAGTTTTTGCTCAATGCAACGGCACTACGGAAGTTCTTTTTTTTTACTGAGTACAAATTTACATCGCCAGTGATTAATAATATTTTGAAGCAATACATGTTCAGCCGGATTTTTCAATGTTAGCAGTGATATATTAATAAATTATGAATATACGTATCCTCTTTTGGTTATAGAAAAGTTAAGTATATATTACCATAGTAGCATTTGGTTCTACACACGCAACAACTTTCACACCACCAAATTGATCTACGACAATCTTAAAAAAAAAGGAATAAATGTCTTTTCTGTACAAATTGATATATAAGACATTACTTTACAAATTAAATATAGGAAGATGTGGTTTGAGTGCCAATGAGACAACTCTCCATCCAAATAACAATCTATAAATTAAAGTAATTCATTATAGGTCGATTTGTTAAAAGAAACCTCAAGATAAGTATCAAAATGATTCATCTGAAGACAAACATTATATTTTAGATACATCTGTTTAACATATGGTGCTAGCGTATATGGTTTGTCTATAGAATTTCCATATGTCGATTAGTTTTTTCTTGGTTTCAATACGTGTAGTGATAAGATTATAGTACATCGTTGATTGTTGCACGGTAGTTTTTGTCAAAATTACATTTAATGTATGATTGTTTTGCTCATACATGATTGTCCATATAGTAGAATTCTATGCGACCGTGATACTAGTGAGATATTTAGCTAGTTTAACTATAAAGACAAGTGTCATGCATCATTTTCTACATGGGGAAATGCCTGTACCAAGTCAGGAATATCACAGTTGTTTTCTATTCGGTGGATGTGCTCGAGCATTATGGGTATTTTATGAATGACTTCTTGTTTTGAATTTCCATTGCAGTATGCTATTTTTAATATTTAACTTTATAAGTGTCACAGTTTCGTAATCACTAGCTGAATGAAAATTAGTAAGCCGTACATGTCAATATAAAGAAATTTTATGAGGCTGTATTAAAAGTGTGAGGTTAGCGCTATAAAACCAGATTTATTACACCATTTTCTACGTAAGAAAATGCCTGTAAAAAGTTAGGGAAATGACAGTTGTTATCTTTTAGTTTGATGTGATTTAGCTTTTGATTTTTGGCATTTGATTTGGGACTTTCCGTTTTAAATTTTCCGCAGAGTTCAGTTTTTTTTTATTTTACTCTCACATGTTTACTTCAAAATATACTCTAATATCAAATGGAACAGTTGTAGATCTGTCAGACTTAAATATTTTAATTGTTTATCACCGATGATAACAATCATAAAATTCCACCAGACAGTGAAGAGGACCTCTTTTAACTAAATTTTTCGATTTTCAGATATGTTCCTATTGTCTTTTTCGAGTTGTGATGTACAAGTACCCGTTTGTTCACTATACTTTTTGATCTTTTCAACTGATTTGCATAGCTCGTTCTTATGTTGTTCTGTTATAACATTGTTTTAGGTTAGACATGTTAGGAAAGGGTTGAGCTTAAGCTTAAATGTTTAACCACACCACTTTGTATGTATGTGCCTCTCCAAAGTCAGGAGCCTGTAATTAAAAGCCTATGACATTATGACATTGTTTAGATTAATATCCATGTTGGAATTTATAAATAAACACCAAATGTTACAAACATTTAGAAAGTGATCCTACAAAATAAATAAGTAAACAAATAAATGAGGTCCTTTCAAATATGAACAACAAAAACACATGGATAACGACACGTACGACTATGTACGCCCTGATGAAACCTGCACAGCCGGTCGATTTTATCTGCTCCCAAAACTTCATACAGAAGGGATTCCGGGATGACCAATAGTATCTGTAAATTGCCATCCAACCGAGAAAAAAAATCTGAATTCGTTGATTACCATCTTAGACCTAATGTTAGAACAATGTCATCCTACATTCAAGATACGACAGATGATTTGAAGAAAATGGATTCATTCAATTCCTTACCAAACAACATCTTTTTGGTATCAATGAAGTTGTCTTTTTTATACACAAATATTCCCAAAAATGAAAGAAATAGTAGCTTGTGAACAAGTATGGAACAACTGTTTGGATAAACACCCCCTACAGACTGTCTGGTTCAGTTGCTGAGACTAGTGCTCGAAAACAACAATTTTGTATTCAACGAACAGCACTTCTAGCAGATTGACGGTACCAGTATGGGAACAAAAATGGCACCTTTTTTAGCCAACAATTTCATGGGGAGTCTCGAAAAACGCATCCGTACGAATGTACCATACAAACCAGTGCCTTGGCTCCGTTGTATTGATGACATCGACATCGAATGGAACGAAACTGCAGAACGTCTGCAACAATTTCCCGATTTCTGTAACAACTTTTATCAATCGATAAAATTCACATCTGAAGTTTCAAATGAGAAAATTGCGTTTCTCGAAACCACCATAATTTTAGAAAACGGAGTCATGACAACCGACCTTCACACCAAAGAAAAACCCTAATAAGCACTTAATTTACTCTCCGAAGAGTTGTCACCCGAAACACTGTTCCTGGAGCATTCCATACAGCCAAGCCATTAGGTTAAAACGGATTTGTTCGTCGGAATCAAAATCAAACCATCGTTTTGGGCAACCCAGACAGCAACTTAAATCAAGAGGTTATAAGAACAAAATTATTTCAGAAGCTTTAGGTAAAGCAAAAGAAAAAGATCGAACAAACCTACTTGAATACAAAGAAAAGACGACCCAAACAAATAAAATACCGTTTGTTGATAGCTTTAATCCTGACCTGACAAATCTTTCATCCATTGTCCACAAACACAGGCGTCTTATTGAAAATGATCCTTCCTTAAAAGAGATGTTTCCATTACCTCCCGTTATGGCTTACCGCACACCCAAAAACCTCAAAGATACTCTACTAACATCCAAAGTATCTAATCAGGAGATATCAACAATCGGAGGTTATAAACCATGCGGAAGGGGCATATGTAAGCGATGCAAAGTCGCCAACATCGAAACCCGATTCGTCAGCACAATCATAAAGAAAAATATACAACATATTTATAACTTTAATTTGCAAAATTGAATTTATGTTCTAACGTGTGAACTTGCAAATTACAATATATTGGTGAAACAGAAACACCATTTAACATCCCCTAAATAACCATCAATCATTTTATACAATAGAAAGAAACTGCCCATCACAAGACCCTTTCTAAGAGCAGGGCATGATTTTGTAAACGTGACATTTCAAGTCATTGAGAAAAACAAAATTTGGATACACAAGGAAGACACAAGAAAGAGAGTTTTGGATGCACCAGCTACGAACTCTTTAACCTGATGGACTCAATGATCAAAGATCTAAAAGCAAATCAAAATCATAATCTTCAAATCATACAAATTAATTTATAGAATTTCATACAATTTATTGAGCATCAATAAATGTGTTAAATTTTTATCCAACTTTATGTAGTTGTAGCTACAAACATATTTTACGCAACTTCAATAAATATGTTACACTTTTCCTCAAATTTTGGGTATAAAAAAGCAACAAAAATATGTTTTTGTCATGCACCCGATTTCACCTTGATAATCAATATATATATAATAATATATATACATCGGAATTGATTTGACTTTTAACACCAATATTTTCAGATGAGTATGCTACATAAATATAGTAAAGTGATATCAAAAGGCCATGTCGCAATACCTACCAATATTCCACTGACGTTTTTTGGAAACTCTTCTCAAAATGAATACTATAAGTGCACCTATCAAAACGCCGTTGAAAGTCCATGCCACATGTTGCTCACCACAATTTTCTTTGGGGTAGATGAACCAAAATATAAGATTTATACAAAGGTTAGGAAACAGATTGTTGATATATACAATTAAAAGTATAACTGTCGGAAGGAAACAGATTGTTGATATATACAATTAAAAGTATAACTGTCGGAAGTAATCTTAACTATCGCAAAAGAATAGTTCAAACAGTTATTTACTGAAACTGTTTTGGCATACATTTTTTATAAAGCCTAGAGTATACAATATGTAAAATATTTATATAATGATATTGAAACATTGTTAATGATACCATTTGCTTTAAAACAAATAAAAACATGTATGACACAAATGTTTTAATTAACCACAATTTTGTTAACAAAATGAAGTCAAACTTGTACAAAAAAATGCATTTTAAAAGTGTATCTGTAATTGAAATTTACAATGTCAGATGTTTCATAACAAATCTTAAGATGCTTGTTCACATCATGTTTGATCGTTATACGCTAAAGAATAATTAATTGGTGCAGCCTCCACAATACACTACATTAGAAGTGGGCTACTGTATGTCTCTTCGTAAGTAAAGGACTACTCCTCGCAAGATAATCAGACGATATGAGTTGATTTCGAACAGTTCTTGTTAAAAGTCTCCTCTATGTCAACCAATCTCGTTTTTAGGATTGCATAGTTTGTAACGGGTTTCCTTCTGATCAGCCTTAATTAGGCCTAGTTTTCCCTAGCTGGTGTTATATGGGACCGAACTGATCTCGGTTGGTCTTATATATCATGTGTTGCCTGCTTTTAATCTACAAGACGACCTACACCACTGTCCCAAATTAGGGAAGGGTTGAGATCCCGCTATCATGTTTAACCCCGCCACATTATGTAGGTATGTGTCTGTCCCATGTAAGGAGTCTGTAATTCAGTAGTTGTCGTTCGTTTATGTGTTACATATTTGTTTTTCGATCATTTTTTTATATGAATCGTGCCGTTAGTTTTTCTCGTTTTAATTGTATAACATATCGAGCCTTTTATAGCTGACTATATGGTATGGGCTTTGCTCACTGTTGAAGGCAGTACGCTGACCTATAGTTGTTAATTTCTGTGTTATTTTGGTCTCTTGTGGACAGTTGTCTCATTAGCAATCATACTACTTTTTTATATATCTATAGTGGAATGGTGATTACCAACAATACGTGCAATTGGTTGAAGCTACAAACCTGCTTGGGGTATGTGATGTTTATTTTTTAGTTTTCTATGTCATGTCGTGTGTGCTGTTGTTTGTTTGTCTTTTTCATTTTTAGCCATGGCATTGTCAGTTTGTTTTAGATTTATGAGTTTGACTGTCTGTCCCTTTGGTATCTTTCGTCCCTCTTTCATGCTGATAATTGCTGTAGTTGAGAGTTGGACTTGTCATGGTGTCAATCAGATAACCTTATACCATTGGTTATTTAAAGTGTTGAAAACAATAAGGATAGAAAAACATCTGTGTTTTTCGTGTACGGGTACAGCAGCTTACCGAGTCGACATTTATTGATGATACTCGGGTGAGATATAACTAATTTATCATATGTTTATTAGTAAATACAGTAGTTTTGAGTATTTGATAAATAGCCTGCTGTTTAATCTATATTGTGCAACTTTGATGCGCACCCTTTATCGCATACCTTTTATCACACCCCTACCCTTTATCGCATACCCTTTATCACACCGCTACTTTTTTTAAAAAATTTTCAGTCAGTTTTTATTTATTTTTTTTATTTTATTTTTTGCTTAAGAAATATTTTTTCTCAAAATAGGTACGGTCATTCGGGCTTGACGGAATTTATTGAATGACGTCATTGTTTGGTATGTATATGTGACGTCAAGAAGGTCAAGTTTTCATATTTTTGGCCACACTAAATGCAACTATAAAAAAAATACAAAACACACGACAAAATAAACAAAATATTTTTTAAAACAAAAGCACGCAAATTGTAAGGTAATAAACCAGGTGCTTTGGATAAGTAATTGAGCAGTTCTTTTAAGGCTTTTAAAACGAGACAAAAATAGAACTGAAGGTATCCCAGTGAACAGTTCATATAATACAACTCTCCTGTTGAAATATAGGATAAAGCGTATAAAACATGGCAAAATCCGTATCACATGCCGTATCACCCTCGACCAATATCATCCCTCGGGCTTAAAGGCCCTTGGGCTGATATTGGTGTCTCGGGATGATTCGACATCTGATACGGATTTTGCCATGTATTATTCTCTATGTTTAACTAGTTTTCAATGAATTGTATCAAAAACAATATAGAGTGTTTTTATTATTTGTTTGTGTCCTTATATCATGTATATCATCCAAATTCGCAGTCAGTTATAGACCTTGTTAATATTTTTTTCCACCCGAAATAAGTAAACAGATGTACTTTTATTCATTTGAACAAGGTCAATTTCCATTGTTGGTTGACCGTTATGTAAAACCGTTTCACAAATGATATCGGATATGTTCCTTACGTCGTAACTACAATCCCCTTCCCTTTCATGAATGTGACCTACCTAATTAGACCATTTACCGGATTTGTTATCACATAAGCAACACGACGGGTGCCGCATGTGGAGCAGGATCTGCTTACCCTTCCGGAGCACCTGAGATCACCCCCAGTTTTTTGGTGGGGTTCGTGTTGTTTATTCTTTAGTTTTCTATGTTGTGTCGTGTGTGCTGTTGTTTGTTTGTCTTTTTCATTTTTAGCCATGGCGTTGTCAGTTTGTTTTAGATTTATGAGTTTGACTGTCCCTTTGGTATCTTTCGTCCCTCTTTTCCATCCGACGCAGCTCAAGTATAAAAATTCTTTTGACGTATAATTGTACGTATAACATGTATACATATTATTTAAATTCGTTCTCAATAATTAGTAAACCAGAACAGAATTGCTGATATTGAAACAAGCGAAAATATGAAAAGAGATAACAAAAAATGGAATACTTAATAGCGACGCGATAGCCAGTTCTTTCGTAACAACTATTTTAACATCTCACATAAAACATAATTCTTTACTTCAACGAAAGGACGACACCGACTCGTTCGTTAGCTGAGCATGTTTATAATTCAGAAAGGATACTGAAAGTCATTTTACAACTGTTAATGTATTAAATGGTGCAATATTTGTAAATAAATATCCCTTAAAGATACTTACCGTTCTTAAATATTATCTTGAAAGTTTCTACAAGAAAAGTGTATATCAATGTGTGAACCTTAATATTGCAATGATATTAGTTTTATTTGTCCTTTTTCTGTTACAAAATGAAGTAAATTTTATCTGTGTGTGCTCTCATTTGATAAGTGACCAAGTTTATATACGTCTTATCGGTTGTACAGTTACGTCTTCGCTTAATTTCCTAAAACGGGTTTTGAAGACTGTTAGGTATCTTATCTATGCTTATGTTGTTTTGACTTATTATGTAACATCTTAAACAATGTTAAATAATAATGATAATTGAATAGAAAAAAATTATGTCTGTCTTTTCATTTTCCTTCATAGAGTATTACAGCCTATGTGAAGCTATTGCATGCAACTCCCTAATCGCAAAATATATGTTTTCTCCTCATAAATTTTACAGACGCCATTATGATTTTATTTTGGAACATTTTAAAATTGTCATCGATGACAGGACTACACATGTTCTTTTTCCTTTTTTTCCAGTTATCTTTATTAAAATATCACTTTCTTTTCCAGAAGACTGATTTTGTCGAATCAAATTCATAGCAGGACTTTTTTTGTTCACAAGAGCACACAGGTGCCGCATAAGAAAATGAATTGCTTCTCATTTTATTATCGTATTTTTATATTCTCTTTCCATAATTTTAGGAAATAGGGATGTCACTTTTACTGTTTCTATTTTCATATGATGATTGTACAGAGTTAGTCAAATTTGATTTATGTATACAATGTGATAGAAGCCTAATTACTGAATATAACTCACTAAAACATTTTAACAAAAGTAACGTCACTACTGGTCACAGCACAGTGGTAACTAGTTACCCTTTTAAAGAAATTAAGTTAAATCACTGTTTAAGAGGTTTTATTCTTCATGGTTCAAGTGTTGTATATTTCTATTGACGTCTAATTATTTTTCTAATTGTTTCGAACATAGCCTTTGTCCATGGGCACTGAAATATTTAGTAAACAATCATTTTTTAAAGTAAAATAACTTTTGAGAATTAAAAATGTAATATTTTTAAAATTCAATTGTTTATAATCAACGCCCTAACCGACTGAGTTCTTGCCATTTTCGGGGTTCGTAATTCTTGAAGTGTCAGTAGTTTAGATTTTCGATTTCCACTTTCGATTAGACCCTTAAAGCAGGGGTTAAGAAATTTTGTTATAGCTCACTAGCCCAGGGGTGATTGGTAGCAGGATTTTACTAGCCCTGTTGGAAGAACTACTAGCCCAACAAAACTGACCTGCTTGCCTTAATATGCCTTACAAATTCAGAGTTTGTTGCAATAACCATGAATTCTATAAACTTAAAAAATTGTATCTATTGTACAGTAGATTTTTGCAAATTGGATACCAAAAAATTATGTCAGCAAAAAATATTCCATCAGCAGATATATTCAATTAATCGATTATTGAATATTCACTAAATATTTTGATATAAGAGTTGACCTAATCCCAAGATGATGCAAGTCTTGACCACTGCTATAAATGGGTATATAAAAGGATTGGAGGTACATCATCACGTTTGTGTAAAAGAATCATCAGCTGGTTAAGAATGCAATGTTCATATTGTTTTCAGTTTTAAAATTCTATTTATTAAAATAAATTAAATGACCTCAAATATTTATGTGAATAAATATCACCATCCATAGTTTGGGTCTTGTATAATTGTTTTTTAAACGAAGTACTTTAATGTCCATATTTACATTTACCACAGGTAAGCAAATGGTGGGCTATAAATAGATTACAACATGAGCACAGTCTCTAAACTGAACTGTATTTGTTATAAATTTTATTTTATTAAATATCAAATTCATTTGAATATCAATGAAGATAATCATGAATGATGAAATATTATTGCATCAAGTTTAAGTTTTCTGAAGACTTAATGTTTAGGTCATGCATGGTTCTGGAGGCTTCTTCACAGATCAAATTTATATCTGACAAAAGTCAGGTTTCTGCTGTTAAAAGGGATTCATATTTATATTAAAATAAATTAATCAGAAAGAGGTACAATCAGGTTGCATAAGCAATATACAATACCACTTCCTGTACTGACACATCGATATTGAAAGTACGGGATCAACCCAAAGTTATTTGTTCTATTGTGCAAATCAGTTCAAATTCTGCGAATCCCGGATGACTTAGTCAAATCTGCCTGGCTAAGATAGAGAAGTGATGACGGGATTTTTCACTTTCTATTTTAGAAACGCCAAGAATTTTTTGTTATTAGTCCGTCGGAAATATTGGGTTACAAGTTAAGGTTGCCCGAGGTCTAAATGTTGTAGTCCCGGGCGTCGGGCTAGTGGATTTCTTAACCCCTGCCCTTTTGGTATAACTATTGTGTCAAATAGCTTATAAATTCAATGTCGGACAATAACATTCGAGAAGTACGTTTGAATGAATTAAATAAAATTGAGAATGGAAATGGGGAATGTGCGAAAGAGACAACAACCCGACCATAGAAAAAAAAACAACAGCAGAAGGTCACCAACAGGTCTTCAATGTAGCGAGAAATTTCCGCACCCGGAGGCGTCCTTCAACTGGCCCCTACACAAATATATACTAGTTCAGTGATAATGAACGCCATACTAATTTCCAAATTGTACACAAGAAACTAAAATTAAAATAATACAAGACTAACAAAGGACAGATGCTCCTGACTTGAGACAGGCGCAAAAATGCGGCGGGGTTAAACATGTTTGTGAGATCTCAACCCTCCCCCTATACCCCTAGCCAATGTAGAAAAGTAAACGCATAACAATACGCACATTAAAATTCAGTTCAAAAGAAGTCCGAGTCTGATGTCAGAAGATGTAAATGTAACCAAAGAAAATAAACAAAATGACAATAATACATAAATAACAACAGACTACTAGCAGTTAACTATTAAAGACTATTTGACACAATAGTTATACCCAAAGGGTCTAATCGAAAGGGGAATTCGAAAATCGAAACTACTGACACTCCATGGATTACGAGCCCCGAAAGTGAAAGACACAGATAAAAACTAAAAGAAAATACCGTTTGTTAGTACATATGACCGGTATTTACCAAACGTTTTTAATACAATTAAATCAAACCTTCCGATTCTACATGTAAGCGAAACTATGAAAAAATTGATACCGGAAGAAATGCGTTACTCAACTGAAAAAAAAATGAATTCCTTGATGTGTTTGTACACATAGAAAACGGAATAAATTCTGTAAAAAAAACCGCTATACCATATGAACTCGGTATTCGTGTCAAAAGAATTTGCTCAACAGAAGAAAATTACAAAACAAGAAGAGAAGAAATAAAACGCACCTAAGAAAACGTGGATACAATAACTCGTTCACTGAAGTTCAATTGAAAAAAGTCGACAATTTAAACCGAGATCTATTACAGTACAAACCGAAGAAAGAAAACAACAGGGTACTCTTCCAAAGCGCTTCCAAATGTACATTCAATTCTTAGAAAATATCTTAAAATTCTCCATCAATCCAACAGGCTAATGAAAATATTCCCCGATCCGCCTATCGTAGCATTTAAACAACATAAAAGACATCTTAGTGCACAACAAGCATAATTTACTATTTATAAACAAACTAATGGATGTGGACCATGTGGTAAACATTGTGCATTATGCTCACATATAAATGAAATAAAAGTATTGTGTGACAACACCGGCAAAGAATATACCATTCAGGGACAAATGAATTGTAAAACCGTAGGCGTAGTATATGCAATCAATTGTACAAAATGTGAAAAAGTTATATATGTAGGACAAACGGGTAATACACTATATCAAGGGATGCTATAAAACTTTCCAAAATACGAAAAAAGAAAACAGAAGATCCAGTAGCCAACCATTTCATTAAGCACAATCATTCAATGACAAATTTAAAAGTTACCGCCATAGAAAGACTATTTGGGACAGAAATTTACAGAAAAACTAAAGAAGCCTTTTGGATAAAGAAATTAAAAAGTGTAGAACCTGAATGACTAAACACAATGTATGAATGATAATAAAAATATTTTTATTAAGAAAGCGAAAAACGCGGCAAATGACCATCATATAACTTATTATAACGTAATGTATCCAAGCGATGTAATTGTTGTTTCAATGTTGTATTTTTTTTCCAATGAAAAAGGCCGTAGTGGCCGAAACGTATGGGAATTTGTGTTATATATTTTTTTTTTACAATCATTTAGAGACTTTGTATATAAATGAAACCAACGTATTTTGTGTTTTATATACGACTATAAATTGAAAACTACGTTTAAACCTATGATTGCGTTGGATAAAAACCGCAATTATTATACTTGTGCATGTAAAACAAATTTCGTTGTAGAAGGGTCTAAATACAGCACAAACAACATTTTCCAAAAGACCAAAAAGTGAAAAAGTATATTTGAACAAAACGCATTTGACTAACAGGTCGAACAACTGATGTTCTTTCACCCTGCTGACTGCCATTGGCGATTGCCAAATAAAATTGATCACAAGATGTAACAAAATGGATCTTAATATAACTTTAATATTAAATAGAAAACAATTAACTAGTGGCCAAGATGTTATGCCACAAACATAAGGTGTCAATATTTTTGTTGTACACCAGATCCGGATTTCGACAATAAATGTCTCTCCATAGATGTTAGGGATCCAAACGGTATTTGGAAGGCCATATAACGTTGTGCGATGTGTGACGATTCGAACATATAACTCTTACTTTACAGACTAATTGTTTAGTTATTACTTCCAAGACGCAAAGATATCAGCAAAAAGTCAAATAAATGCAGTAAAGAAATTGTGAAAGTGCTTAAATTAAAGTGACAGTGAAGTTGAATCATTTTTGATTGATATGAGATACATTAAATTTTGAGAAATTTTCCATTTCATTTATTTCTTTAAGACAATTTATCTAATTTACTCAGTACATTGAGTCACATTCTGCCGCCCCTGAGACTGTCGAGAAAGACACGAATTGTATTGTGACATTGTGCGAACGTCTGTAACATGTGTAAGGACCTTCTATTGTTACGGCATTCCAGTTACGTTGGAATTCAGAGACGCGGTCAAAAATGTGTCAAATATGTTAAAAAAAATCTAATTTTTGCTATTAATTATGTTTTGCCTCTTTGAGTTGACTACATACATGTACACAATGTTGTTAAGTCTAACAAATATTTCCAGCAATTACTGTATTCAATACAAAAGAGAAGTCTACATAATGTTTATTGCAAACAGACTCAAGTCGAACATTTACAATTACTTTTGTTTCTACTTGTTGAATCTTTGTTGTATCTACATGTACCAACGACCTAACTACTTTAACCCATTCTAACATAGGGGATATTTTAGCCTTTTTTAGTGTTGCACATGCTCTCAGCGGAATCTGTTATCATTTAAAAAGTTTGTTTCCTATTGAGTTGGGGCGCTTTTAATTCGGGAAGAGGGGATTTTAATGTTAAAATATTTTTTGGAGTGTTTGAGAAAATATTGAGAATCGTAATACCTACATATCAACAAGGCTTTTCTGGTATTTTCCTGAATCAAGATCATGCAATGGTTGTTTATAATTGAATATCGTTTGATACAATGGATTTGTTGTAACTGAAGGAGCAATACAGCATGCTTAATTTAAATTCACTCCGTCATATTTACATGTGAAACAAAAGGAAGATAAATACAACATACAATCACATACAATCATAAAAATAAATAAAAAAGTTAATAATTTGTAAGAATTTCCTATTTTATCATGTCATGGTTCTGATTGCATTGGTTAAAATAGAAACACAGCAGTTACAACTCAAAATAACTGTTATACACATAGTATGTCACCAACTTAAATTAAAAAAAACAGAAAACCAGACATTCAATTCGACAAGGTTATATGTTAAGACACAAACTAGTCATCAAAGAAAGGGTAGCAGATGAAATATGTCACACTGTTAAAAGATGAAACAATCAGATAGTATGTTCCATAACAAATCTCTTTTAAGAAGTGTATTGTCTGTTTATTCAGCGATCAGCCAATTCCGGAATCTGTGATATTTTAAAATCGTAATTCTTTTTCCGTTGGTTACTTGATATCTGGCCATATAACCTTTTCCAATTGAATGTCTAATTTTGAATAGTTGATGACAATTAAATGTTTAATGTTTAGTAAAATCATAACAGTATTATGCCTTTGAAATGATCGAACAGTTGATGGAATATTACCTCGTTGTAAGACTGTAACATTAACAATTGCTGCTTCTAGGTTTCTGCCATGAGAACATTTCCATTGGCCATTTAGTCTGCTGTCTACATTCCTTTTAATGACAAGGACAGTTGTGTTGGTTTGTAGATCCTGCGAAATAACATTATGTGACGAAAAACATCTTGGGACTGGTATAGGGCTGATACAGAATCCTTGTTCTTCGTTCTTCGGATTTAAAAAGTGAACTGTAAATCTTAACTGGCTGACTTTACATTTGAAAGTTATGGTCTCATTTTTTGCTTCCCATGTCAAGCAGATATGTGCGCTACAGGAGAGAAAGACTGAAAGAAAAAATACAACATCAAACATGAGAAAAAACAATGTCTCGATCATTTTACAATAAACAAAAAAATACCCTAACTTTTTTTCATCAGCAGCTTTAACAATTTCATTTTCATATTTTTCTTTAGACAATGGTTACATTTTAAAAGTTATTTTTTGCAGACTAAAAAAGTTTTCAAAGTAGAACCTGTGGTCATTATTTGTCCACAATTTCTTATAGCTTTCTTATTTTATAAAAACAACACACTTTAGTTATAAAAATATATCTTGGTTTATAACCATTATAACATAAAACAGGAACTACTATCAGAAAAAGAAATCATTACCGTGAAAGCATGAAAGCCACCATTTAAGTGTGAATTCACATTACTATAAGACGTGTCACGGTACTTTTCTATCCCAAATTCATGTATTTGGTTTTGATGTTATATTGGTTATTCTCATCGGATTTTGTCTAATGCTTAGTCCGTTGCTGTGTGTGTTACATTTTAATGTTGTGTCGTTATTCTCCTGTAATATTTAATGCGTTTCCCTCAGTTTTAGTTTGTTACCCCGATTTTGTTTTTTGTCCATAGATTTATAAGTTTTGAACAGCGGTATACTACTGTTGCCCTTATTTAACCACAGAAAATAACCACAGCTGTTTTAAATGGACAAACAAGTAAGGAATTGCAATTTTGTATTAAAAAAATATGAATTCCTTTTGTAAATAGTATATGTCATAAGAACAAGAGTAATAGTCTTTCAAAACGCAACATATATTTAAAATAGAATACCCTAAATGGAAAGGAAATGGAATTTATGTCGTTTAGCTTGAAAAAGAGGGACGAAAAATACCAAAGGGACAGTCAAACTCATAAATCTAAAACAAACTGACAACGCCATGGCTAAAAATGAAAAAGACAAACAAACAACAGCACACACGACTCAACATAGAAAACTAAAGAATAAAGAACACGAACCCCATAAAAAAAACTAGGAGTGATCTTAGGTGCTCCGGAAGAGTAAGCAGATAAAGCTCTGAAGCTCGATAAAATAGACTGTTTCAAAAGGGGTTATGAAGACACTTTTTCGAGAGTTTTTCATGTTTACTTTTTCGTCAGGACGCTTATCTTAAATCAACAAAAAGATTGCATTTTCTTATTATTTCATATATGGTTTTAACGTTTTGATAAATGTCCGAAATGTACAATCTATGCAGCTCTAAGCAGTGATCAATGCACATTGAATCAATATAACAATATTTTGAAATACACTGTTCATTGTATAAAGATAGACACGAAAACATATCCATTGTGAAATTTAGAATGGAAAAACTTTATTTAAATTGAGAAAAAAACGAAAAAGGTATAAGAGAAGACATAAAAATACTGTGAGTAAAGAATTAATACTACCTTTCTTATTATTGACATCCTTATTACACTATTTCAAAATAATGTTTAATACATGATGCTTGAAGTTTATTCCATTTAAGTTCGCATAACTTAAAAGTATAACACATTAACAATATAGAAGCTTAATCAAAGAAGTCATAAAAAGAACATTGTATCTTAACATTTCCAGTAAGTGTATCTAGCATACTTTCCTGTTTCTTTGCAGAAAAAGGCTTTAAACCAGTTTTAGCAAATACATTTGCATTAGATTTTACAAAAGACCATGTAAGATGGAACCTAATACTACAGCGATATAACTCTCTGTAAAATCAGCTAAAAGTTGTAATTAAGTTGCATTGTAAAGGAAATATTAAGCTTTCCAATGATTAAAATCAGTGTTTGTCAAACTGTTATACATCCATGATTTTTTTCCGAGAAAGTGATTGGTTCAATTTTTTTTTTTTTATATATTAAATATTTTGTCAAAGTTTTATGAAAAATGAGCTAGCCAAATCAATTTAAATCAATGTGTTGGGTACCAACTTAATTAAATATAAAACTTTTTCTTGATAAGATTATGTGGAAGAGTCGTTTAGAGGGTTGACAAATCATAACTGTCAACAGAATTAAAAAGACCATCAAACGCATGCATTTTATCTAAAACCACAAAGAATTTTTAACACTCCACAAATAATTGAGACCATTATTTTCATAAGCTTTATTACAAAAGTTAATAACTAGTTCTTTGATAGTAGTAAGGTCGAAGCACTGGTATATTCTTTACATTTAATATTTTCAATCACAAATGATACATTTATTTAGTTCGCCGTTATTGATTATGTCGTTATGTCACAGATAAATATAAACTGAATCACTGGAAAAAGTTTGTTACGCTATTTCCCCACTCGAGAGAGAGTTAAATTTTAATATTTAAAGCACAAGGCTTGCTAAGAAGTTTGAAAGTGTTGAGAGAAAAGAAATATTTTAAGACACGAGTTAAAAGTAGTGATGTGTACTTAAAATGATTTTAACTATTCCTTTTTAAAAATTTGCAGAAAGTTGTGTTATTTTTACGTCACAATAGGAAATTTAGAAGAAATTAAGAAACTTAAACGTCATTTTTAAATTTTGACCAATCATTTTCTGAGAAAAGATATTTTACTATATTTTTATCCAACCGCTCATGAAATGAGAAAATAGTCGATAAATTCGGGAAACCTTTTCCTTCAGAATAACAAGAAATGTATCATGTATTGTTTATTGATGGTTATGCCTGGATATTTGGCCATGAAATCACTGATGATTGTTAAACGCTAATGTTCCATCCCACTACACTTAGATGTAAGTTATGATTATATTTGAATATTAAGAAGAAAAGATAGTATGAGTCAAATGTCTTTTGCTGAAATCTAGTATATAACAAAATGATGAAAAGTTTTAAACAATTCATACACTACGTTAGTAAAGTTTTTTGACAAACAGCTGTAAAGTGTGTAAATAAAAGTGTAATATCTTATCATTTCTTGAGTAACGCTTAATTTATAGATAATTGATAGAGCAGAACAAAGAAGGTTAGTTTATCAATGAACCCAGTGCAATTATGATGATAAACAAATGTTTACAAATATATCTTTATTTAAAGTTGAGAATAAAACCATCAAAGATAATTTTTGATATTTGTTGACGATAAGTGGTCATAATTAATACATTATAATTAAATGCAAACGGTTATTATCTTATCGGCAATAGCAATAGTGCATTGATAATGTGTTTTGTATTTCTGTCATAATAGATATTAAATTTGAAAAATATCTTTACCGAAAGGTTTAAGGGTTGATTAATTATCAGATAAGATAAGATAAGAAAACTTTATTTTGATTCGGCATGAGTACAAATAAGCAACACAAGCTCTAAGGAGCTTTTGACCGAATATAAAAACATATAAATAACATAAAAAACAGTGCATTTTGACATATAAAACAACCTGTAATACAAGTTGAATCTCACATACATAGCATGCAATAAAAATAATCAACAAATTTAGAATGAAGTAAAAACATGCTTTATGTCAATTTTAATGTAAACATTTAAAAAGTTGTAATACATACATAATACTAGGAAAGTAAATGTAAAAACCAATACATCAGAGATTCTTTAGTGAGAGGAATTAGTTGATTAGAAAGTGCTGAGATTTGCAAAACAAAAATGTATGGTTTTTGATTGTCTGATAAATTAAAAAGTCAAATTGTCAAAATGCATCTGGTATACGTGTCAGTTTATAAAGCAATGAATGGTGATTGGTTGCAATAACGAGGAGGGATGTTCTCCTCTTCCCCTTATTTAGTTTCCTAATGAGTAACTGATGTCTGATTGGTTGGTGAGTTCATACAGGCTTGATAAAGAATCAATATTACATCAAGAAATGAATTGCACACTGCCTTCTGGCGATTTCCTCCGATCTGTAAGCATGGCTAACAGACACTTTAAGAGAGCGAAAAAAACAAAAAAGGCTATCATGAAAAAGGCCTTCTATCAGAAAAATAGAAAGATATAGATTCGCTCTCTCAAGAGGAAAACAATCAATTGAAAAAGCACGTGAATATGTTGAAATATTCACCACTGAAAAAATAAAAGACGATGAGACTTTGTTACTCAGTAAAGGATTAAAATATCTACCGTCTACCTCGACCAAATTTGCAAAATCTAGTATTGCATTAGATTTCAATGAATTTGCAAGAAAACTAAGATGTAAATATCATTTTGACAAGGGTGATATTTTTAAACGTCATCCCTTTTTTAACAAAATCTGGATATGAACCTGTTATGCAGGAAGTGACTGCAAAGCAAAGAAAAGACACATTAATGGTAAAGGCCAAATCTGTATTACAGTCGCCTCCCTTGGTATTATCCACAGTGTTTTCGAGACAGAAATCACACATAAAGAACAATATCTTAAATCACTGGGATACATTAAATGATGACGAAGAGGCAACATTTTTATTTTATTTGATAAAAGACCTCTATTTGCTTTCCGAATGCATAAAAACTTGAAAGACACAGTAACATCAGTAACTCTGGGTAATTGATATGTTGCAGATTATGAAAATAGATTCTAAACTTTGTTCGTTAAATTTATAAACAAAGTTAAGTAGATAAGAGTATAGAAAAATATAAGTCAGACAGATCATGAGGTGTCGAGCCCCTAATACAAATTACAGTATTTTTATAATAAGTGTCACTATGCAATGGCTTGGGCTCCTGACGATGGACATGACCATGGTCAATTAGTTAATTCTAATTGGTCTAAATAGATGTTCGAAACACCTTATGATCTATGGAGTTGGGGTTCTGGGATAGGCTTTGACAACGATTTATTGAAATATTTGAGCCCCTAATAAAAATTACAGTATTTTTATAATAAGTGTCACTATGCAATGGCATGGGCTCCTGACGATGGACATGGCCATGATCAATTAGTTAATTCTAATTGGTCTAAATAGATGTTCGAAACACCTTATGATCTATGGAGTTGGGGTGCTGGGATAGGCTTTGACAACGATTTATTGAAATATTTGAGACATTGAAGACGGAAGCATTTTAAATAAGACGCGAGAAAGGCGACGATTGTCGGATGAATATAATCAATAGATGATCATAAAAATAGCATTTTAAGATTAATAAATTACGGAACTTGTTAGCAGTACCCAAAACATTGTTTTTCGGACACATCAAATTTTATTTTTTCATGCATAATTATGAAATTCAATAATATTCAAAATTATGGACACACATAATATGCTGGAAATATTATTTAATCTCATAATATTATGGCTTTTCATAAAGCAGTCAAATTTAGCCAATTCCATAATATTATTGAGTTCGCTAAGTGCCCCGACTGCAATTGTAAACATATATTATCTTATCATCTATTAATGGAGTTCGATGATTACTTGCAGGATAACACAAGCTTCAAAGGCTACAAGTATATATAAATCTAGACAGTAACTTTATATAGTATTCAAAATTATCCTGGATACATCCAAACCATACATTAACACCATTTAAATGTCAGTGGTGATGCATAAAATTATAGATTGTTCATACTTCATATTATGTTATGCTGGTATCTTATATTAAACATACTTTTTTACCTATAGTTTTGGTGTAAAAAATGACGAAGCATTTAAAAATTCGTTTTATTTAAATGTCTACGTTTTATCTTATAATTCATTTGACAAGTTATGTAATTAATTTAAGGTAATGCGTTCATTGTTCATCATAGATATTCTTAAAATGGTACCCAACAATTCGACTAAAATAAATTTGGCTTGTTTAATTTTCATATAATTTTTTTAGAAAATATTTACTTTGACCCTTTAAAAAAAATTGGCTGGATGCATAGCAGTTTGACAAACACTAATTTTGATCATTAAGAAGCTTAATATTTATTTAACAATGCAACATGATTAAAACGTTTAGCTGATTTTTCAGAGTTATCTCCCTGTAGAGTTAGGTACCACCTTAAGTGCGTTGTATTCTGCAATTTAATTTTTTTTGAGAATATGCATTTATATCGTATTGTGTCATTCATTCGCTTCTCTTTTTGAATTGTTTGTCGACTATTTTTCTGAATGATCTTCGTAATAAGTGATTTTCGGATGACTCAGGTCTTTTTATAACTGAAATTTACATTTTTGTTATGTCGTTTGGTTTCGAGATTAGAAAACTAATGTCCTGATTAATAAACAAAAAATAAACAAAAACCCTATTTAACAGATAGAAAACAACGACACATATGGATTAGAGGTTGTATTTCTTTAAATATTGACAATGCAATTGCCCATTGGAACTCCTTTTACAGCTAAATGTGTACCACTATTACAATGAAGTTTTGAAAAAAAATCAATTTTCTATAAATATTCTAGATCTCTCTAAAGAGGCGTGGTTTACGAAACAGCTGCATTTACAAAGTGCAACCTACAAGCTCATGAGTGTGGGCAGATATGAAATAAAATGATGGTGTTTAACGAATTTTGTAAGGGCGCGCTTAAGTCTCCCTCTAATATTGAACAATAACTAAAATAACACGGGAACAATACACATTATCAAAGTATGCAAAGCTAGTTTAAAACAATTTCAATTAATTGATGAAGAATAATGTATCCCATTCAGAATGAAATAGGAATTGATTTATCTGTAATGGGAATCATTAGTTGTAAAGACATCCTAGTGTCCAAGAAAAGTTAACCATTGTCAAATGCATATATATATATTTATATACAGGATGCATGGATGGTTGTTAAATGTTTAGTTACCGATAAATGCATATTTTGGATGAAAACATGTCAGCATATAATCAATATTAATCAAAATTAGCCCTCAACAGACACTAGTTCTATTGTCATATATTGGTTCACAATATAATAATATGAGGTACGACATGACATCATTTCTTGACACACTATTCTGACTGGGCAGACCTGCACTTTCTATTGCCTCAAAGTGCAGGTCTGCCGAATCATGCGTAGAGGAGAAGTGTCAAATTTCAGTGTTAAAATCTTTAGACAGACCACACCGATTGTTCAAATGACATCATTGCCGTAGTAATCTGCTAATAGTTTCTTTAGAATAAGTGATTATTGTTTTCTGTTTGGTTAAAACATCAACTGAACGTTTTTCAATCTTTCTTTGTTTGAATTAACTGATTCTTTATGTAATCAATTTAACACAGTTACAATGTGTACTAGTAAAATCTTTTAATATTCTTTTTATTGGTACTAACATTGATGTTGCATTTAAAAAACATGTCATTTTGTCGATACTTTTTTACATACATTTCGGTTTAACACAAGGTAAAAGCTTTCTCCTATTATTTATGACGTTTTTACCCAGGATATGTTGATATGCACTTATTATTAGTCTGGAAGAATGTGAATGATATTGAAGTTATTATATGCTTTTAACTAACCTTTAGTACGTGTAAATGTCCTTATTTTGGTGTTTTCTATCTTAATTTTTCTGTTAGTTGTTTCTATCCTCGTATTTATCTTTTGAATAAAACCAATTGCAACAAATTTTTACAATTTGTTCTTATGTTATGTGTTGCATCAGTGTCCCATGTTATCAGATAGTTGACCACTCATAAATATGTTTAACTCCGCTATATACGTAATGTGCCTTTTCCTAATTAAGAACCTATGGTTTATTTGTCGTCGTTCGAGGATTTTTAAAGCCGATGATACGTTATTGGTATTTCCCATTGATGAAGGTCTTACAGGGATCTATAATAGCATACATTTTCTCCATTTAAATGTTGTATCATACTACATCTTCTTATCTTAAATGTTGTACACTGTGTTTTTTTTTTTATTTTCATTATATTTTGTTGAAAGAAATATATAGACGTTTTATCCGTGTTTTCATATGGCGCTTACCTACACACCACATGCAACAGTGGTATCTTAATGTTTGCTTACCTTTAGCATTTAATGTTGATCACTGACCATAATTTGTAGTCACCTTATCTTCTGTTGATTTATTATTATTTGTGGGATACCAATTTTCATGGATTATCTTTATGTCAACGAAGTACAAATTTTCTATAGGTTTGCATTTAGATTTTATCAAAACCACGAAATTAAATAGACATGAAACATGTGAAACTACGAGTTGTCTTCAATTCACACAGCTTATATCAATGAAAATAAATCAATCACAAGTATTACCAATTAATGTTAACCAATTTCTTTTTTAAGTTACAGACTGAAATGAAGAATACATATTTAATTCTTTTAACAACAAAGCTGTACTTCCTAATTGTGGAATGTGGTGAGTATTATACCAAAAACAATTAAAACATAAGAACCATACAACAAAAAGAGTATTGTAAAGGCACCAATAACATAAGTGTAACCAATATTTTTGACCAGGTTCGCATTTCAATGATACATGTATTTTCGGTGATGCTAGGGGCACTAATATGTTTTAAAATTTCCTATCTATTTAAGGAATGACTGTAATATTGTTTCTGTCTGTGAAGAAATGACATCAAGAATTGGATAAATTACCAGAAAAAACCATGTTTGCACTTTTGCACTCTCTTTTGTATTATAAACATATTTTTACAATTTTAACCCATTTTTGTTGATGTTAAAAAAAGGCAAGAGGCAAATTGCATAGCTGCATTGTTGCTTAAAGTCTGTAATGATATATATTTTTAAAAATAATCTGAATTTGAATGTATACTATTGTTGAAAAGATCCTTTAATGATGTTTTAGCCTAAGTTTCCTATTTACCTTCTTAAGTATGGGCCGGCACTAAGCCGGTCCATTATATGATATGGGTTTGAGATTGTTACATGAGTTTCTGCGGATCTATATTTTTATGTTCTGCAGTATATGAAATTTAAAGATTTTAGGTAATTGAAATGAATATATTTTTTTATTAATTTTATATAAGAAGAAGATGCAAAATATTTTTAAAGATGAATGTTCATTGTTTTATTATGTACAGAATGCATGACCCGTATTTGGGGATTTCCCAAACCAGGTTATTTTTAAAAATGTAAACAAGTTACCAAGTTTTTACAACAACTTGACGTCGGAACATGGGAAATGATATTAATTTTATATTCTATTTTAATTATTATAAATATATTTTTCATCATTTAGAAAAATAATCATAATAAAAATATCTTTACTTTCAACATAAACAATCTCGGGAGTTTTTGTAGGTAACATGCTTTTGGATTATAGCTCTTCATCTTTTATATAAGCTTTGGATTTTACATATTTTGGCCACGAGCATCACTGAAGAGACATGTTTTGTCGAAATGCGTATCTGGTGCAGAAAAATTGGTACCGTTGTGTTATTTCAGTAACTGAAAATGATTTCCGAACCTCTCAAATATATTCGTGGTGTTTGTTAATACTTACAGTTGTACAAAGCTACATTCTTATGTTTAGGTCTGTTTGTCGATACTTTTAAATTTCCCCAAAACCGAATAAAAATGAAAACATTGTGTCTAGAATTTCCCAACCTTTCTCATGTTTATTGAGAGTAACAATTTGACAAGTGTTTGCTTTAATATGTTTAAGTAAGTATATTTTTGTCAAACGGAGCTTGGGTAGGAATATAGTGTTTTATTTGTCCTTCACAAAGTTAAAGTACATCTATCTTAAGAATTATATAAGTCATAGTTCTTGAGATTTTGTTCATAGATGCGTCTTGAATAACCAAGGGATCCTGATCAAAATTATTAAGGTTATCCTGATTTACATTTCACAAATGCGTGACTGATTAAAGTTTGCGTTAGAGTCAATATATGAGTTATGAGTACTAATACTTTGTCAGTAGATGCGTCTGTAATAGTCAGAATCAAAGGTTCTAAAACATATGTCAGCTTGACATTAAATTGGTGGATAGGCACATGAGATGAAAGGCCAAGATGAGGAATACATATATGTTGTCAGTAGATACAACTTTGATATTCACGAGTTTCAAAATCAAGTCTTGAAAATGAATTAGATGATATTTAATTATTTCATCAACTGCACGTAAAACATATTCGATTTCATCAACTGCACAATTATGTTATATTCTATAGTATTATCAGTTCTGGTAATTAAAGATTACAGTCATCTCAAAATACAGATTGTTTATAATACTTCGCACTTTTTTCTAACACTAAAACCCTCCATATTTCCGGACCTAAAATTTGATGCGTGCACCAAATAACTCTCTTGTTCTCATACAAATATGTGTTTTGCTAGTCATGTGATTATCGCAATTTCTACTATAAGATAGCAAAATAGATAAAGGAAAAAAAATATATCCAATTTAATGAAGTTGAAGTTCATTCATAAGTGACGCACATAAGGGTCACAGATGCTAATACGTTCACATTTATATTTGCTGCAGTTCTTACTTCATAGTTTTGTTCTCTTTACATCCATTGCCACCAATAAAACGAATAATTATACCAAAACTAATATCTAAGAACCGCAGTTCTTCACAAAGATGCATTTGTATTTTAAACAATTAGTGAGAAGAAACCCTCTTTTAAATAAGTGTATTGCACTGATCGTATAATTGAGCATTGATAATGGCAGTGTTTATTGTAGAAATATTAAACGTTTTGATGTTATATCAAAAGATTTGGATAACAAGTTTTGCAATAAATTTTAGATCTCTTCTGCTTCATCACAATCTGTTTACGGAATATCAATCGTGATTTTCAAGTGAAATAAAAATCGACAACTTGTTATTGTGAAATAAATTTGGTTAATTCACTCGTCTGACGTCATACCACAATTGATGTTGTCACGATGTCGTCGATGACATCAAATCAAAACCAATCATTAAAGAATGCGTACAAATAAATACAGTTCCTTATATTGTCTTCTTCGATAACAGCATAAAGCCCATTGTCAACGTTTTTACAAAGACTAACTAATCAAAGAATTCAAATATAGAAAAATATTGAACTCGTGACCAACAACACTGATAAAAAACGCATATGTTACATAATAATATTAACACTAAATTATGTATTTCCCTTTTTTCACGTGGCATTGTTAATGTAATTATCTACGTCTTCATAGTCAAAATAGCGATGAACATATTATCATTGGTCTTGAATACTTAAGGAAGTTTTTCGGGCACATCTCAATATTATCAATTAAAACAAATATTTCTTATGTAGAAAACGAGGAGGATGGTATTTGATCGGTCATATTAACTTTGTCTAAACCTTCTCGTTTCTTATTTAGTTTTAGCACCTGATATCAATATCGAAGGAAGGCTTATAGTAAACAATGTTTCAAAAGTTTTACAATTAAGTTGTACAACAAACATTGCGGCTCAGCTATGTACCGTGGAGTTTCTTATAGATAAAAAGACACACGATAATATTCGATATTTTGACAGCAACTGTTATCATTCAATATGGATATGCTCTCCCACAGAATGCATGTGCTCAGGTGACTGCAAGTCCTTCACATTAAACGTAACAGTAACACAAGATATGATGAACTATAATTATAGCTGTGCGTCGAAAATTGAAAATAAAGGAGTCATATATTCGGCAAATATATCAGTCATTCAAGACGGTCATGGTGGTAAGTTTTAATATTTATTTTAATTACAATATATTTGTTCGAATATTTTAAAGCAACAACACGTATCCATACATCGACATCCAATCCACACACCAAAGTTAATTAGTCGGTTGATTAACAAATTCAAATATTTGAATACTTTTACAATTGTAAATTACTATTGGTATTATAATACGCTAATAATGGTCATAGTATCAGTAAAAAAAGATCAGATTGTTGTAAAGTTAACTATGAAAATTTGCATAACCAATATAAACTCTCCACAACAGATCAAATGACAAAAAAAATAACAACTATAGGTCACCGTACGGCCTTCTAAAATTAGGAAAGCCGATATCGCATAATCAGCTATAAAAGTCCCCGAGACGTTAGATGTAAAACAATTCAAAAACCGTTTTTTTTATTTATATACAAAAAAATAATGAATGAAAACAAATATGTTACACAGCAAGCCTAAAAGCTGAAGTATATACATACATTATCATTAAAGAGGTTATTATATTTCAAATTCTGGCTCCAGTTGTTCTCCCGTTTCTCCGAAGACATTGTTTTAACTACGTTTTTCAGCAGGACAACGCCCGTTGTCACGTGGCACAGATTTCGATGACCTTTTTGGAGAATAACCATATTCGAGTGTTGCATTGGCCAGCAATGTCTCCAGATTTATCACCAATTGGACATCTTAGGGACGAACATTGTCGACGTATAAGAGATAACCAAAATCCGTCGGAAACGCTAGCCAAGCTCCGAACAGCACTTTTCAGGGAATGAAACAACATCCCTCAATATTTTTTTCAACGTCTTATTGATTCCATGCGACAGAGGTGACAGGCCGTCATAAATGCAAGAGTTTGTCATACAATTTTTGTACTCGTCCTGTTAAAATTGTCCGAAAATGTGCAATATTGTTTTCAATAAAAAAAAAAAGCTTGTTATTGTTCTCCTCAAAATTATGTTAGCTAAAGGCAACAGTAGTATACCCCTGTTCAAACTCATAAATCCATGGACAAAAAACAAAATCGGGGTAACAAACAAAAACTGAGGGAAACACATTAAATATAAGAGGAGAACAACGACACAACACTACAATGTAACACACACAGAAACGGACCAAGCATCAGACAAAATCCCACGAGAATAACTATTCCATTAAATTTTTGTTATCAATTTATTTGTTATAAAAAATTTAAATGATCTTATTAGCATGTTACGTTTATATATATATACAGACATAGAAACAAGTCAAAAACCGATACTGAATATCCACAGTTTTTGGATCATTAGAATTCTCACCAATATCTAAAAATCAGTTCAACCCGTTGGACATTTAAGTTACAATTTGTAAAATAATAATAATCCCCCCAAAAATCACTTTTTTTTCAAACACAAAGTTCAATAGAGTCTTCAAATAAAATGACATTAATACATAACTAACCTCACTGACCGTATATTGGCCTATTGTAGTGTAGGAAAATTGAGTTGATGATAAACTGCGTGAAATTTTGGACCGTTGAATATGCATACTTTGTTGGAATAGAAGCTATTTAAAAATTAACACAGACTACAAATTCTTTATATATTGTGTTATTGAATTTAGAATGGTTTATCAGAAAAACAAAGTTTGAAGGGAATATTAAGTTCAGTTACCAATAATCAAATACACCGATAATTACTTCGTCATTTCACTTGACCCATATATTTATCTCTGAAACGATAGAGTTAATTAATTAACAAACAAAGAAAAGAATAATAAAATTAAAGTTCAATTCTTCTTGAATAATTGATAGGTCTTTCCTTCCAGTATTTTTTTAATTATACTGTCATAAATAAACTGCCATATATATACATGTATATTGATTGATTGATTAATTAAACACGTTAAATAGTGTCTCTTGAAATAAGCGAAAAAGAAACAAATAAGATCTTGGATCCCATATTAAACACATGAGACGGAAACATGCATGCACTGATTAATTGATTGATGGATTGATTGATTGATTGATTGATTGATTGATTGATTAATTGGTTGGTTGGTTGGTTGGTTGGTTGGTTGGTTGGAATTCAAACACATAAAACTCTTTAAATAGTGCCAAAATCACATAATTTGACTCTTGTACATGACCTTGACCTTTGACCTTGTGACCTTCGTCAAGGTCATTGCTCTACAATGTCATTGCAAAAGACCCTTTGAGTCAAAGACCTTTTGTTTAAGAGTTTTGCCTAATAATGGCTTTTTATAAACCATCAATGGGGGTTATGTCCCTTACATGATGGTAAAACCAATACAGTCATAACGGAACAAAGTTGCCCCTTGAAGTACCAAGCATTTTTCACTACTTAAATTTTCTGTATCTATAACCATTCCAAAGTTATAGGGAAATCAAAAACAAATAAAAATCTAAAATACGACCTTGACCTTTGACCTTGACCTAATTTTCATTTTTTTGGACCGAGGATCTCAAATTAAAAGACCCGAGGTCTTTACAACTTATGGTTCATGAGATTTATTTGCATATTGAAAAGTAAAATATTCAAGGGGAAATAACTCCTATAAGAAGTCACTGGATCGCTTCGGTTAAAATTATTTGAAGTTGCGCCATCTGGCAAGAAACATTTAAAAAAAATCATTTGCCGCTAAGTCTTATAGTTTATGAGGAGTAGTGATAACAGTGTTTTTTGTAATTGGGGTGATAACTCCTATAAGGTAAATAGTAAATTATGGTTTTCCTAATACAAGATAGATTTTATACTCCTGATACATAGTACCAAAGATCATTTAGATATGTTGCGTACTTTTCTTGAATTTTGACTTTGAAAACGGCGGAAGAAAAAGAATAATAACCAGTAAATATCTATTTGGATATTAAAATATTAGAAATCAGTCTAAAATGTCAATTCCTATGGCTGTATGATGTATAGATATGAATTTTAAGCAAAGTTCATAATCTAGAACGTCAAATTTACCTATGACCTTGACCTCAATTTCAAGGTCACAAACTGAGGATCTCAAATCAAAAGACCCTAGGTCTCTTATATGTATGGTAAATAAGTTATATCACTTTACGCATAATTTTAGATATGATAGGGGTTAAACTCCCGTTTATTGACTTCGCACCCTTTCAACCAAAATTATTAAGTTACGACATGTCGCAACTAACAATTTAGTAAACATAATTTGTCGATATCTTATAAGGTTAATGAAAATGAGTGAAAATAAGCCAAAATCAAAAATTTAGAATATGACCTTGACCTTTGACCTTGACCTCAATTTCAAGGTCACAAACTGAGGATCTCAAATCAAAAGACCCTAGGTCTCTAATATGTATGGTAAAAAAGTTATATCACTTAACGCATAATTTTAGCAATGATAGGGCTAAACCTCCCATTTATTGTCTACGCACCCTTTCAACCAAAATTATTATGTTACGACATGTCGCAACTAGCAATTTAGTAAAAATAATTTGTCGATATCTTATAAGGTTAATGAAAATGAGTGAAAATAAGACAAATTCAAAAATTAGAATATGACCTTGACCTTTGACCTTGACCTAATTTTCATTTTTTTGGACCAAGGCCCTCAAATCAAAAGATCCTAGGTCTCTATCACTTATGGTGTTCCAGTTTAAAATACATTTCAAAATTTCAAATACAAAAATACAAAAAATACAAAATATCAGATGCATAAGGGGAAATAACTCTCATATGGAGCGTTCATATTGCTTCGGTCGAAATTGGACAAATCATGCAAAGGATATAACGAGCAATTTTATAAAATAAATTTGTCGTAATCTTTTACGGTTGCGAAGGAGTTGTGATCACAAGGAAAACAGTGTTTGGGGAGATACCTCCTACAAAGAAAAGTGTTCGGTTACACAGGGTAAATTTCAAAAGCGCATAAACTGTTCAATATCATATACCAAATATCTAAGCGACATATTGCGAAACAAATGTTAATAGCAAGAACAAAATTTGGCGGAAGAAGAAAAAAATAATCAGAAGAAAAACAATAGGTCTTTCCACAGAAAAGTGGAAAGACCTAATAATAATAATAATAATAATAATAAACAAACGAAATACAGTAAGGTCTTTCCATTAAGAAAGGAAAGACCTTAATAATGGAATCTGAAGTACTCTCATTTTTGTTTTAAAAGTTATGAGATTAAACAACAGTTTCAAACACGCATGAAAGTTAAACACGTCCACGACTTGTATCTTAATAAACTATTTTTGCATACATTTATACATTATTTCAAGACACTTCTACTAAAGATGAATATCATATTACTGGTGCATCTTTCTGATAATAAGATGTTACGTTTCCTTAGAGTTCTATCAAATGGAATTTACGAGGACGCATCTTCAAGAAAATTATTATTACACTTTACTGAGTTAAGAAATAATTCATGGAAGCCACAGATTGTTGGAAAACACATGGTCTGGTCAATGATATTGGAATTTTATCTTGCGCGTAAGCGAATTATTTCGATTCTTATAGGTCAAATACAGTCATTAAAAAACTAAAGCGAGAGTGGGTATGCTGTGTGTGTGGTTGTTCTTTTTTACTCCCTGTTATATAAAGCTCAAACATTCTAATAAATCTGTAGCTTGCATGGTTTATTTCGTAAATTACTGCGCTTGAAAACAATCTGTTTAATTCTTTTAAGTCTCAAACCCAACATTTGCCATTTTTAATTTACATGTTTTTCTTGTAAGCCACCGTCAAAATCATTTCGTAACTAAAAAGCCGCCATGTTAAATTGCTGAAATCAGTAAATATTCGATCGATGCAATAGAATAGAAAATAAAACAAAACCTATCTCGAAAATCAATTTTAATACAATATTTTACGAATTTTGATTGTTTACGTTAAAGAAAACTTTCAATTCTAGTGTTTCATTTGTATGACGTGACTTAAATGCGCCAAAACCATTAATAGATATGGAAAGCCACAGTGAACCCCTCGATTATTATTTGTTTTCCTTTAAAAAATACATGGATACAAATAAATCTTCGGCTTTTATAATCCCGCCGATTATTATAAATTCTCACATTTTCGGCTTTTCAAAATCTACGGCTTTTCAAAATCTTTGGCTTTTTCAAAATCTTCGGCTTTTCAAAATCTTCGGCTTTTCAAAATCTACGGCTTTTCAAAATCTTCGGTTTTTCAAAATATACGGCTTTTCAAAATCTTTGGCTTTTCAAAATCTTCGACTTTTAAAAATTTACGGCTTTTAAAAATTCGCCGCCGATAATTATTTATGTTATAAAATCTTTGGCTTTAAAAAGTCAGACTTCCGTCGATCATTATCAATTGTAAAATATTGAAAACCTTAAACACGCAAGCACATGCAGACTATTTAGTATATACATTGTATGTATGTATGTATATATATATAGAGTGAGTGCGTAAGCGTCTGTATCATTTTAAAACCAATTTGACATAGAAGGGGGTGGCATATTAATTTACATTCTATCCGTCCGTCTGACTGTTTGTCTGTAAGATGCATATATGATTAGTTGTCCGGCTAACTCCTACAGTTTTAAAGGTGCAACTTCTATATTTTGTAGAAATTAATGTTCATGCACATAACGAAGTAGTTTATGGCCATAGGAATTTTAATTTCTTCCAAATATTTTGACAGCTGTAGTTGGGCTTCGTCATTTTCTTGGTACTACAGCTGCACAAAGAGACCTTGGTTTGTCCAGCTATCTTCTCCTATAGTTAAATCACCATATTATATATTGTTAAATTTATAATTTCCTATGGTCAGGCGGGGGTATAGTTTGTGTCATCTAGACAGCTTAACAATTTCATGATTTTGACCCTTTTTATGGAGCTTCATTCATGATAAAGGCAGAGTTTTTACAAGTATCCCTTAAAGGGGGCACTTTGATTGTATTTAGTTATATCATGACAAGTAAAGTTTAAGTTTTGCTCATTGTTGAAGGTTGTATAGTGACCTATACAACCTTGCATCCCAGCCTGCCTACGGGAGGTGCTATGGTATACAGTTGTCCGTCTGTCCATCCGTCAGTCATCAACATGTTTGACAATAACTCAAAAACACATGAATCTTTGATGTACTGTTTATGTTGTTTTTTCTTCAGTTTATATGTTGTGTCATGTGTACTATTGTTTGTCTGTTTGACCTTTTTCATTTTTAGCTATGGCGTTCTCAGTTTGATTTAGATTTATGATTTGACTGCCCTTTGGTATCTTTCGTCCCTCTTTTATATCTATATAAATATTGAAGAGAACTCCCTTTTGTTTTAAACGTGGTATTTTCGTAATCTTTAAACTTCCTGACAGTGGAGAGTTTTCAGTATTTGAGTAAATTGTATAAATTAAATACTCGAGACTTAACTATTTCATTTATTACAATAACTCAAGGGTTTGTTACTCGTGCTGTGTGGATTCAGTGTGTTCCCGTGCCTGTAGTGTATGCCCTTATATATTTACAGTTAGGGGTTGTTTGCTTGTGAGAGAGCTGTCTACTTATTCTATTATCATGAATAATGATATATTTCTTATACTGTATTTTTTTTTTATCCTGCCCCCTTCTATGGCTTTACTAAGAGTTCTTTTTTTTCTTCTTGTATTAGCCTTTTTAATAGGTCCGGGACACAGTTATCGTCCTTCTTTCGTTGTCTACGAATATAGTCCCTAAATGTTTTACATTTGATTCATACACCTTTCAATTTCACTTCCTTATATTTTATGCATGATATTGTCATATGGAATGGAAATTACATGTCTAAACAGTTTATAGTAATTTTGTGTTAAAATAAATTAGTGATCTGGTCCAGTTTTAAAAGGTCATAAATTAGGATGTGTCCCAAAATTAATACAGTACACTTTTAAAAAAATATTTTTGAATCGAGCACGTGCTAATTTTTGTTAAAAGATTTTTGTTGTTTTCTGATATAGATAAATTCACTACATCATAACTGTTTGCTCGGACCTGTTTTTGTTTCATGTCTGTCTTGTTATATTATTTCATTGTTTGTCGGGCTGTTCAATATAGTTTTTATAAGAATTCTTCGACTGTTTTATAAATTGTTTATATATTCCGTTGCTGTAACTCTTAATTCAATGTTATGACTTTCGGCCTCATTTTAACTTCTCATAACCCTTCAAATAATCATGCTTTTACGAAATGGTAACAAAACATTAAATTCCAATCCCTCAAGGATATTCAAGTGCGTTAACCTTATTCAAAACATTGTTTCAACCGCCGTCAATCGAAATTCCCCATATAAATTTAGCAGTTTTTATAATTGTGTTAAAGGTGGCAATGCTGCTGCAGCCAGATTATTCAATAAAAATGCACGTGAATACCCACAAATATTTCCATGCAATGCCAGAAAATGACAAACCTGTTCTAGATTATCTTCTTATAATACTATAAGGTCAACAGTGAACGGGAGAGCTTTTTCTCTTTCATTTTCCTGTGACATTACATGAAAAACCCAAAGCCTCATTTATCTGGTTACACGAACTAAGCCCAAGTGTGGTATACAATATGTAGGACAAACAGGACGGGAGTTTTTTAAACGAACACAGGAACATCTATACCGCTTCCGGAAACCTAAGAAATTCAAAGGCATAATTTATCAACATTAATGTAAACACAACCACAATATTAAATCTATTAGATTTCAACCGCTCGAAACGTTCCAGAAACAACAAGGACAGTCGCATAAACAATTTGAAGATTCCCGTAAAATTACCGAACTGTCTTTGGATTAAACGACTTCAAACAGCTTATCCCCTGGGTCTAAATGACAATATACTTGGACAAGTGAACATATCTACTACTTCCTCTATTTATATCATGAATATTATTGATAAAAAACAACAAAATACACTCATATGCGGCTTAGCTTAGCGAAAGGTAGTGCGACGTAATCAGTCAAACAAACTTTGTTAGATTAACTCTCTAAGGAACGATCGTTTCCATTGGTCAATTCAAACCTTCGACCTCACACCTTCGAAAATAGAACACACTTACTATAACGTTGAATGGACTGATTAATATTCACGTATCTGGTCAAGGTCGTTTAAGGCTTCCATCGACATATTCTCATACATGATTCCAATCACAATTCTAGCTCTTATAAATGTGCATGTGAATTCATTGGTTTTATAGTTTTCTGCAATTGGTAGTAAAGTTTAAACTTTAAAATCTTAACAGTTTTCACATCTAAATATTCAATTTAAATGTCTCCTCTAGATCAAGGGACGACATCAAAAGTTCAATGTAGGATAAAAAAAAAACTCAATTCACATATTCTTTCATTTATTCCCCCCCCCCCCCCTTGCTTACCCTTCATTTTCTTTTACTCAATGGACTCGATGAATTAACGTTGTACTTGAAAAATGAAACCGTACTTTTCTACAAACACTTCATATTCTTTTCCAAGTTGTATGTATTCGACATAGGATAGCGACTTTTTCTGATTCCGTTTACTTGAAGAAAAAAAAAATCCCGAAATTGTAAGTAAATTCATAACATGTAACCAACCATGCATTGTTAAGAAAAAACGGAGATGGCCAATCATGGCACAGGGGATGATTAAATGTAGTTTATAAACTCCAACGATATACTTCATTAGGTTTTGCTATTCTCGGTTGAAAAACGAACGTAAATTATATATTGTAAATATTTATAGACCGTTTGTTTTCCCGTTTAGATGGTTTTACACTAGTAATTTTGGGGACCTTTATAGCTTGTTGTTCAGTGGCTCCGTGTTGAAGGCCGCACATTGACCAATCATGGTTTACTTCAATAAATTGTTATTTGGATGGGGAGTTGTCTCATTGGCATTCACACCACATCCTCCTATATCTATGTAAATAGACACAAACAGTTTTTAAAAAAGTGTTTATTCATTAAATCATTCAAATGTATCGATAGAAAGGTGAGTTTCTTCTTGTGCATGCATTTAGTCATCCTTAATTTCTTGATATTTTGTTTATCAGTTTATCATACACGTTTCGTTTTGTATTTCATTTTAAATACGAATATATACTACATATACTTTAGCGGAAAGTTCAACAATGTTATGCAGCTCTATTCTTACAGTATAAAATTGAAAGATAAATGTTCATCCATTTAAAATCGAAAACAGTACATTTATATTTAAAAAAAGAAGATGTGGTATGATTGCCAATGAGACAACTATCCACAGAAGACCAAAATGACACAGAAATTAACAACTATAGGTCACCTTACGGCTTTCAATAATGAGCAAAGCCCAAACCGCATAGTCAGCTATAAAAGGCCTCGAATTTAAACAAGAAAATTGTTCCTTATAAACTACGATTTCTCACAAGTATTAATTTATTATTTAGTTCCACACATGCATAAGAAATAATCTTTGACGATGTAATATTTCAATTTATTCCAACAACATGCCTTCACTGAATTCATTCAGGTGCACCAATGATACGATTTAAGTTATTTTGTTTCTATCTTTGGGGGACAATTTCCTCCGTTTATGGTACGCTTATATCTACATTTTTGTACTGTGTGTATGTTTTATAGCATGAAAATAATAAAAGAGAATTGTCAGTGCAACCACTGATTAATGATTGTAATGGATCAGTATTATGAGATACTTATTATAAGTGACTACGACATTGTTAGGATTATAACCTATCGTCAGTATGAAAGAAATTAAAAGTGGTTCATATATTCATCCGTATAAAAGCGGCACATGTATTTTATTTTATCCTTATATTTCTCATCATGCCGGGTACAAGATGATTGAGTTGCTGCATGCAAAGAACTTAGAATATTACTTAAAACAAACTATCAGTATAACATTTCGACCCCACTATTTGAAGTTAATAACTATCAGTATAATATTTCGACCCAACTTTTTGAAGTTAATAAAACATTTATTTATTTATTTTGACCAAAGGTTTGTAAACTATGCAAATCATTGTTTTTACGTTCGTAGTAACATAGTAAATTCCATTGTCGGTCACCTGTGTCAATTGACGTGCACACTTATTACATTGTTGTTGTATTTAAATCTTTCGGCCAATGAAATGAGACGTAACAAGTTGTTTGTTTGTTATACGCCAGAATATTATCAATGAACTATCAAACGCTAAAGTCGACTGCATTTCAGTATAATAGGTCTCATGGGAAACGTATCAATCGAAATCATCGAGTTAAACATCGTATAAATTATACACTTGATAATCTCCTATCTATATTTAAAAATAATGGTGGCATCAATTATTATGTAAACTTGGTCAAATACCCATTAGTTAATTACACGATATTTTCAAAGAGTGTGACACCATATCATTTTTCAGCCCACTGTATGAATATACTCGTATAATTACAGTTTTTTGCCACCATGGGCTGTTCCCGCGTATCGACAAACCTGAAGATCATAAACGTTATTTTTTGAAAATTAAATATATTAGCAGAGGTATTGATTTTATCAACTTATCTATTATATTTAACAACTTTATACCTCCCTATTTTGATAATATAGAACCACCTATAATTTCATACACATACACAAAAACCAGCAGAAGTTTAATTTTTAATTATACGTCAGTTACATCAGACGTGAATATGGATAGTAATACTCCATTAACTTGAAACTGTGAATCGTCGAAGTTTAGATATGTTCCCTATAGCCATGTTATTACAGGGGACCCAATATCGTCCAGGACAGAGAGGTTAAAAACTTTTTAAAAAAAGGACCAAAATATCGTCCTCCATCTAAAATAGATTGGAAAGAGTGCCGTCAAGTCACCAAAGATGCTCTTTCCTCATTTTGTAAAAAATGGTGTAAACGGGAAAAATCTGATAAAAAAATCTCTTGATTCTTATTTAAATAAATGTATGAATGTGGTAGATAAAAGAATATCACATTTTGAAAATAATTTAGAAGTAAATAATAGAGTACATAATACTCCTATTTCCAGAATAAGAAATAAACTTCAAATACTTTCAAAGCGGTTTGTGTTTGTACCGGCCGACGAAGCAGCCAACAGTGTGGTGGTGGTATGCCGTAAATACTACACGGACGTTCTTAAGAATGAAATTTTAAATTCATCTACATTCAAGTCCATCCGCTCCACAGAGAGTCATATAGTAAACAAGCATATCACAACCACATCAAAGCTTAAGGCTTCTTCTGAACATTTGAAGGTCCCTACTATGTATTGGCTACCTAAACTACACAAAAAACCATTTAAATATCGTTTCATCTCGGCCTCTAGTAAGTGTTCTACAACTAATCTTTCAGTGCTCTAAACTAGTTCATTAACTACTATTAAAGAGCTTATCATTAACTTTTGTAATAAAATATATGAACATAGTGGTATAAACCATTTTTGGAGTGTAAACAATTCTTTGGATGTTTTAGATAAATTACGTGCTTTTGATGGTCCTTTTGATTCTGTTAATAGTTTTAATTTTTCTACTCTTTACACTACACTTCCAAACTATCTTATTAAACAAAGGTTTTCCTATTTAATTAAATTGTCGTTTGGTAAAGCTGAATGTATATATATTTGCTGCAACTCATTTAAAGCCTTCTTCTCAAATGAGAAAGGTAAATATGCTAGATATACTTACTGGAGGTGTGATGATATGATCGAAGCTGTTAATTTTCTCCTTGATAATATTTATGTAGGTTTCGGCAACAAAGTATATCGACAGGTTGTAGGTATCCCCATGGGAACTAATTGTGCCCCTTTAATAGCAGACTTGTTTTTGTTCTGTTACGAATCACAGTTTATGACTTAACTCAGTAAAGACCCGTCGGAATTGCATTTAATTGATAAATTCAACAACACTTACCGTAATCTTGATATTTTTTCGTTAAATAATCAAGATTTTTTTCAATATACTGCTGAAATTTACCCCCAAGGAACTTACTTTAAGGTGGATCCTTACAGATAAAGCAAATTTTTTTTCACCAATGAATTTTTCTTAAAATTTGCATATATATACTATGCAATGGCCTCTTTCAAAATTTGAGTTAGAAATATGATGTCACCAGATTCGTTTCCATGGTAACGGCCACCAAAGTTGGCATATCACATATGTGAATGAATAAATACCTGAAGTAAAAATCCTGGATTTTTTTCAAGCCTTTAACAGTTTTTAAAAGCTTTGTGCTTCATTTAGTACATAAATAATGTTGAAAATGTAAATTAAACACGAATAATAGCAGTTTTATACATATTTATTAAATCCCGCCCCCATTTCGTCAACAATAGTGCAAATGAAAAACAAAGATTTTGTAAAAATTTTCTATTTTTCTTAAATTTCCAAAAAAATTGTAAACAAAGTGTTGCACATGTTTCAATATCTTTTGTTAATCCTACACATATCAATTAGGTTTCACATGAATCAAAAGGAAGACATTTTTTGTTTTTATGCACAATGGTTACCATTACAACAGGCCAAACATTCTAATTTTATGTATACAAAGTGTGGCAAATATTGTCATATCTTTTGTAAAACCTAAACACAATAACATTGTTTGACATGAGAATCACATTAAAGCTGTTGTTTTGTTTCTAGGAACAATAGTTACCATGGCAACTAGGTAAGACGTAGGAGAATGCAGATAAGATAGATTTTTTTTCATTCAAGTATTGATTTTTAAGTATAAGTCATGTAAACGGATAAAAAAAATTATGATTTTCTCCCTGTCATAAATTAACAATTTTGTTTTAAATTCATCTTAACAGTTTTTCTCCTTTATGCCACCTGCCTCTTAAGGAAGAACACCACTAATTCATGGTCCCATTGATTTCTATGTTAAATTCCTCCGTTTCAAGCAGGCACACCTCGTTTGTTTTAAGTTCAAGTAAAATGGCAATCATTGCATTTCAAAGCAACACTTTATGGTGTCTTGTACTGAAAAAATCAACATACCTTTAATGGCATATAAGAAATAACTAGTTCCCGGAACTTTCTATGTACCAAAACAGGTACTTCAGATCTGACAAACAGACAAAATGTACCCTTTTTTTTAATTTGATGCAGTTTTTTTTTTAGATATATTTAAAATTAAAAGTCCAAAAGTGTTCTACAATGATCACCAGTCCTTCAGCTTTCATTTAATACCAAAAATACCTAAATATTCTACATATTTTGAAAGTTACACTCATGCGTAGGAACTATTTTGTGTTAAATATGTTCTACTTTCTGGTATGTGTTTTCTGGCCGGGCCTGAATTAGTGGTGTTACACCTTAAATTTGAATAATAATGTAAATTTTCACAACTCAATGATATATCAAAGATATTCCAACATATAGTTTTCAAATAGAGTAATATTAAATGACAGGGAAAAAACCCTATACATCATCAAGACTCTAATTTGTAGCAACATAACAAGTTATAACATATATAATATTGTTTACTCCTCTGGTACTGTCAAAAACTGAATGATAGATCCAGCATATTTAGCGGTCACATGATTATCTGTCAAAATAACTTTTACTCCATTCTCATCTCGATCATTTGCAATCTTTAAATAACACAAACGGACTCCACTTCTTGCCAATTTTGAACATATCAATGAATTTATAATTTTCATATCAATTAAAGGTAACGCGTTCTATTTGAAAAAGAGAAAATCTATTTTATTCTCTTTTAAGTGTTGTTTCAAGTTCGGTAAACAAAAAGATTGTCAACGTTTATTGTAAAAAACATCTTTATTTGAAGAAGCGAGGCGATTCAGTTGCTAAAAATTAGTGAAAATTTATCCAGAATTACACCTGATGTTAACTTTATATTCATGCAGCAACAAAGAATGATGAAACTCATTGAAATTTTTCCTCATCTATTATCATAATGAATTTAAAAATAAATGAAAATGGGGAAATATCCCCGGAATAAAATGACCTTTAGACTGGGGAAATATCCCCAGAAAAAAGACCTTCAGACTGGGGAAATATCCCCACTTTTCTTCAAATATAATTATAAGTTTGAGAAGTATGTGTAAGTAACTGTAATTAACATCATGAATAAAGTGGGAAATATCCCCAAATTAAATATGACTTTCAATATGGTGATAAAAGAATACGAAATGGGGAAATTTCCCCATTAAATTACAAGTAGTGGGAAAACATCCATACAGGAAGACAACACATACGTGAACACTTAACAATATTGGGGAAATTTCCCCACATGAAAATAATCTTTAAAAGAAGCTGTGTAATTGGTCATTTTCTATGTCGAAGAAATAAAAAATATACATGGAATGGGGAAATGTCCCCATTATGTGTATTTATCCATTTCTACAGCATTTTGCAAAGATTTACTTTCCGTCTAAAAATGTCAATCTTGAATATAAAAATGACGAACATTTATCAGGTGAAGCTTGGAAAAGCAGTGTGATTCTCAATGCACTTTTCGACTGATTTTTTTTTATATTGCAAACAAGTCAAGCTAATGAAAATACTGCTTTAAATTCTTTTTGCAAAGTTAGATAGCGGGCCTTAGATTTGAAGGTCATAATTAACACTAACTAATGTACATGTGCAAGACTTTAAATGACTTTGAAACATTCAAATACGAAATAAAAGATGAATCTTGGTGATTCGCACTGATTCGAAATAAATATGCATATTCAGGACAAGAACAAGTTAATGTAACATGAAAAATAACTTTACTTTTCACTTGAACCACACGCAGAGTCGGATTTTCAACAAGCTAATTCATAAAGGAGGAGTAAAAGATACCAGAGGGACATTCAAACTCATAAATCGAAAGTAAACTAACGCCATGGCTACAAAAGAAAAGACAAACAATAGTGAGGAAGAAACGTCAAAGAAATTAAAACCTACAAGCAACAGGCATCCCACCAAAAGCTTGGGGTGATCTCGGCAACTCCGAAAGGGAAGAAAATACTGCTTCACATGTGACAACCGTCACGTTGTTCATAAGATAACAGTCCACCGAAACGGACATAGCATTATCACTTCGAGCCAATCAATCCTTTGATCAAACTCCTTCATGCTGCGTGCTAAGCGGAGAAGCAACAAATACAAATTCTAAAGTCTCCGTTTTCATCCAGCTGGGTTCCAAACTACGACCTCTCGCACTCGGGGTGATCACGCTACCACGTATTCGTGTATCCATCAAATTAAAGGAAAGTAAACGAGATAGAAATCAATGTTTTTTCAAGAGAAAACATAATTACAAACTGTTTAATGTCAGTACAGCACAAGTAGAAAATTTAAACTCTTGAAAATTACATATTAAAGCATGCACATTATTTTGAATAAAACATCATTGTACTGTTGCTGTTGAAACCATATGTTGTTCAACTGCTAGGTAAAATAGCCACAACAAATATGATACCTCATGTATATAACAAATCAAATCAAAAAAGAAAATGAGTTCTATTAGTTCCTGCATTATAGAATAAAATATCTGTTTCTTTTGACATATATAGCCATATACATATGAGCTATATATGGTGCGTCTAGTTGTCATGTTCTTCGTATTTCCTGAAAATACATAAAAAAACAACGATTGATTTCGACCTTAAATGTTGTTAGTTGATGATTAAAGAAAAACAAATAAATATTATAAAGTAGTCAATTACCGATTTCAAGTTGAGTTTGCTAATAAAACGTCCAGATGTTTTGCTCAAAGGAAAAATATTTAATTTGAAAAGAAGATAAATATTTAGTTTTCTCTTTAGCAAGCAAAGACAACGCGTTTGACATTTGATCCGTGAAGAGACATTTCCAGTCATTAATTCCACTTTCAATTTTTTCGATAATTATTTTGTCAAAAAATGGCGTGGATACTTTTGGTACACCCTTTGGCAATTCTACTTCACCTTTATCGTTAAACATGAACATTCCACTTGTTGAAATCTTCCAAGGCCCCGCATGATTGGATTTGTAACACAGTTTAATCTTATTAGATACTTCATCCATTGTAAATCTATAATGTAATGGCTTGATATGTTTCCGTACATCAGCAATAAATGGTTGAAGCCAGTTCCTAATATTGTATTGCCAAATTAAGTCGCTTGGATTTGGTAAGAGATCCAAAAGCTCAGGGATTTTTTCTGCGTCATTTCGACGGAGGGAATCTACTATTTTGCTGAAAACCGGCGTCAATATCCTCATGTGTGTGTCCAACATACAGAAAAGAAAGGTGAACCTGCAAAAAAAATATTTTCATAAAAAATTCTATCAAATTTTATATTGATTTATATTTTAAAACTGTCCGCATTACGATTCTTGTATGTGCATTCTTTTGCTAATTGTTTTGACATTTCTCTGAAGCAATATTGCGACAGTCATGATAGTGGATGTATGTGGAGTATTTATATATTACACTTGATACATTATTTCAGGGACGGTGTTCCATATCATGAATTCAGTTAGTCTAAAAATACGACGGGTGTCCCTCGAGGAGCTGTTAACCGAGTTTTCCGGTGGTATTGGAGTTACTTATATTTTTATGTAATGGTTTGTCTTAGTTGTTTTACTGTTGAATATTGAGATGATTTATTTTAATCGACTTTTCATTATGATTCTCCGTCGGTATATTTTCTCGCTTTCTTATATCTTATTCATCATGTTCATTTGGATACAGTTATTCATGTTAATACATAGTGATACGACCCTTATAACAATGGTAGGAGGAATCACCGATCAATTCAGTAGGAACAAGAATGTGTCCTCAGTACACGAATGCCCCACTCGCACTTTCATTTTCTATGTTCAGTGGACCGTGACATTGGGATAAAAAAACTCTAATTTGGCATTAAAATTAGAAAGATTATATCATAGGGAACATGTGTACTAAGTTTAAAGTTGATTGGACTTCAACTTCATCAAAAACTACCTTGACCAAAAACTTTAACCTGAAGCGGGACAGACGGACGAACGGACGGACGGACGGACGAACAGACGAACGGTACAACGGACACACAGACCAGAAAACATAATGCCCCTCTACTATCGTAGGTGGGGCATAAAAATACGTGTGTCCATTGTCATGATTGTATTCCCTGATTTTTTTTAGATAGGAATTCTATTATCTAACAGTAGTATGATTACTGTGGGCTATAAGATATCAAATGTCTACCTCTTGAAATACTTTCATGTGCACCAGTAACTCGCAAAACGATAAAACATATTTATTTTTGTTTTCCCGCCAGCAGTTGTCCGCTTGAATATACAATACTGGAGGCAACGTTCCACCCTGCAAAAATTATAATTCAAACCTTAAACATGTTATTTTATCTATCTTGCTCATTCATTACTTGATGTGTCAAAACAGGAGTTTGTTGTCCACTAAATAGCTGTAGCTGACTAAAATAATTGCAAGTATATAATACTGCCTTAGCAAGTACAGTATGTCCAATGAACATACACACCAATATGTGTTATTCCTCCCTACCGTGTTGCTTTTAGTTGTTTTGTCATCGTAGTTGTAATGTTTTCCCCCTTCTTGATGTGGTATGGTATATGCTATATTTGTAACATAACCGAATTAAACTTCGATATTAATTATGAAAAGACAAATATTGGTTGAAATCCATGTTGCTTTTTGTATATCAAAATACATTGTATTAAGAATGTCCCAGACACCCGCAGAAGTCGACTTAAACACATACGTATGCATGTAAACACATATAAATTTTTCATAGATTTTATATTCAATTATAATGCAAAATATTCTATAAGAATACTAAACCACCGAGGCTGTACCATTTTAGTAGGCTTGACTTCTAACAGATAACAAAAAAAAATGATATTTCTTTTTTTATGTCTCTTCATGATTAACCATGAACTTAATATGTAGTTCATCCTTAAAGTGGAAAAGTAAAGATAATCGGTTTAATAGATATTACTATCTAGTAATAGCATAATTTAGTCAGTCATAATGTGAATCTTTTCAGTCAATATAATTATGTATGCACAAAACTGATAATCTGTGTATCGCACTATTTCGGATCATTTCTACTGAGGGCTATTTGAAATTTTCTAGTTTGAATTGTTCTATATTTGCATTGTTGTTTTGTAATATTAATAGCTGATTATGGACATTGATTTTACTCATTGTTGAAGGCTGTGTGGTGATCTATAATTGTAATTTTTGGTGGCATTGATCTCTTGTCACATTCCAGCACTCTGCAATGGTGGTTTCTATAAATTTATCATTTATGATTATGAAATACATGCTTTTCTATTTCAAATAAATCAATACAAGTAAAGGCAAAGGCAGAGATAATCGTGTGTAAAATAGCAGAACAAATGTGTCGTCAAATAAAATAATCATTGTAAATGACATTAAAACAATGACATGATTAAACAATTCCTAAATAATTAAATTAACCTATACTGAGCCAAAAAAGTTTAGCAACACTTTTTTTTTAATTTTTTTTGGTTGTTTCTGGATTTTTTTTTAATAAACATCATTGATATAATCCTTAGTATTACCTGTATTTTTAAGCAGTCGTACTTTTTTCCAGGTGATTGATTTTGCGCCATTTTAGCTTTGCGCGTGTAATTGATGTTTTACCTTCTGTACCTGTACTTTTAAGACGAAATTTAATTTGTTTTTGCACTAACGTTCAGAAACACACCATTGGTAAGAAAAACACATAAACGTTTGAAAAAATTGCATGGGGCGTCAACCAGGCCTCTCCGAAAATGACCGTCAGATGGCTCCTGGAATGGTTGATGCTTGCATGAGTGTTACTGACGTAGTGGATCGATTTAATGTGCATAAGTCAACAGTTTATAGACTAAAAAACAGTTATCAACAAACAGCACTGGATAGGTCAATATGTCGTAGACCAAAAACAACCATCGTCAAGGGAGGAGCGCTACATTCGCTTTACGTCAACACGGGACAAGTTTTTTGTGGCCACAACAGTAGTGCATTGACTAAGGGCAGCTGCTGGTGTGCCTGCCAATACTTAAGTGATGCCATGAAAGCATGGTCGAGAAATTGATTTTGAATAACACAATACTCAATTCCGCTTTTTGACCCTCTCGCGCTCCATACAAAAAATATTCTAATGAATATGCGTGTTAAACATACATTTTGCTTCTCACATGTCATAATTCATAAAAACAAATATGTAACCCATAAAAAAACGACAACCACTGAATTACAGGCTCCTGACATGGAACAGGCACATACATACATAATGGGGGGGGGGGGGGGGGGGTAATCATGTTCGCGGGATCATAATCCTCCCCTAACCTGGGACAGTGGTACAACGGTACAACATGAGAATGTATTTTGTGACTTTTCAAAAGTAATCCGTTTTTTCTTCTTTATCCTGTTCACTAGCCCAAATATATTTATTTTATTTTATTAAAGAAAACCGATATGCAATGACTTTGTAAACTATGCTCAACAGCAAAATAAACTGACCATCGCCTTTTTTTTTAGTACATGTCTTAGGCAGCAACCATTTCATTTTCGGGGGGGGGGGGGGGGTCAAACAATTGATTTCCCCATAAAACGACAAGACAAGACAAACTATTTTATTTTCTCAGTCATAAACGTGTACAATAGTACTGTAGCCTTTTTTCTCTCTCGAGCCTTTGAATGTTGATTTTAAGAACGAAACCGTATTAAAGAAAATTGTAGTATGTTTTAGTAAAAAAAAAATATAGGTTGCTGTTGCTTTTTTTAACGCAATTTGTACTTAATAAAAGTATCTCCCATGCCTATCAATTATGCAATAAAAAAAAGTATCACGCAAAAAGTAGAAAATTCTTTTGAGGCCTATTAGGTCTGAGTAAACTATGTTAATTTTCCTTTAATGACAATGCAGAGTGAACGAAGCATCTAGTAATAAAACATATCGGCTGCACACATCGATCAATTAGATTAATCATAGTTTTAATTTTGAATACCATATTATCTTCATAAAATGTCTGTGCCAAAAAAAAATCGTTTTATAACCCCAGCTTCATAGTGCGTGATTTATGACAACTTGCCGCCGGGTGCGTAAATATTAACACCGATGTGAAGTGCCTACTTCTTAAAGCTTTTATATAAACAAAATAATTAATGCTTTTGTACATTTTGATTGGAATAGGTATATTAATATTTCTATCTGTTATTAAAGGATTAACCACGATTATTGAGGGAAATCCTCTCGTTGTGTAAGTAGTTACTATCATGCGTGTTAAGGAATTTTTGATTCTCGGACTATCATTTTTTTCGACATTCGATTTTTATCTCAATATGAACAATTTTGTTTTTAAATCCTGTTATTTTCAATGGGAACCCACAATAATTATTTAAAAAGTTCTTGCCGCCTCCACCTCCACAAAAAATGAATGGTCAATGTCTAATATAAAATCATTAATAAAATGATATCGTAAGATATGCTTTAAGTTTACTCGGGGGTGGAGAGGGGGCACTTACTATGCAATGAGTGACAGGAATGGGCCGCTGGAATAGGTTAAAATTTCTTGCTACATGATATATAATAGTTGATAAATTCAAATATCAATTATGGGTTCATATTATCACTTGCTTGATAATATCAGAAGTATCTGAAACAAATCAGATGCCAGTATTTATTTTTAATGCGGTTAAACCACAGTCGACTTGTAAATGCATTAGCTATTTGTCAAACTAATTAATCTCTATTATTCTAATGTAGTATTTCCACTGATGCTAGTCATAGATGCTATAAATCCGATTATTTTGACATTTGCACCTAATTACCATATCCAAAGGTTTGTATACATGAAACACTATACCATTGATCAGTGGCAGATCCAGAATTTTTCACAAGCCGGGGCCCACTGACTGCCTAAGAGGGGGCCCGCTCCGGTCCTGCTTCAGTAATTCCCTATATCATAATCAACCAAATTTAGCTTCAGTAGTCAGAGCTCATGTTTTGTCTGTTATTGTGTATATATAAGCCGACCCTAAACAAAATTTACTTACTTAGTACTTACTTTTCTTAATCTTACGTATACATGTACATTTATATGGGTTATATTTAGTTTTTAAAGATCATTAAAACCGAATATTTTTTTTGTTTCGATTTGTTTTGTTGTAATAATTCACTACGTCAATTGATAAAAAGCATCAATATAAATACAAACATGTTTAACCCCGCCGCATTTTTGCGCCTGTCCCAAGTCAGGAGCCTCTGGCCTTTGTTAGTCTTGTATTATTTTAATTTTAGTTTCTTGTGTACAATTTGGAAATTAGTATGGCGTTCATTATCACTGAACTAGCATATATTTGTTTAGGGGCCAGCTGAAGGACGCCTCCGGGTGCGGTAATTTCTCGCTACATTGAAGACCTGTTGGTGACCTTCTGCTGTTGTTTTTTTATTTGGTCGGGTTGTTGTCTCTTTGACACATTCCCCATTTCCATTCTCAATTTTATTTCACATATTTAGACGTTATAATAACCCCTATCTAATAATTTCACTTTGACATTAGTTACATCGTTTATTGATTTGTTATGGCCACTTATATTTCTTATTTGCCGTATTGCTTCACCTATAATAAATCCTCGGAATATATGCTGTGATTGACAGCTACTTTTGTATTTCTGTGTGTATAGATATAATAATTAGTTTCTTTAAAATGTATTTCAAGGTCAAGAATGCCAGGTGTTGTAAATTATCAATTTTTACAGCGGATGAGGGCATTCCGGTGTATTGCTATCGCCTAGATTTCCATTACGTAATATTCGTTTTGGTTTTTTGAACCGATCTATAAACATGATGAAGACATCATCAAGTGCAAACTTATATTCCTTATCGCTTGTTAAAAATCCATTTCTTCAATGAATACTCATCACATACTTTTTTTTAAAAAGATAAATTAATAATATTAAAATGTTTTGTTATACGTATAAACATTTAGTGAAAAATCATTCAAAATATAAATATGCACACGCATGCGGTAAAATATCTCAAGAACGTTTGCAATCTTAAGCAACGATAACTCAACCATGCACTAGCACTGCACTATTATTAATATAGAAGAATAGAATGATATACAATGAAAATACACGTAACTGTAATATACAAGTATTAATATACTATATAACAATAATATTCCTGAGTAATTATACGGATTTGTATCACGTACTTCAATATAATAGTCATTACGGTGAGGATGAATTCCCTGTCATTAATTTATCTACGCACGAACTTGTCCAAGAAAAAAATTATATCTGCACATAAAACCTCATTTTCAGGTATAGATATGGGATTTTTTCTGAGACAAGTGCTTCTCGGACCATTCACAAGAACTTGCGGTCATCCGATTTTCAGTATTTCAGTACTTTGGTTTCATTCTTCGAACAGAACCCTGCATAACTGGATAATTTTGGGTCAAGGGAAAACGTTACGTAGCCCTAAGCAATAAACCATACAGGCCTCATTTCGTAGCATATTATGTTGAAGTAGATTTCATATTATAACTTAAATATTTTAGTTAAATACAATGACGATGATGGCGGCCTAAGGCTCTTCGCGGTTTTATTTTGTATTTCTTTTTGTGCAGTAGTGTTGTGTTCAATTGAAATAACATTTATTGTATACTGAGCATGTTTAGTGAGAATATAAAAAAGAAGATGTGGTATGATTACCAATGACACAACTATCCACAAAATACCAAAATGACACAAACATTAACAACTATAGGTCACCGTACGGCCTTCAACAATGAACAAAGCCCATACCGCATAGTCAGCTATAAAAGGCCCCGATAAGACAATGTAAAACAATTCAAACGAGAAAACTAACGGCCTTATTTATGTCAAAAAATTAATGAAAACAAATATGTAACACATAAACAAACGACAACCACTGAATTACAGGCTCCTGACTTGGGACAGGCACACACATAAATAATGTGGCGGGGTTAAACATGTTAGTCATGTTAGTAACTCCGGAAATAATTATACTGAATCTGATCGTTCATGTAAATCACGAAACAAGACATTGAGGAATTAGCAGATGGGAATTTGTTGGGATAAACTTCAGATTTTGCGGTCATTAGTTATCTCGTACATTACTTAATAACTATCATGCAATCGTTGGTCATTTTATTTTCTCAGGAGGATTGATTACTACACAAATTGTCTGTTCACTACTGCATGGCTATGTAAATATTTCTAAATTAATAAACTATGGCATGAGAAATCAATCATACATGCAGAATACTTGCAGTTTTAATAAGTTAAATATTGTTTCTAGATAAACATTGTGGTCAAATCTATAGAGACAAATAAACTTATGACGCTTGAAAATAAAAAAAATCGCAAAGGCTTCAACGGAATAGTGATTTCTGCTGTCATTTTGAAAGCGTAATGTTGACTGTAAAATTGAATCCATGCATTTATCTGTAAAATACCAAATTACCAAAAGGATCAAACCATTTCTGTATTTACTATTTCATGACTTTGGAGATTATATTTTATCAAAGTAGCATTATATACCATGGAGTTTACAAAAGTATAATGTTAAAAAAAATTACCTAAACTTACTAAAAACGTATATTAATGTGTTATTTGTTCTTATTAATTTTGTTCACTATTTCTCCTTTAACAAACTAAAAGCACGAAAAGAGGCTTATAAAGATAGAAATATATATATTGTATTCAAACATTTATTATTCAACAAAAATTTAGAGTCCTGGGGCCTGGTTTTCGAAAGTATCATAAGATATGTCATAAGATATATCTTAGGACATATTTTATGATCATCTTATGACTATCGTATGATATGTCATAGGATGTAAATCAAAGCTGTCTTAAGAGAGTCGTAGCTTTGGTGCTCTTATGACTGTCATAAGTGAACATTATTTTCTAATATTTTAAGTAATGATTAAAAAGTGATAAATATAAAAATTAAAATGAAAAGTATGAACATATTAATATTTACGAATATTTTATTTCTTTCATATAATGGACATGAAATTTTATATAAAAAGGAATTGATATTTGAATTGAAAATTTGTTAAAAATTAGTTTGTGATAAATAATAAACTTGAACTTCGTTTTCGTGTATAATCATACTTTTTTTAAATGTGAATACTTTTTAGATTCGGTACATCGAGTACCCGCTTATCGAAATGCCCGTGCACATACGTTGATATAGTTCTATCAGAGACATATATATGTCTCTGGTTCTATTAACTATACTAGGAACTAAGTAATATGTATATGTATTATACAAAACCATGACTATTAGAAAAGAATTCAAAAGTATATGTCGCAGGAGATTCAAATTTTAGTTCACGTAGTTGAGAAAAATAAAATCCTTACTATTAAGCTAACTGAGATACACAACAAATATTTGTATTGCAATTCACATGAAATTAAACATGAAAAGTAATTAAAATTTTAGTTTACAATCATAAGACCATCATACATTTTGTAAGTCATGTCGCGAGGGGTCTTAAGTTTACCACAAAAGTTATGACAATTCGTAACTTAGGACACTTTCGAAAACATATCTTACGACTATGACATGTCATAAGACCATCATAAGACATGTCTTAGTCATAAGATACTTTCGAAAACCAGGCCCCTGACTCACTAAATTTTGAGGTAAATCATGACTGAAAACTGTAACAATAGCCTTTTATTGAATTATCAATTGTTTAGCAATAAGGTCTTTAAGTTAGTCTAAATATGTATATCAATTAAAAAAAACATTCAGATTGTAGTTTGGTCATGAAACTACGGTGGCAGAATGCGAACATGAAAGAAAAAAAAAATATGTTGTTCCCTCATGATACTATGTCGTTCCTTCAAGATGATATGTCCTTCCCACAAGATAGCTATATCGTTCCCTCAAGATGCTATGTCGTTCACTTAAGATACTATGTCGTTCCCACAAGATAGTTATCTCGTTCCCTCAAGATAATATGTCGTTTCCTCAAGATATTATGTCGTTCCCTCAAGATACTATGTCGTTCCTTCAAGATGTTATGTTGTTCTCTCAAGATGCTATGTCGTTCCCTCAAGATACTATGTTGTTCCCTCAAGATGTTATGTCGTTCCCTCAAGATACTATATCGTTCCTTCAAGATGTTATGTTTTTCCCTCAAGATGCTATGTCGTTCCCTCAAGATACTATGTTGTTCCCTCAAGATGTTATGTCGTTCCCTCAAGTTATTATGTCGTTTCCTCAAAATACTATGTTGTTCCCTCAACATAGTTTTAACATTGTATTGATATTGCTATGTTGAGGGAACGAGATAACTATCTTGAGGGAACAACATAGCATCTTGAGGGAACGACATATCATCTTGAGGGGAAAACATCGTTTCTTGAGGGAAAGACATTATATCTTGAGGGAACGACATGATCTCTTGAGGGAACGACATATCATCTTGAGGGAACAAGATGACTATCTTGGGGGAACAACATAACATCTTGAGGGAACGACATATCATCTTTAGGAAACGAGATATTTATCTTGTGGGAACAACATAGTATCTTGAGGGAACGATTTGAAAGATCGTCGAGTCCAGTTCGTAAAATGTATGCATTTGTTTTTTGAATGAAGTAAAGCGTTTCCAACGAGTTTTTAAATCTAAATTATTTTTAAACAATCTATAGCTCCATTCGATCATATTTTTCATCTCGATATCCCTTAATTTTATTCAATATATATATTTTCAAAATACAGAAAAGAAGATTAAGTTTTGTTGAATCGACCATGAGTATAGTATGTGATATTTTTTTCTCATTGTTAAAGACCTACGGGTAGCCTGTAAATCCTTACGACCGCTTTATTGTAATGCTTTTGCGCCACTTTGCACACAATGCAGTGATTTGTTATGTTAAATCTACGCAAAAAAAAAAAACCCCAACATTTAACTTAGAATAACTATTTTATAACACTAATTTTAAAAAAACGTGCATACATAAAAGTAATAGTTATGAAGAAAAAAACATGTCATATATTTATTCTTTACATGTAATATCTTCATCAGTCGTTCTGTTCATTTTTTTTTTAAATACTGTGCCATGTCACACATCAGATCTAGACTAATTACTATAAAACATCCCAAAAAGTAATTATGCTGTTTTACCATGATATTATATAGATAAAATTTCTCTGAAAAAAGTTTAATACCGTAAATAATAGTTAGTTTTCTTACGCTTTTGTTTTGTATGTGTTTGATAGCTAGCACAGTATTACATGTATTATGCATCATAGATGGTTGTTTAATGGAAATAGTTTTAAAGTCGAAAATAGTAAACCACTCATATATACACTAGCTTTCATTCATTTTATAACACGGATATCATTTAATATTAAACGTTTCCGGGCAGTTGAAGAATCAAACCACATGGGATCTTTCTTGTGTAGCTGAATAAAGGAGTGGTGTAGTGCATACACCTTTCAGATGATGTAAAATGTAAAACCAATTGACAAGTCGATTACTAGTTATTGTATTGATATATGTCAGAGATAATATAGTTTCTAATGAACGAACGAATCATTGTAAATGTAAAATTACTGATCTTTATCTGCGATGAAAACTCAAGTTAAAGCTTGTAGTAAAAATTATAACAACATTACCACATCTCGCGTCTGAGACAGTAAACATATTATGATACAAACACAAGCTATTTTATCGTAATCATAAATAAACAATTATGTATACTAGTATACAAAAATCTGGAAAACCAGATAGGTTCATTATACATGCACCTAAACTGGCCATTCGTTAAAGAGCGGAACAAATGAATACCATGTAATACTCTATGCTTATTCGTATTTATACATTAATTCATAAAAATCGTTTGTAAGTGAGTAAAACGTTTTTTTAAGCGTTTTAGGATGTTTATTCATGTTGTTTTTAGGATTTTTGCAAGATATTCGGAATCCTCTGGGTTTTTTTTATGTACTTTCCCAAAATATTTTGCCCGCTAACCCCTACTTTTATATATTTTCATAATGTTATTACACAAAGTTCTATTTAAAAATCTAATAAAATCCTTGTTATTTTTTTAAAAGTTTTTGTAAGAAAAAAGGTGCAAATGTTAAATGTATGAAAAATATAAAGAGAATGATTTCCCGCCAAATTTGCAATGCCCTTTTTTTTTTATATTAGCTCACGGATGATTTTGGCAGTCTAATTGTTTTACCTTTATTCCTCCTTTATTCATAACCATTCTTATTTTTATTTTAACTGTTGCTGTGTGCAAATTAAGGACAACCGATAGACAAATGCAATAACATCAATAATTTAAGACCTCATTAAAGATTAAAACAAAATTAAATTACATTAGACACATTTAAAACTTGACGGTGTCACCGTCAAGTTTTAAATGTGTGGAAATGTGTCCTATCGAATAAATAGAATAGAATAGAATAGAAGAGAAGAGAAGCAGTGGTGGATCCAAGGTTTGAACCCCCTTTTTTTGGACAATCAATGCATTTGAATTGGGACATGTAGTTGGACCCCCCTTTTTTTTCGTCGTGGGTCATGAACCCCCCTATTTAAAATGGCTGGATCCGCCCATGAGAAGTTTAAATCGGGGTTACATGAACATTACAAACATAAGCTTGGCAGTACTAGTAGAGTTTCGTATCAACATTGCTACCTTTCCAATTTAAAAACATTAGCATAATAAATATCTTTATCACGCTTAAGGACTATAGTCAACTTCATGTGCTATATTTGACTTTTTAAGATATACGCATTTAAAAGATGATATATTCTAAATGTACACACGTTTTAAGCTCTTAGATAGCAAAATTATTTTGTGATGACTTTAGCCATTATTGAAAGCCCTGTCAGTAACTTTTGCAATTTAGCAATTTTAGACAACATAGACATTCTATCGTCTTTATTCATTGCAATGGGAAAAAAGAAAATGTTCTGTACCGTTGACAGTACTAGAATCACATACTATACATATGTATTCTGCGTGCAGAGGTATCAGGATGCATCTGTCTAGTTATATTTGTAAAATGTTAGGGAGCTACCATTTGATTTTTATGGGGGGGGGGGGGGGGGGGCTAGGATGAAAAATCTTGTCCTGCATTTTTTTTAGTTTTAATCTCTGTCCTGCCTTTTTATTTTTCACTTTATCCGGTCCTGCTTTTTTTTCTTAGTTTATCCTGACTTTTCTTACATAAATTGTCATCCTGACTTTTTTGCAAGTGTCTCATCCTGCCTTTTTTTTTTTTTTTAACTCAAAACTCCTGTCCTGCCTATTTTTTTTTCAAATTTCATCCTAGCACCCCCCCCCCTTTCCCCCCATAAAAATCAAATGGAGGATCCCTTATCTAGTATAAGATGCATCTGTCTAGTTCTATTTGTAAAATGTTATCTAGTATACGAATAAATACGTTGCCTTGAAGGATACTTAATAATGGACAGCTATACAGTATAAACTGCTACTTTTTTGTATTTCAAAAACATGCAACTAAACGTTAAGCATGCAATTATCAGTTAATCGATCAACGTTTTTAAATAAAGTTCAACGGTGTTTGTATATTCGCTTATATTATATTTCCTTTATCCTGCAATCAGCCAACTATTGTACAAAAAACAGGTACACTAATATTTTTGTTGTTGCTTTATTTCTACTTGTTCAAATTAATGTTCTGTTGTCCGACTTCCATATTGAACGACCGGTAATGCGGATATTCCCTTTTTTACGTAACAGTTAATTTTTGGGGTCCGCGTTAAGCTACATGTCAAATTCTTTGAAAAATAAGGGACAAATTTTTTAGATTTTATACAACTAAAATTTCAAGTGAATGGTGTAAATTTCAGGATAAAAATAATATACGTTTATTTTCGGAGAAAACAAATATAAGTACTTGCTACGAGTCTGAGAAAAGCTCGGCGAAGTTAGTTTTTCGTCATGTTTCGAATGCTCATACACATAAGTTGTATATTTTCCGACAATGTACATATATCATATATCTATCACACTCGGGGAGAAAATAGATACATGCGTGGAATGAAAAATGTGCTAAAAATACACGTTTGCAATATTGGAAATTCCTTTGTGGTTTTAAGGAATGGTAATACTTGTTTTACGCACTTGAACGTAACCTTTATTGCTTTTTTTCATAAAGTGTATATCATATTATGCGTACATTCGCCATGATAACGATTTTAATTTGAAAATAAGTTGAAATAAAATTATACATACCTGTCCCTTTTCTGTCTCATCTTCGCTGTCGCTAAATACGGCATCGGATATCATAAGCATTGAAAGAAATAAAAAGAACACATTTTAAATTAGGAAAACCATGGTGGAATTATAAAATCGAAGATTATTTCAAAGTACACATCTAGACCGATGTGGGCGTGTCAAATACCGGCTGTTTTCAAGAGAAGGGTCAAATTTTTACTGTGATTGACATGCAGGCTAGGGTGAGAAGTATAAATTAGTGTGAACATATTATTAATTAAACACTCATTGGTAGGATATTCATTATGGCAAGTTGGGACATTGTATTAAACAGTGGTGATTTTTATCTTGTGCTTGGACGTTTCAAATGGGGAAAAATAAAATATATCATACCTGGAGGATTAGGATTTTTTTTAAAAGGTACTGTAGCTTAAGTTAACTTAGTCTTGGCTTATGCCAATGCAGAAAAAAATGAGAACGATTTTTTTTTATAATTTCACATTTTTCTAATTTAAAATTACATTTTTCAATACATTTTGTAGTTTTGATTGACAATTATTTTTAGCGTTTGGGCAATCAAAAGCTGACATCCACTATAATATTATAGCCAAAAGTGATGAAAGTTGCATTAAACACCAACAAGTAATCAATAAATCTTATAATTTCAACAGTTCATTAAAATTCACTTTCAAGAAAGTACATTTTGCTTGGTTTCAGTTATTGTTTTAGAAATGTTAAAGACTTTAAACGTCATTATCCACCAGGGTGTGATAATGACCGGAAATGGTTCAGTACTGGTCATGTGTTAACGAGAAATTTTATTTTTCGTAATTGACGAATTTAACAGGTTTTCTTTTTTAGATCACCTGGCCCAAAGGGCCAAGTGAGCTTTTCCCATCACTTTGCGTCCGTCGTCCGTCGTCGTTAACTTTTACAAAAATCTTCTCCTCTGAAACTTCTGGGCCAAATTAAACCAAACTTGGCGACAATCATAATTGGGGTATCTAGTTTAAAAACGTGTCCGGTGACCCGGCCAACCAACCGAGATGGCAACCATGACTAAAAATAGAACATAGGGGTAAAATGCAGTTTTTGGCTTATAACTCAAAAACCAAAGCATTTAGATCAAAATTAATCTGTTTATCAGGACAAGATCTATCTGCCCTGAAATTTTCAGATGAATCGGACAATCCTTTGTTGGGTTGCTGCCCCTGAATTGGTAATTTTAAGGAAATTTTGCTGTTTTTGGTTATTATCTTGAATATTATTATAGATAAAGATAAACTGTAAACAGCAATAATGTTCAGCATAGTAAGATTTACAAATAAGTCAACATGAACGAAATGGTCAATCGACCCCCTAAGGAGTTATTGTCCTTAGTAGTCATTTGTAAATTTTTACTAACATTTTCCACTGAAACTACTAGGCCAAGTTCATTATAGATAGAGATAATTGTAAGCAAGAATGTTCAGTAAAGTAAGATGTACAATCACATTTCCATCACCAAAACACATTTTTGTCATGAATCCATCTGCTTCCTTTGTTTAATATTCACATAGACCAAGGTGAGCGACACAGGCTCTTTAGAGCCTCTAGTTTAATTTTGTTTCAAAATAGTCTACAGTAACTATAAAAGATACATTAAAAATAATAATGAAGGCATCATATGCATTACCGAAAAGATCAAATCTAGAAGTTTAGTTATAGCACTATATACATGATATATAATAATGACTTTTGCGTTATAGCCAATTATTTTAACATCTAGAATAGATGTAGCAAGAAATGATCAACAATACGCAATTTGCACATAAGTTACAAATACTCAAATTATCAGTAACAGGATGAGTTTTACCAATATTTTACGTTTTTAAGAAAATGCGAATGCGAAAGCTATCCACCAGAGTTCAAAGCATTAAATTGGTAGTAAGCTAACTTTTCCTATAATCTTGAAAACTACAATAGCTAGAAAAATTTAAAAGGTGAAACAATTTTTAAGAAAAGGAAGATATTAATTCATTTATGTTGTTGTAAAATTGGCATTGATGCAATTGTACTTTTAACTATATTTGACTACAAATATTTGCCTTGAAATGGGTAAATACGTTTGCCCTTAAAATGTCCGATGTAATTGCGTCCTAGATTTTGGCGTCCTAAATACATGATTTACATCAATTCGCAAAGCATATATTTTTTTCTAAATATAACTGAACGCGATCAGGTTCAAGGCTTTATGGTTTTTGTTAATACTAATCTTTATTGCAAAATTACACCTATAAGGGTCAAGCAATACATTTCGTTGACTTATTTGAATATTTCAGGTTTTAGGAGTGGATGGAGAGGTTCAAAGTGTTCAGCTTAAAGATTTCGATACACAGAAATCCTTATTTAAAGACCAGTTCAAAGGGACTTTATTTTCAAGATCAACCTTCTTAAAGGCGTGGAATCATATCCGTGGTAAGACTTTTGTTCATGTTGTTAGTCATTGAACATGTAGAAATTAAATGGTAGCTTCCTTAGTAACACAAATAGATAAAAATAAATAGATTAATTTAATTCTTGAATTTGACAGCAATACAAGAAAAAATAAAATGACCTGGGATTTAGTAAGCTTAATATATATCTAAGATAGCTACATAGTTTGATGAAAATCCAAGTTGATTTGAAAAAGTTATAAAAAAGATTAAAGATGCCTATCTGAATTTATATAAAATTTTAATTTTTACCTATTGTAAAATTAAATTCTTTCATTTCACAGCAATAAAATAAACTACCTAATAAGCTTAAATTTTGTAAGATCAATATTTAATTTAGTTAGATGGGCTGATTTACACCAGTCAAAACTAAATTTGAAGGTCAAGACTAGTCGAGACAGGTCGAGACTAGTCAAGACAGGTCGAGACAGGTCGAGCATTGGTCAAGACCCTTTCAGACTACACAAAGATCATCAAGTACTGAATCAGACTAATTAAGTAAAGTCGAGACATAGTCGAGTACACTAAAGTACAGTTAAGTACAGTCGAGACAATGTCGAGACTAATCGAATAAAATGTGTGCTCGATTTTACTGGTCGAGCACAAAAACTGGTCAATTCAGACTCTGAGCAGTTTGTAGTGTATGCTTACTGCTGATTGTGCGGTTAACCTTTTTAATATGATAAATTGAACCTCAAAATAGGATTTTATTTGTAAAAATGTGACAGTTTTTATCAAAACAAAATATTATTTTGATAGGAAACAGAGATGACAATTGAGCTCGAGTCAAGAACTTTACATGCAAATGAGATAAGTTGAGGATGAACTTAGGTGAAATTAAATAAAGCAAGAATTTAAGATTGTTACTATTACCCGGAAGAGCATTAGATAAGCCTCAAAATAAGCTAAATACATTGAAATGTCATGGAGCTCATTTCGAGATATTTGATTTTTAAAAGATGGCCGGATAAGGCTGACTCGAACTCTGTGTATATATCTGTCTGACAGGATTTATCTGACCTTCACCTCATCATGCTCATTGTCATCATATTTTAAAATGTCAAGTTTATGCGATACTTGTAGTTAGAGCTTATTCTTTAATAATTTCCACATGAAATCAGTGATTAGTGAATCGGACGAGACGTTTCAGTATGTGTGGTTAGTCAATTAAACAAAACACTGATTACTTTGATTTACAAACTCAATTATTTTCAAAGGAAATGAAGATACCTGAGAATCAGATAGACATCAGATCATTGGAAGTAACAAATGTGAGTATGAAGTATGAGTATGTTTTATTTGTTTCTGCTAGTCCCATGTCGTGGATTATGAAATAATTTACTGAAACTTAGATTACAAAATTGTAATGCCTTGGGCAAAGTGAATCAGTGAAATATATAACATGTGTATGCAATGTAGTTTTAAGCTATCAACCGTTATATTTCTGTCTTCTCCGCAAAATATCAACGAGCACCTAAAACAAAAACATATATTTATATTATTTTTAAGTTCAGATTTGCACGTTGTGTTATAATTCAGCTTTCTTTGGAAAACCGGTTGGGATCCAGTTCGCGGAAAAGGTGGGGAGGGGGTGTAAACCTGGAACATCATGATACATTTGCATTTTATGTGAACTTCAAAAATAATCTAATAATTATTTCCAGTAATGTGTCATTGCTGGAATGATTTCACACTTAATTGAAACATTTGTTTGTTTTTTACTTGACGTTAAATTGGGCCACATTTGTACATGTTAAATGTCTGTCCCAAATCAGTAATTTAGTGGTCGTTTTGGTTGCTGTTTGTGATCTATGAAGCATTTCTATTTATCGGCCGTTGATATTCACGTTAAAATTTGTATGCCCCACCTACAATAGTAGAGGGGCATTATGTTTTCTGGTCTGTGCCTCCGTTCGTCCGTACGTCCGTTCGTTCGTCCGTGCGTCCGTTCGCTTCATTTTAAGTTTTGACCACAATTTCACGGTCCACTGAACATAGAAAATGATAGTGCGAGTGGGGCATCCGTGTACTATGGACACATTCTTGTTTGACATTATGTTAAATCGTATTTTTTAAGCTTACACTACGGCATATGATTGCTTATTGTTGAATATTGTACAGTAAAATATAGCTGCTTACATCCAAATCAATTTACGTCTATGTGATATTGTCACTAGAAATCATACCACATCTTTGTATTCCTATTTAGTTTAAAACATATCATTTTAATAAAATTAAAAGCAGCATTCAAACAGAGGTGAAATTCTAAAGAAGATTACATTGTTTAAATTTTTTTCTCAGGATTTCGCAATGAACGAAAAAGTAATGGGCTTCTGGAAACTGGAGAAGAAATGGTATAATGCAACAGTCCTAGAAAAAACTAAATCAGGTAAACCATGATATACATTAAAGAGAGATTACAAAAGAACGATGAGTAATGAGTTGATTGATTGTCAGGTAGTTTTTTTTTGTTGTTGTTTAAGGCCACATTGTGCACTCTAGGCTATATCATAGATATAGGAAGATGTTGTATGTGTGCCAATGAGACAAGTCTCCATCCATGAATTTTTTATATAGGAAAGATGTATATATGTTTGATCTAATTGTATATGCATAATTTGTGTTTGGTTTTCTGTCCCTTTGATTGGATAGTCTCTATTTTACAGGTTAAAAAGTCGTATTTGCAGACGACAACTTAGTAAGAGTGTTAGGTCTACAGAATCTACGACAAAAGACATCGAGATGAATTCAGCTATATATTTATACATCTATACAAGAATGAACAAGGTTATATATGTTATTTAATCTATATTGGGACATTATCATGGTATCTTAATGACAAAAAAACAAACATTCACATAATTAGCTTGTTTGGTCTGAATGTGCTTGTAATTTAATATGACAAACTGTATGTAGAATAAGAAGTAATTATCACACCATCAATGAGACAACATCAACAACGAAAATAAATAGATGAAAAAGTATGCAAAAATCATCAACAACAGATAGATGTGCGTAGAATCGCCAAGTGTGTTACAACATTATGCACATAAAGCTGTTCAATATAGTTGCAATATTAAAATATGTAACAATGTGTCATAGAGCACTTTTTATAGTAATTAGTAAACACAATCCTAGCATATTAAAATTTATGATGATGTACTTGTGCAAGTTATTGAGTTTCATCATTAACAGAATTACTTTTATAAATTCACTATAACAGAACCACCGTTTACATACAGGATAGATATTTTCTGAACATCAACAGCTTCAGGAAAACTATTTGAAATTTGAAAATATCGATATTTGGTATAACAAATTGATTGGAATTGCTTTTTAGTAGTGCGGTCGGTAGTGTCTGCTTATTACATTTTAAACAACCATAGATTTAAATTCCTTGTTTGTGTGCGTTTTGTGGTTTTTGTGGTTTCGTAAGAATATAACAATCCCTTGTGTTTTTGTGGGTTCTTGTTGCTTTGTCTTTGGTTTTCTATGTTGTGTTTTTACTATTGTTTGTCTGTTGGTCTTCTTTTTAAACCATGGCGTTGTCCGATTATTTTCGACTTATGAGTTTGAATTTTCTTCTGGTATCATTTGCCTCTCTTTTAAGGAGGTCTGTTCCTAATGATGACGATTTAAAGTAAGCTCCTCGTGTTTAAAAGCAATCTGTATTCAAAACATTCTGCCTTCTTCATACGGATAACCACAAAATATTCAAACAGTTTGTCAGGAATCTGATGTTCAGTAGATGTCGTTTGTTGATGTGGTTCATAAGTGTTTCTCGTTTCTCGTTTTTGATATAGATTAGACCTTATGTTTTCCCGTTTTAATGGTTTTACGCTAGTCATTTTGGGCCTTTTATAGCTTGCTGTTCGGTAGGAGCCAAGGCTCCGTGTTGATGACCTTTTTATACCTATAAAGTTGGTTTTTTTTACAAATTGGGACCTGGGTGGAGAGTTGTCTCATTGGTACACATTTGTTTCATAAGTAGTCAACTGTCTAAACACTGTCTAAATTTCACGACTTGGGATGACAGTTTTAGTACATACAATTATTTGATTTGCCGTAAATTTGAATCGTATGAGATTATGGGGAAATTTCCCCAATTTGAAGTCAACAATATACATGATGAGATTATGGGGAAATTACCACAATTTGTAGTCAACAATATCTAATATGAACATGATGAGATTATGGGGAAATTTCCCCAATTGATAGTCAACAATATTTTCTATGATTTGAACATAATGAGATTATGGGGAAATTTCCCCATTTGATGGTCAGCAATATTAAAGCTTGTATTTTCCAATTAATAATCTTATCGTGGGAATTTCGGCATTCTGATGTTTTTGGTTGTAGATGTGAATGTGGGGATATTTCCCCATTCTAATGTTATTGGTTTTATATGTGTAGTGTATGTGGGGATTTTCCCCACTGGTACGTTTTTCAATTCAAGAATACTAGTTTTCTTCATTGAGTGGGGAGATTTCCTCAAATTTGATAAAATCATGTAAGCGCATTTCCATTAACTTATAGATTTGTTGACAAAAAGTGTTTATTTCAATTCACATCGTCAACCGAATTTGAAACCACCAAAAAAAGAGAATAAAATAGAAATTCTCTTTTTCAAATAGAATGCGTTAGGTTTAAATGATATTTTTGCATGATTATAGTTCAGATTGTAAACATCTTCATTAATACATTTTGCCTGAAGCTTAACTTCAAAAAGTTTTTTCAACGAAAGAACATCTTCTTTTGCATTATGTGCACTGTAAGTCGACTGTAAAATTTCTTTAACTAGAGTTTGTTGCTTGTAATTTTTTACTTCATGTTTTGGAATTACACGTTTAGAAACTTTTAAGGTGTCAATAAATCCTTTTGCACAAGCAGAAAAAGTTGAAAAGAAATGGAATTCCTTTAATCTATTCTCTAACACCAACATATCAAAATTAGAAATATTATGTCCAACTAATATAGGTCTGTCATTAAGTTTTAAAAAATCAATAAAATCTAGCAATGACTGCTCAACAGAACATGTTTTTAATAAGTGTACCATTTACATAAATTTTGTTTGTAGAATGTGAAAATGTTATGCCATTTATTGCACTTGCTTCTTGAGTAATTTCCGTTCTTGGAATAACATAGCGTTGAAATGTATTTGAACCACAGGTTGCCGCAATTTGAGTTATCTCACTGTTCCTTGACAAACCAGTAGTTTCCAAATCAAAAAATACAAAGTTGTCAGAATCATTTATGGTCAATGGTGAGGGTATTTCCTGAATATCTGGCATAGGTTCATTAACTTCTGCATTGTTTTCATATGTTGTGCCTTCTTTTACCTTTAACCTAAACTCAGATTTCTTCTTTTGTTTTTTTAATTGAATACGCCTTCTTTTAAATTCTTTTGTATTTTGCCTTTCCTTACTCTTCAATTTCTTGTCCATTTTTTTTACCAATACTCAGTGTATGTTGTCCTGGAAACAATAAAGAAGTCTCATTTACCTGAAATATTTTAAGATTTGTTAGCATGGATATATAATGTCAAGCAATTTGAAATATTTTATCTAAAAATCAAGCAATTAATTGTTGTAGACATAATATTCTTATATGATAAGTATATTAACACACACTTGAATGTGATTGGTCCTTAAGAGTATCTTCTTAAGGTTTACACTTTGATAAAACATGTTGCCAAAATGTCTTACATGGTCTCTGGAAACAACATTGAAGTGTATGCATGCGAGACACATTCAAAAATGGTAAAATTAGTTTATTCCATGTTGTTTATTTCATATAAACAGTTTCACTACGATTCAAGAACCTGTTTCAGATTGCATTTAAAAGGGAATGTCCATTTTTTTTCTGTGTAAATATTTTTTATTACCATTTTGTTTCCAATTAATTGTTTAATTTATTCATTTACCTTTGACAGCCATGTATAGCCTTCATCCTTCTGTAATACTGAGGCAGATAACCTATTGCTTATTAATGATGATGATCCACCATAACACCTATAGATAAAACATATGTAATAAAAGCATGGTTTTAAATCAAGGTTATTATGTATAATTGAGTTTAACAAGAGTGCACACACTGAAATGTCTCGCCTTCTTTACTAATCATTGATATTATGTTGATAGTCCTAAATATAAAGCTTTATTACAACTGTCACATAAACTTAACATTAACCAAGATAGCTAAACAAATACCATTGAACAATGACAATGAGGTCAAGGTCAGATGAACCATACCAGGCAGACATGTACAGCTACCAAAGCTTTCATACAACAAATATAGTTGACCTATTACTTATAGTTTAAGAAAAATAGACCAAAACACAAAAACTTAACACTGTGCAATAAAACGTGCAATTGAGGTCATGTTCAAATAAAACCTACGGGACTGACATATAGATCATAATATATTTCCATACACCAAATATAGTTGACCATTGGCATATACATTTGTAATATAAGATAAAAAGACCAAAACATAAAAAACTTAATTTTAACCACTGAACCATGAAAATGAGGTCAAGGTCAGATGACATCTGCCCGCTAGACATTTAAACCTTACAATCATTCCATACAACAAATATAGTAGACCTATTGCATAAAGTATGAGAAAAACAGACCAAAACACAAAAACTTTACTATAACCACTGAACCATGAAAATGAGGTCAAGGTCAGATGACACTTGCTAGTTGGACAGGTACACCTTCCAGTCCTTCCATACACCAAATATACTAACCCTATTGCTTATAGTATCTGAGATATGGACTTGACCACCAAAACTTAACCTTGTTCACTGATCCATGAAATGAGGTCGAGGTCAAGTGAAAACTGTCTGACGGGCATGAGGACCTTGCAAGGTACGCACATACCAAATATAGTTATCCTATTACTTATAATAAGAGAAAATTCAACATTACAAAAATTCTGAACTTTTTTTTCAAGTGTTCACTGAACCATGAAAATGACGTTAAGGACATTGGACATGTGACTGACGGCATCTATATACAAAGTATGAAGCATCCAGGTCTTTCACCTTCTAAAATATAAACCGTTTAAGAAGTTAGCTAACGCCGCCGCCGCCGCCGCCGCCGGATCACTATCCCTATGTCGAGCTTTCTGCAACAAAAGTTGCAGGCTCGACAAAAATATAAAACTTTTTTACATAAAAAAGGCCAATAGATTGCTCAGTTGAATTGTTTTACATTGTCATTTTGGGGCCTTTTATAGCTCGGTATGGGCTTTGCTAATTGTTGAAGGCCATATGGTAACTTAGCTGTTAATTTATGTGTTATTTGGTCTCTTGTGTAGAATTGTCTCATTGGCATTCATACCACATCTTCTTTTTTTAGATAAAGACAAGTACAATAGAAATCTCAAAACAAATTTATTGTAAACTAGTGTGTTGAAACAAAATGATCCTTTTCATCAATATGTTAGGGCAACCCCTATAGAATTGAATGCATCTTATTCACAATGGTGGTGCATGTGGTGGGGGTTGTCAAAATTTATAGGCCACAATAGAGTGCTCACATTTCAAATCTTGGCCGAAATTTCAATTAAAACATAGCCACAAAAGTTGAAATTAAGGGGCAATAACTCTTATAATGAGTCAACATGATTTCTTCAATGATGTACATGTAAGAGATTTTCTGTAATAAGAAGTTGATCTAATAGTTTAAATATACTAATAGCTGTTTTTATGATAACTGTTCTAAGTAACTTTAGATTCAGAGGAGAAGATTTATATAATCAAAATCTTAAAAAGTTAACAGAAAATGATTATGAGAAAAGTTCACTTCATCGTTTTGTTTAGGTGAGCAATAATTGAAAAAAAAAACATTATTAAAATAAATCAGTCTGGTTATAAGTTTTTTATCAAATATTTACCGTGACTTTGGGGCTTTGCTTGCCACAATCTGGTTGAAATTTTCGTTTCCCTGTGTTGATCATATATTTTGCAATGTTCCAGCTCTATTACTATATTTCTCCATCAAAGAAGATATCTCTTTTTTTAGGGCATCATTAGAGAGAGATTCACCATTTGGCAGACTCTTATATCTAAAAGTAAACAATAATATATGAAATATTTTTTAAATATTTATATATAGCACTTTATATATATTTGCAGTTTAATGTATCATATGTATATGATCCATCACCCTGTAAGATTTATCGTTAACTATTTATTCAGTCCTAATTATACTATAACAAACATATATTTCTTATTATATAATCAATCAGAAACTTTATATAGTACTATTTATAGATTGTCTTTTGGCATCACAATACGATTGACTACACTCCCTTGAAGCAAGCTTTTATAAATGTTATATCTAAATAGAAAATATGAAATGTAATTGCTAAATAAAAGTGCTGAAAAATGATGTGAATATTTTTTTGTTTTGTATGTTATTTACATTTATATATATACATTTTTTTTTTACATCAATTGGATTTAATCAAGTATTTACATGTATACATTACTTAACAAACACAATATCCTTTTCTATAAGATGTAGTATTTTGCTCATTGATGAAAGTGTATACATTTACAGTAACCTATTATTGCTGACACAATGTCTGCAATTTTTCTAAGGAAGACTGAGTTGTCTCTGCTTATTTTCATATGCATACCAATTTCAAGGTGTAATTTATTATGTCTTACATGTACCTATAATTTTCTGGGTCATTCTTATATGTACACCTTTTAGCATTTGTACATAAAGTGTGGTCTCCAAAAATATGCTGGACCAATCTGCTGAAGGCACTCTTTATGTTTTCTGAGGAATCAGTATTTTCTTTTATGGCATACATAAAGCAGCGTACAAGGTATGGTATGACTTCTGGGTGTTTCAATTCCTTAAACATTTTAGACAAATCATACAGTTTCTTAGAAAAACCTTTCTTGATATGGTTCTGGTCATCTTTCTTTTGCAGTTCTTTAAAATCAACCTTTAATCTTGCTGTTCTGGTCGAATCATTATCAGCATGGAGAACGTGAATAGGACATCCATTATCCTTCAGATTGTGGGTCATCTCTAAAGCCATGTCAGGTTCCATGCCTTTTCTTGTACCCTACCAATTCTTGCTGCAATCATGTGAAGGGACTGTTTCTTTCCTACCCATATGATATTCACAGACTTTGCAATTTCGGCTTCTATGAGAGAAGTCTATGACTTTACCCGTCATTGTCCCGATCATGCTGGCATGTCCTAAAATTTACAATATAAAGATTATTCTAAGATATCATACATGAATGCAATATTACAATTATTCTAATATGATTTGCATATCAACAATTGCTTGAATGTATCTATCGATTAAAGTTTCTTCTGATAAATTAACTCATACACTGAATATAATTCAGATTCCTTATAATAAGAAAATTACAAAAAAAAACACAAAGTGAAGGATCCCATGAATTTAGGCGAATGCTTCTTACATTATCACAAAGTAATTATTATGTTAAGAATTTACAAGCTGCAATTTGACCTATAGATTTTATTTCCCTAATGAAAATTGTGGACAAATTAGAATGGCCGAATAGTTTTTTTATAATTCTTTGTGATTGCAGCTGTTATAGTCATATGTATAATATTGTTGCATTACAGTTTTAATGGTTAATGTTCTATTACTGAACTGTCAAGTTGAAGAACAGGAAAAAAAGCCCTGTTTATTGAAAATCTGTTTTTATTTTGTCTCTGTATAGTTTGCAATTATGTTGCATGTACATGTACATTTACTCCATATCCTGCTATTTTTTTATACACATGTTTATACTGCAATTTATCTTCATTATTGCTTTATTCTTATGTGTGTGTGATGTATTACATGTATAGGGAACATCTTTTTTTATTAATCAAGTTAAAGCTTAAATTGTTTTAATTTACCTGAATTACTATCATAATTCCAACCAGTACCCCGCTTTTTCCACCCTACATCAAAACTGTCTTCAACCTAAATGACAAAAAATAGAATTAATGAAAGAACATGCCGTGTTCAATTAGTATGTAGCTATAAACATAGTTAATATAAAATTAAATGGATAATTCAGTGGCGGATCCAGAACTTTTTGTAAAGGGGGGGGGGGGGGGGGGGGGGGGGGCTCCAGTTACGCTTCAGTGATTCACTATATAATCAACCAAATTTTCCCACGAAAGGGGGGGTTTCGCCCCCCACCCCCTGGATCCGCCTATGTAATTAGGCTGTCAACATTGTTATTTGTAATAATAAATATAGAATAACCATACATTGTTTTGAAATATGAATGTTAGTTGTAAATGACTAAGAACCAGGTTGAAAGCAAGGCTTTGCATCCTATTTAGAACCAAGTTCAAATAAAGTGGAAGAGAAGGGGAAAAAAGGTGAGGAGATTTTTTATCGATTCTGATTTCAGAAATTAAAACAAAATCTTCAAATATCATTATTTTTTTTTGAAAATAAAGGGGGTGGGGGTTAAACATTTGGGAGGGTCAATTCACAACAGCATAGCGTAATTTGCACAAAAGTAAAAAAAGAGGGTGCTAAAAAAACATCCCAATTCAGACCTGAATCAAGTTTGAATATTGTATCCAATTTTGCCCCAACTGTTCAGGTTTTGATATTTGCGGTCGTATACAGCTGTGATCAGCGAAGCCATCAATCTAATTTTAAATATTGACCCTGAACCTAAAATTATAACCAAGATCTGAATCATGTATCAACCTAGTTTAATTTTCTCAGACGGCAAGGGCAAAATTAAATACAGTCCTCATTATACTCTATATATATACTTTGTAAAATTATTAAAACATTGCTTAGAAAATACCTGCCTAAATAATATCAAATTACCTTTCAATTACTCATTAACTGTTCCTTCTTTTGATTTGATTGACATGATTCTCTTGCAACTTGAAATATTTTTTTCCCAATTTCATTTTCCTTTTTCTTGATGGTGGAGGAATTCACAGGAGGAACATTCAATGCACCAAGAAAATTGTTGACATGTGTGTCCCCAATCCCTGCATGTATCATTCCTAAAAAATCGATTATTTTCAATCTGAAAACATTGATATTGTGCTTGATGTGAAACAACAGTCTGCATATTGGTAATTTAGATACATGTAATACTAAATCTAAATACTACAATAAAATATTTCATGTTCTTACTTCTTTGGAACATAATATTTTTTTTATATATAATTCATCTATATGATTGTAAATCAATATCTATTACATTTATACTTATAGATCAAAAACTCATATAAATTTCTTATAATGACTAATGATTCACTAATAATACTGTATACCCTAAAGAAAATTATAAACCAACATGTACTTAAAGTCATTTTTTCTTTATTCATCCACATTTGGTTTTGAAGTTTGGTTGTACCTGTATAAAACTTATTTCAAACGGGATAGCACATCCTAATTTTTTACGGAAATGTTGTTAACCGTACCCGGAAATTTAGAAATGATCCATGTAAACTTGTCGCTCCTTTAAATAAATTTATTCTAAAAGGTTACCTATTCAAAACTGTAATAAGATCATTGAATATTGTTTTTATTGGTATAAATATGGATTTTGTTATCAGTAAATTAAAAGCTAACTAAATATTACTAGTATGTTATATACATATACATATTCATGGATCTACAATCTGTCAATACCTGTAACTTGGCATTGCACAAGGTCATGTTTTTCTCTGGCTGTATATGACGTCTTTACACTAAATCCATTGGATGTGGGATGTGTACGGATTGATAGTTTACTCTTAGATGCATGATTTTTTGTTATTAGTTGTTAGTGGCTTTGAACTAGCTGTCAGATAACTGCCAGTACTCTCAGATCTGTTCATTGCGTCTTTTTGTGTCGGGATGTATAAGTACCCGGCCACGTCTACTTATATTTTTGTCCATCTGATGAGTTAAGCCTTTTTCAACTGATTGTTATAGTTCGTTCTTATGTTGTACTGTTATACCACTGTCCCAGGTTAGGGGGAGGGTTGGGATCCCGCTAACATATTTAACCCCGTCACATTATTTATGTATGTGCCTGCCCCAAGTCAGGAGCCTGTAATTCAGTGGTTGTCGTTTGTTTATGTGTTACGTATTTGTTTTTCGATCATTTTTTTTCATAAACAAGGCCGTTAGTTTTCTCGTTTGAATTGTTTTACTTTGTCTTATCGGGGCCTATTATAGCTGACTTTGCGGTATGGGCTTTTCTCATTGTTGAAGGTCGTACGGTGACCTATAGTTGTTAATGTCTGTGTCATTTTGTCTTTTGTGGATTGTTGTCTCATTGGCAATCATACCACATCTTGTTTTTTTATAAATACGCATAGAAACGGACAAGAATGAAATAATTGCTTGAAGTTTTTAATGATAATTTCAGTATTATGATTACTTATTTCAGCAAAGAGATATATATCGTCCTTGTTCGTATTTGTCTCTTCTGTCGAGAGCTCGACTCAAAAGTGATCGTGGAAAGATAAATATGTTCACTATTTGTCTTGTTCCGATTGGCAGTTTAAAAAAGATGAAGCATCATGTCAGTTTCAAATTTATGTTTGAAACTCTTTTTTTTGCGAGGTAATTTTTGTCTTTTACTTGAAAACATGTATCTACATCTACCTTATTTATTTGATAAAAGAAAGTTTTCAAGATGAGAAAGGAGAGAGTTAAATGTAAAACAGTCAACGTTTTGAACAGTCGTCACTCAGTTTACCTTATACTATGACCTACATGGCATGTAATTTACTATTTGGTGAGGTGCTTGTCTCATTTCTTCAATCAAAGCTACACCACTGCTTGAATGTGGCAAGTCTTTTGATCGATCCTAGTTCATTTCAAATCTGCGATTGGCTGCCTATCTGACATGTACGTAATATTTATGAGTTAGAGGACAAATTATGTGTCCGAGTAGGATGACATATCTTTCTGAAGTATGATATACAGTCTGGTTCATATTCATCTTCTGTTTCTTAATATTGACATGTAAAATACATGTTCAAAGAACCTTATACATATATTTATATATGGGCCAACTCATATTGGCACTTCTATTTTCTGTTCCACGTCTAACTATAACGTTGCCTATACCACTCCCCTTTTCAAAATCCTAGATCAGCTTCTGGCATTGATATGTCGTGATATTATGTTGTACAACGTGAATTATCTTATATATTTTAGTAATGATTTATTCAGTATAATGAATTCGATGACCCCCCTTTCAATTGTTTATCAATAGAATGGAGGGAATTATGGAAATGAGGATACAAGCATGAAAATTAACAAGAAGCATCATTACTATATACGTTTTAAGAAAAAAAAACTCCTGGCCATAGAAAAAGAATTTTTTTCAAGATGGCAACGGCCTATTCAAAATATGTTTCAAGTTCGAGAATACTTATTTTTCTGGAAAACTGTTTTCCTTGTCATTCTTTTGGTAAAACATATGATGTTTTGTGGTTTCCTTCCTCACATGTGAGATATTTGATATAAATGAAGATTTGACATGTTTGGGCAGGCTAAAACAATAGTTACAAAATTCACACAAAAACATTTACCAATTCGTTGATGTACTTGTCTATACGAACTAAGGACAGTTTTTGCCACGTCTAATATGATTGTCAATTTCTATTACGTCGTCAGGCTTTCACCTATTCCTTTTTTGATTATTTGCTGAGTATAAAACTGCATTGCTATAAGACGTGTCATGGTATTTTGTTATCCAACATTCATGAATGTAGTTTTGATGTTGTATTTGTTATACTGATCGGATATTGTTAAATGTCTTATTGTTTGTAACTTTTTTATTTTCCATTCTTTTATTATAGTATTGTAACTTGTAACATAATTAAGTACATGGAATATCCTTATAACAAACCTAATCTTAAACTTTATCCTTTTTAGGGAACATTATTAGAAAATTATCTTTGACTTCACTTTTGTGCATCGATATTATCAGATTATTACATGGCATTTTTCATATCGCATGTATTATCAGCCCTAGGTTCAATATCAGCCCAAGAGCCGCATGGGCTGATAATACATGCGATATGAAAAATGACATGTTATGATCTTTTTATCATATGCTTCAACAGAAAAAAAAACGACATTTTAATATGGACGAAACGACAAAAGAAATGATTCAAAAATATACATAATGAACACTGTTTGAAAAAGTAAACTTTTTAAACGTAACTTTCTAAATTATGTTTGAAACTTTTAAAAAACGCATTTATTTAATAATTTGATTTGATTTGATTTTTTTTTTTTATTATTTTACAAAATATACTTTCCAGTATCCAAATAATTGTTTTGTTAATAAATTTTCCGGAATTTGCAGAGTATCACCGGAATGCCATGCGATAACGTTACGGCAAGGCATGTGATAACACTCGAAGCATGAGATAAACTTTTCATATCAGCCCGCTAAGCACCAATTTGAAAAATATGGAATTTACGTTGATTTAATGCTATTATCATACAGTAAAAATCATATGTTATTTAGTCTAAGTATATGATAAAGTCGGATAATCCCTCGACCTGTTATCATTCTAGTGACGTTTAGAAAAGTGTTTTTTTCTGTATTGCAATTATTGTTGATATCATTACTATAACAGTTAATATTTGATTCGTTGTGAAAAGAATTCGTCTTTCATCAGTCTCAGCAGATAGTTGTTAAACTGACTGGTCGAAGTGTTGCTTATTTCAAGAAGACACAGTTGAGACATTAAAATCAACTGCCGATGGGTATAAAATGTTGGCTACCATCATTCCTAAGTATCACGATATTATTAGCTTACCTATACCACTAGACGTTAGAAGGTTCTGGTAGTGTAAGCACTTTAACAACAAATGAGGCAAAAACCATCCAAGTTGTCGAATCAAATTTAACAACACCAAATTGAAACGTGCCGAACAACGATACGAGTCGACAAAATCATCCTAAAGTGGACCTTGTTTTTTTACCCAAGTTCATTTGTCGCTCAATTGATCATTCAGATAAAAAATTAAAACAAGATATTGTTAGTTTTTTTGAGTGACAAAGAGGCTGTGTTTCCGTAACTCAGAGAGGCAATGAGAATGAAGCGGAATAAAAAATTGAAAAGTCGTGCTGAAATGTTCCAGGACAAATAGTTCTTGGCCAAAGTACTGGGGATGTTATATCACGAGACTTGAAACAGCATCCCGCTTGTCTAGTAGCTCTATATAATAAAGAAAGACCCGTGAAGAAAACATGAATGTGTCCAAAGTACACGGATGCCCCACTCGCACTACCATGTTCCATGGACCGTGAAATTGAGTAATAATCTAATTTGGCATTAAAATTAGAAAGATTATACTATAGGGAACATATGTACTAAGTTTCAAGTTCATTGGATTTCAATTTTATCAAAAACTACCTTGACCAAAAACTTTAACCTGAAAGTCCCACTTTCATTTTCTATGTTTAGTGGACCGTGAAATTGGGGTCAAAAGTGTAATTTGGCTTTAAATTAGAAAGATCATATCATAAGCAACAAGTGTACTAAGTTTCAAATTGATTGGACTTCAGCTTCATCAAAAACTACCTTGACCAAAAATTTTAACCTGAAACTCCCACTTTCATTTTCTATGTTCAGTGGACCGTGAAATTGGGGTCAAAAGTCTTATTTTGCGTTTAAATTAGAAAGATCATATCATAAGCAACAAGTGTACTAAGTTTCAAGTTGATTGGAATTCAGCTTCATCAAAAACTAACTTGACCAAAAATTTTAACCTGAAACTCCCATTTTCATTTTCTATGTTCAGTGGACTGTGAAATTGGGGTCAAAGTCTAACTTGGCTTTAAAATTAGAAAGATCATATCATCAGCAACAAGTGTACTAAGTTTCAAGTTGATTGGAATTCAGCTTCATCAAAAACTACCTTGACCAAAAACTTTAACCTGAAACTCCCACTTTCATTTTCTATGTTCAGTGGACCGTGAAATTGGGGTCCATATCATAAGCAACAAGTGTACTAAGTTTCAAGTTGATTGGACTTCAGCCTCATCGAAAACTACCTTGACCAAAAACTTTAACTTCAACGGACGCAAAGACGGACGGACGGACGGACGGAGGCACAGACGGACGAACGGAGCCACAGACCAGAAAACATAATGCCTCTCTAATTTCGTAGGTGGGCATAAAAACAGAAGAAAAGGCACAGATTGATACCAATACAGACAAAAAAGCAGGAGATGTTGCCTTGGCTGAATTGGTTTATTATATATTTGAAACTTAAATAAATAGTGATGGGGCCAATGCATTTAGACTCGCAAACCTTTCAAAAATGTATGAATGAAGAGTTCAGCAATTAAGTGTGGGTACAATTCCAATACACAGGACACGACTAAAAGAAATGCTACTTGCAAATCTACCAGATTTTCAAGCATATACGAAAGGAAGTGGGATGTTATACGATGTTGGTCCAGCAATAGCATTAACACGTAATTAAAACTGAGGAAATTATTAGGACACAAATTAAGGAACATAACACAAATTTTGCTGGTCCATTTTCTGCCGAAGATACCCAATCAAGCGTTCCAACATCACTGCTAGAACTAGTGTGCATGATTGAACATGGCCCTGATATTCAATCCCAATAAGCGGACAGTGTATGCAAGTCTGATCTAACAATTATTCATCTGCTTATGTACAACAATCATGCAAAAACACCAAAAGTATCAAAACAACAACGGCATACAGTAGATCGTAAACTTCCTTTTTGTATCTATATTGGACTTTTAATTTTTGCAAGGACTAGGAATCGTCACTTGGTCGATATCTTATTTCAATATCGGTTATGTATTTCATATCACCGGGTATTAGAAATATCCACGCAACTGGGAGGTGCTGTGGTTGAACGATGTTTGTCCGAAGGTTTAGTATGCCCACCTGTTTTGAAAAAAATGGCTTTTCACTACAGCTACTGTTGACGATATTGATCACAACCCTAGTTCAATAACTGCAAATGAATCATTACATGGGACTGGAATTTCTATTTTTCAGCACCTGTCAGATGACATAAGTGGGATTGAACGTGTAGACTGAATACACGGAAATAGATCAAATTCAAGACAAATATCTTCACTTCCAGATACATACGCCAATGTTAGACCTGCCTACTTAAAGACTTAAATGAAACCTCCAAATAGCCCAGATACCGTGCATACTCCAGTGACCAGATCATGATTATCTTAAAGAACGCCTCCAGTATGAATATGAAAAACTAAACGAGGTTCATCTAACAGATGAGGATTAGGGTTTCGAAAACATATCTTGGTCGTCATTTCATTCCTCCAAAAAACGAGGCCTTTCTGTACATGTAAGTTTCCCCTCTGTGATGCCACTGCTTGAAGAACAATCCCATTCAGTTGCGATGATAAAGCATTCTATGGACAGGATGGATAAAGTGAAGGAGGTGGTTAATTTTCTTGATATAGAACAAACACCTATTATGACTGCAGATCAACCACTTTTTGTTCTGGCAAATCAAATTCAGTGGGAATGGCCAGATTTGTACAGATAAGATAAGTTTATATTCATGTTTGGTGCATAGCACAATGAAATGGATTGGTTTTTTTTAATTATTGGTGACATTTTACGTGAAAGTGGATAGACAAGTGCCCTCACTAAAGCCGATATTGCAACATCTGACACGACATTTTCCTTCCTTGTGTGTTCATATATACCGAGGACTAGACACGCACAACAAATAACTGCCTGTGTTTTATTTGAATTGCTTATGTCGGCTTATGAAAGCATAAACGCAGAAAAATATAGCTGATGACTCTGTGACGTTCGATAATTTGATGTACTGGTGTAAAGAAAGAGAGTCAACTAGACCGCAGTTTAATATCTGGCATTTAGTTATGAATTTAGAACTTCTTGTGTTATCTGTATTACGATCATTTTGTGAGTCAGATTTTTTACTTTAAAAACAGTCCAAGCATGATACCTTGTTTTTTTTTGGACTTGATCGTTTAAATTATGCTCGATGGTTACCGATATATCTCCCCGATATGGCTTCTTCTCCAACATCAACCACAGGTGGCAATGGAATTTGACAATGGTAATTTCACAGTTCGTAAGACCAACAAGTGGTTTTCTAATATTGCAATTGATCAGGTACATGAACAAAACAATGCAATTGTGAAGGGCGATGGTGGTGACAGAGGATTAACTCTCAGTAGACTGGTAAATGAAACTGAAAGATCTGGTGGATTGAGTCATACTACAACAGACGCACGGCACCATGAACACTCTACTACAAAACAAAGGTATTTCATCGAAAGGGTTCTAAGGCTTTCTAAAGTGATGAATGAGTTTGGAAATCCTTTTCTAAAGGAGTCATCAAATTTATACAAAAATGACTCTAAGGAAATTGTGGAATCGGAGGCAAATATATATGTAAACTCGAAGATATTTGTTCAAAACAGTACGAAGATTTATTACAAAAAATGCAAAACGAAGGAGAATCTGCTTTTTATGACCCGATACAAAAAGAACAATTTCCCGTTTTTCAGCCGTAAAATGAAAGCGGAAACGTCTTTAACAAAACAAAGCTTGAGAACCGTAAAAGTGATTGCTATCTCTTTTTTAAACTTTTCATATCGTGTTAAAGTAGACAGTGTGACTTAGAAGATTTCTTTAGCCATGAAAATCAAACTGCCCGACCGTCTTTGTTTCAGGATTGCACTTTCAACAGTGGAAATAAATCGCAGCTAACGAATATACTTGAATCATTCTGCGATTTGCCATTAACTGATCTCCACTCTGACGCATATCATTGATGGGGCAGCAATGGTTTATTCCAGACCACCACGTGGGGCAAACCTATTTGATGATTATGATAATGATGTCATACTGCCTTACATAAAATTGTGCACAGATAATTATTTTAGAGAAGGCATTGTATTTAACGTTTACTTGAATAATAGTTAAAAGGCTGGAACGAGAAGAAAGCGAGGTACTGGTGCAAGACGGAAAGTTGTTGGTTCAGGTAGAAAGCCAAGGGTTTGGAGTAGTTTTCTCCGTGAAGATGACAACACAACTGAATTGTTCAAGTTTCTTGCCGACAGAATTGCTCTTTAAGAGACTGATAAAAAAATGTTTATGTAACGCAAGATGAATATGTCCGAAATACTAATACTTCCCAACTATCTCCTTGTTACCATGATGAAGCAGGTACATGAATGATTGTCCATGTTAAGCATGCTGCAGCAAATAATTGTAAAAAATTACTTATAAGTAGTACTGACACTGATGTAGTAGTGTTAGGAATTGCAGAATTTGAAAAATTAGGTGCTGAAAAACTGTGGATTAGTTGGGAAGGAATAAAGACTTTCGACGGCTTCCAGTAGATGACTAATCAAATGCGTTAGGTCCTCTTCCTCTTCTTTTCTTCCATGCATTCAGTGGATGTTACACTGTGTCGGCATTTCGTTACAAAGGGAAAAAATCAGCTTGGCAGACATGGGAAGTATTTCCGGATGTAACAGACGTTTCTGGACGCTTGAGTATGAAACCAAACTTTATTGAAGACACAGACATTGACATCATAGAAGCATTTGTTTGCATTATGTATGACAGATCAATATCAACATTTGCTGTGAACGCGGAACGGTTTGAATTGTTTGCAGGGGTGCAGCGGCCTTATGATGCTATTCCGCTTGCCAGAGGTGCTTTTCTGGAACACACACAAAGAGCAGCATTCAAAGGCGGACATGCTTGGACCCTAACGGACGTATGCATACAACAGGTACCAAGTCCTGGACACTGGGGTTGGACGAAATAAAACGACATCGACAATTTGAAACTAAAATGGACTTTGTTACTTTCCGTTTCATCGTCATGTCAGGAACTTGTGAAATGCGAATGCAAAAAACTGTGTTGGTAACTGTAAATGCTACCGTTCTGGCTTTCCTTGTACAGGTTTGTGTACATGCATCTGACAGTTTGATATTTTTTAGATACATACAATGTTTTTAACCAAACTAGGCAAGAAAACTGAAAACATTCAGAAACATCCCTTGTAGATAAACTCATCAAAGAGTTGCTTTAAAGTATTAAAACTGACATTTTTGACTTTTTGTCATTCACTTTTGATCAAAATCCTAATACCTTGATATCAAATTTCATGCTTGTATCACGATTTGCACAATTATGTCAATAATAGCTCCCACGATATATACTTTTGATTAGAAATTAAACGGAAGCGATTGTTTTATCTCAATTTTAAAGAGAGACAGATTCTAACAAATCTTAGTTACGATGTTTCTGAAATAGTCAGAAAAACATCCTTCTTAATATTTTCTCGATAACAGATTTATTTTTAAAAAAATACACCAGATAAAAAAACCAGAAAATAAACAACAATTGGGTGTTTTCCTGCAATGTATATTAAAAAATAATTGTCATAGAAAATAAATCAAATAGTTCGCATAATAGTCATGGGATACGTGATCTTATGTCAATGAAAAATAAAGGCAGGAAATAGGAAAACGTCGTCATAAAAAAAAATGCTAGATTTCTATCATTTTTTTTTCATGATAAAAATATTTTATAATGGCGAAATTCTATTGTGTAATTTTACATTGTTTGAACTTGACAATCATATTGAACGGTTGGCAATAGTTATGTGAGTTGAATGGATTATTCTTTCATATGAATGTTCAACTTTTTACGGGGTTTGGATGGTAGGTGGTACCGACGCTCATGAGTTTGAAGGTGTCACTGCGCCACTTACAGTTTTCATATGGTAATTTTATATTTCAGTGCGCCCTTTTACTTATCTTGTGCTTGATTTTCACTTTGTCAGTAAAGTATTGTAGATGTATTGAGTGATCGTAAATTACTATAATCAACTGCCAAATGATTTTGGGTTGGTATCTTTCTAATATGCTAACATTGCCTATGTGAAATGTTTAAATTGTTTGTATATCCATTTAATATATGTGACATATACATTTTTCTCACGTCAGACACGCGAATCAATGAATGTGTTTGTAGATAGATGTTTTTATGTTCTGTTAAATTGTTCCTTTTAAAATTGTTACACGATGTTTTTTGTTGTTTGATTTTTCCGTGTGATTATGGACTTCCCGATTTGATTTTCCTCTAAGTTCAGTATTTTTTTGTAATTTTACTTTTATATATAATTGAACGTTTTTGGGATATTCAAAATTAGCTGTGTTATTTATTTATGATGTATTTTTACACAATTAAACACATTACTATGGCGTGCTATAGCGCTCGTACTTATTCATGAACAATGGGGTGATTATTCGCTGTAATATACATAAATCATAATATAATAGCTAAGCTATGATTGTTTTGTTTCATCATCAATGTGTTCTTTTCGTTTCTCATACTGTTAATATCTGTTTTGTGATATAGTTATTCTATTAAGCAAGTTTTTTTAATATCTTTCACGTGTTGCAATGAATTTATGAAATTTGCAACAGAAACATGTTTGCGTCTGACTTATGTTCCTTATGATCCTTTACAAATTTGATATCTGTTTTGATATAAATGCGGCAGTTTGTTTATCTGTTTTACATATTTTTATGGTGACAATTTTATAACTAACTATGTTGTATGATTTGTATTTCATGTTAAGGTTGTAGATAAACATGATTACGTTTACTATCTCCATTTGAACATTGTTGAATAGCTGTTATTTAAAGTAAACCACATATATGAAATTTGTATGACAATTATTTGAATGACTTATACTTTGCAGTCTTGTCCCCAATTATATTTAAAATGTTATGTTATAATAACATGTATATCGCTAAAGCGCAAAAAGGCGAAATCGCGAAATTCTGAAAACAAAAAAAAACCCGAATATCAATTTCAAATACTTTTTCAGATGTTTATACATTAAAATCAGGTATACCTCAGGGGTCCATTTTAGGTCCTATATTATTCTTAATACTTATGAATGATTTGCCTTTGTGTAATCCTAATCAAAATGTTGATCTTTTTGCTGATGATAGCACTATTTCTGTAATTGAAAAAGACAAGAGGTATATAAGTCAGACACTCAGTGTTGTATTAGAAAATATTTGTCATTGGGTTGATGAAAACAAAATGCTGGTTAATCGGTCAAAAACAAAGACAATGTGAATAGGTTCAAAACAAAAACTGTCTTTGATGTGTAATGACACATTAAATGTATCCATTAATGGCCAAAATATTAATGAAAATCACCGTGAAAAAGTCCTGGTATTTTTGTTGACAAAACTCTTTCTTGGTATGATCAAATTAATCATATAATCAAAAAAGTTAATTCTTCATTACCTTTATAAAAAAGAATCAAGAGATACTTGAATCACAATGCACGCAATGCGTATATTCTTCCACATTTGGATTACTGTTGTTCAGTATGGGGAAACTGTAGCAAGCTTTTAGTTGACAGTTTACAAAAATTGCAAAAAAGGGCAGCTAGAATTATTTTAAACGAACACGATATTCGTAAACCACCTATTGAACTGCTTAAGGTATCTGGAATTATTCCTGTTACTAAGAAAATACTACTATTCATTATTAATGTATAAATTAAAACACTAACTGGCACTAACATATTTATCCAATCTTATCTTTTAGTGGTCCAAAAGTCTGGAATTGACTGTCCAGTGAAATAAAAAAAATGAGTGTATCTGCTCTCACAAGTCATTTTATTTTTAAAAGTGTTAAATTTATAAGTGAAGCCTCAATGTATACCATAGTTGTTTTTGTTGTTGTTGTTATATTACTTTATATACCTCTGTCAATGTCTATTGTTTAGATGTGTTATAGTAGATTAATTATGTTGTATTGATATTGATATTGTTAACATTGTATGTAGAGAGCCTTATTGAAAATTAGTTTAATCCAAATGAGTTACTCTCTTTAATTAATGATATAATTATTTTTAATATTGTAATACGCGAAATATCGACACCGCGAAATCGGAAATAAAAAAATATTACGAATTTTCGACATCGCGTTTTCGCCCTGAAGAATATGAACGGCTCAAACGCGAAAACTCGAAATGGCCTTAACCGGCCACCATAATATTAAGACAAATCAATTAACTGAAAGCTTTAAAAAACACCTTATATGAAAGAAATACATATTGATGTAACGAAGTTGTTTATTCAAGTTTCAATCCGTTTTCAGTTATATCAAATACGATAAACGAAGTACTACGGAGATCTCTTCAGACTATGTTCATACTTTTCAGTATTTGTTATTTACTTGTTCACATTAACATCATACTGAAATGTCTGAAAAAAACTTCTGAACAGTATTTGACGGAATACAGAAGAATGTTGACCAGCATTGATTTTATTGCAGTGAACAAGTCTAAAAACTTACCGAAAAACTTAAAAAGACTAAAAATGTAATGTTCCAACTTTTCAGATGTTGTCACGATCAAAATGAACGTTTCAGATTTCAATTTGTAAACAAGTGTATAATTTAAAGAGTCATAGATCGATAATATTCCGAACTTATTTATCTTTTTTTTTTGTGATAAAAGGTTCGACTATTACCCAGAAGTTTGTTAATACCAGTAATATTGTGATTCCACCACAGCAAGCAACTACTATCTCTCCGGAAACAGATACGGTTGCATCTGTTTCAGGTAATAGATACTATATATTGATATCAAATATATATAGGTATTTGACCATATGTAATTGTCGCAAAATATAAAATAAATGCGTACGAGCATAATGCTCCTGCATCGTTACTTCGACATACATTTTTGTTTGTGGAACCGGTATTTTGTATATGCTTCAAAAAGTAAAACAACAAAAAAAAACGAACTCCGGAAAAATTAAAAACAGACAATAACTTATCAAATGGCAAAAACAAACACTCAAACACATCAAATGGAGAAAACTGTAAGAATCTATATAAAAACGTGCATTTTCTAATGAACAAAATGGTGGATAAAACCTAACTTTATGGCAAGAAAAACTCACACTTCTATGACAATTGCACGGAATTCCATTACATTGACAACAATGTCTGAACAAAACAAGCATACAATAACAGGTAAATTGTCAAAAAAAGAGGAACAGTAATCAACATTTTTTTTAAATATTGATCACTCTAGAATGAAAACAACAAAGAGAACAAAAAGGCAAATAGACACATAGAAAAACGACACGAATGCAAACATTTACCATAGCACCATAACATGATGACGAGATGTTTAAATACCGAGCTACGTTAAAGGGTTCTTTCCAAAAAGACTAACATTTCCAAGTAAAAAGTAAAATCACAAAAATATTGAACTCTGAGGGTAGTTAAAAACGAAAAGTCCCTATTCAAATTGTGAAATCAAAACCACCTCAAACACATCAAACGATGGACAACTTGTCCTTTAAAGATAATAGATTACAAAAAAAACTGTAATACATAATAAGATGAAAAACAACGTCAGCACATTAACCTATAGTATATAATTCAAGACCATCGTGTATTATTGTTAGACGATATGGTATTTGAAATAACCCTGGATCATTATTTTGTAACTCAAACACAGTGATGTTTTATAAAGTCAAGACTTTATGTTAACTCATCAACTTTACATTAAATACGATGTATAACTGAAAAAAACAAAATTGTTCATTGCAAACTGGGTCAACACATTATTGTTTTATTTTTTTAGCGCCATTAATCATTGTTGGTGCTGCGTCTGGATTGCTGTTGGTAATAATTGTTATTGCAATGATAATAATCTGGAAGATATATAACAAAAGAAAATCAGGTAAATGTATAATTATTGAAAAAAAAAATTAAAATATTTTTATAATAACTATGTCTACTCTTCGAAACATAACTTGTTAAATGGAATAAAACGTTTGATTTTTTTTTTTATTTGATTTTTTTTTTGTCGCCGGTAAAGGCTTTTTCAAAATGATTAAACTAGTGTGTATATGAAAATATTTGTGAAAACAGAAGAAGTATCATTCTTACTTTTAAACTTTAGTTTCATTGATAAAAAGTAATATCGACTCGTGCAGTGTCCAGTTTGAGTTACTGTATACATGCATGCATGACCTTATTTAACCAATATACTTGTATGAGGAGAAAAAACATCAGTTTAAAGGTAAACTAATAATATCTAAATCAAATCAAACTGCATTAGACTCAAATGACCGGCCCACATTATGTTAAGAAATGGGGTATATTGTGTAGGGAGAAATTCACTAAAACGTAATGTTAGAACTGAAAACGATGTCGTTATGTATTTCTTTAGTTTCCCGATCTTTCATTTCCGTATTATAGGGACTTCAAAAGACAGAATCAATTACTTTATACAACAATACGCCTATTTGAGAACATGAAATGTTTCGCAAATGATACAAGGAGACAAAGTAAAATCATGTCCATTGTCTTTATTTTAGTTATGTAATACTGTAACTTTTAACTTTTTACCTATGAAATTTAATCTACACAGAAACCAGTTTCTCAATATGAATTTGATAATTCCTTCACGAAATGAAGCATATCATTTGACCAAAATTGCTGATTTTAATATAAATGAAAACAAAACTGTTAAAACGATTGATTGTCAATCTCTCCTAACTAAACTAAATCTAGATTTCTATCGCATTATTGATTTACTTCTGTAGTTTATAATGTCTGGTTGTTCATGTTGTTCTTTCAACTGTTATATGCGTCACTAATGAGTCTTGTTTAGACGAAACGCGCGTCTGGCGTACCGAATTATAATCATTGTACCTTTGATAACTATATATGATGTATTTTGTTTTGCCTGTTTTTTATGCTCATTTATATACTTAAGTCATATTATAACGTTCGACGTTTGAACGTTCTTAAGTATAATTATATAGAATTGACAGAATACTGACTTACAACGAAACAAGAGTAAATAGAACGAATCACATATTTTACATGAAATCATGAAAATACTAGTTTTAACCAGTTATAAAAAAAAACCACAGTAGTAAAAGATACTATTGATGTTCCTCTTAGAAAGACATGCAATTAGAACTCTAGGTATTTTTTTTACCTTTACAAAAAAGCATTTATTATGACACAGAGATAAGATCAATATGTTCTTTTTGATAATTGGAAGACAGTGACTCTGGTTTTTCAGAGCAGAATGCAAATGGGTATTTGTAAATGCAATTAACATTTTTGTCGTTGCCACTGTTTATAATCTTATAATTTATATTAGTAAAACTAGTCAATTGGGATTTAGCTCTTTAAGAATGAAATATAAATTATGATTCGACAAGTTTTCTGATTATTCAAAAGAAAAGTATGTAAACAAATATAGATCATTCTATCTATTCTATGAGTATAATCTGTATTTTTCATGTATTCACATGTTTGAAAGATTAGTTTTACTTTATAATAGTGCATTACAGTAAAATCTCATTTACATTGGTGGACATATATAGTACTGTTACCCCATATAATCTCGCAATTAAGATGTAATTTTCCAGCAACAATTGATGTCCGACAAAACGAAAAAAAAATATGGAAATAAAGCTTGTTAGATATTTGTTAAAGATATAAGAATGAGTCTTCTTTCATTGTTAAATTTTTTTCAATGCATTACTATAACTCGTTCTTTTTACAATCTATGAATACAGTGACAAAGTTTTGATAACATTACGTACTTTCTGTATTAAACTGTCAGGGGAGTATCTCAAAGATTCTCTAGACCTCATGACATAAGAGACTTTAACATGCTTTATAACTTCTGAAATTTCGACATTTCTCCATAGAATAGTTCTATCCTAAACACGTTTTGACATGTCTAACTTTTTAAAAGAAAAATATTTGGGCAGCTAATTAAAAAGATTTCGTTTCCTAAAATTGATTCCATCAATCATCAAAGAAAATTTAATTTTGATATTCTCTATTTTTTTTTTAAATTTTTCAGACAACAATTATTTTCATTTTTTTTGTATATTCTATATCTTTGTAAATATTCATAACTACTAATATATTTAAGAAATAATTCATGGAAGTCGTGATATTCGAAATTTATCCTGAGCGTTAGCAATTATAATGCTATCAACTGGACCATGATTGCTAGCTTATATATCTAGATTTTTGAACTTTGATTTTACCTTGAGATACTAGGAGTATATGACGTTTCGTCTTTTTACTTAGAATCTTCCATGTTGTCAATTATGGCACCCTCCGTTGTTTCGTAATGTTACACCTACAATTATGCATTATTTCTATGATTTGTCTGAGTAGAATCTCTTTCAAGGGGCACTAGCTGTCAAATTCATGTTCACCGACTCTGATCAAAATTTCATATTAGATTTATAACGATGTAAAACATTTATCCAAAATGTTAAAAGTCTAGGTAAAACAATAAACAAGGCACAGGCATGAAAATACGTATCTTCGTTTCGTGAGTATTTGAGTCTAGACGCAATCTAATCATTTATCGAGTTGACCTCTATAGTCATATGTTGATCATATAAGCGATGTAAACCTAAATATAGGTATCAATAGATTAAGCAAACACGTGCTGTTGAATTATTCTAGGCCTATTTTATTTCATATTACAGATAAAAAATAAATGTTTATCATCGTTTTTACCTGTATTAGAATGTTTATTTGTGGATCGAATCAGTCAATCAAATGATTTACCGTTGTTTCACTTTCAATGTTGACATTTTCTTCCTTTACATACAGTTCAAGTGTTATCCATCTCAAGCTAAGGGGTTAAATTAAAGTTCACATGAATACGGATTCAATGAGATCGAAATTATTCACTTGCAAGTGAATAATTTATAATTAATGGGTTGTTTTTGCTTATTTTTTGACAAAATCGAATCTTATTGGCTACTAAAAAGGAATTATTATTTCACTATTTGTTTTTCATTATTGATTGAGCCAAAAAAAATAATATCTTAGGTTTTTCATATATTTCGTAGCTATTGCCCTTTAAAATGTGTTCTCAATTCGCACATTATTATATTCCGACTTTTGCAAGTCATCCTGGTACTTTATTTCTTACTAAAACGCATTGATGAAATGATACGATGTTTAAATGAGCGACAAGTTTTCGTAAACATAAATATTACGACAGCAAATATTTCGTCGATCTGCAATGTTGTACTATTGTGTCACATACAAAATGTGAAATTAATTCCTGTAGCATGTCATGCATGCAAAGAAAAAGTCATATACCCTGTAAACGGATTCGTATCTGTTCTCGCTTTTTTTCTTTTGTTTCCTACCATTTATCTTAATTGTATTCAAGAGATGACTCGCTGATCTAATACCACTGAAATTCATGACCAATGACACATTTTTTCTCTCTCTAAGGTTAAATAGGATTTATATTCAGTTATGATGCAGTGGTACCGTTTATGTAAACATAATTTGTTTATCAAAAAGTTTCAACATATCCCTTTCGATTGAAACATTCCAGTTTATACGACTAATAACGACATTCCTAAAATTTCGGATGGATATTATCCATTCGTGTAAGGAACTTTGTCATTTCAATCTAAACATAACTATAATTTGACTAAATGTCTATAACATGACATCCCTACAATAAACAGTTAGGTTTTTGGAGGGGAAGACGTTCATTGAAAATTATGTTAAAATTTATAATTTTAGATTCGCAAACGGTAGTGTATTCAGTAAAGGAAGTCACAGCAAATAATATAAGCACACACGGTAGGCAGTTAAATCCATAATGAGTATTAGTATTTTCTAAGAATTTTACCATCATGTGGTAGAGTTGCGAAATAGAGGAAAACAAACAAAATAATGTAAAATACAGTAAGAGGCAAGTTGAAGCAACATGAGAACAATGAAATTGGTGAACAAACAAGGCGTAATGAACAGTGTAATGCAAAATATGCTTCGAAAGCATTTATACTGTAAGAGTGAAAATTAACTGCTTAACAAGTATTTTAGCAAAATAAAAGACATGTTACATTAACATGGGTAATAATTATGATGCCTAGCATCTTCTATAGATATAGTGATGCATTACGGAAAGATTGATGGTCGTAAATGAAAGTTAACAGTACAAATTGTTATGGTACATAAAGCAATAAATATGGAGATTGTGGGATAGATTTAAGAAGTAATAGGCTAAATAAACTTTGATTAAAGAAGAACGATTAATGTTGATACTAGTATGAAAGATACCTTGTAAAATATGTTTTATACACACGTCAAACTTGTTCTGTTAACTATCTATAACAGCATAACATGCATTTTTATTTAAATCTTCTTTCTCACTATCTTTCTGGATCTTATCCAGCATCATTTTGAGGGCCATGAATTATCCACTTGATTTGTACATATCGGTTAACGACATTATCATTTGAAAGATGTCATTCTATTGTTGAGTCAGTTCTTTATTTTAGTGATCGGACTATCATTTACCTGTAAGAAAGTCAGAAACCATTATGTCACCTTTAGCTGTCTTATATTTTTGAGAATGACCCTCCTCTTTCTTGAAGATATTTGACAGCTGAAGGTAGCGTAATTGATTATCACAGAAAAATGAGAGTACAATTACACAAAAAAAAATCCAATGCAATAATTTTGTCACTTATCGAAACGTTTTTTAAAAAGGGAAAACGAAACGCGTTCAAATTGATTACACCACTACACATTATGTCATACTTCTATCAGATGTTTTGGGTTTTCTTTTTTGCCCCAATAATGTTTATAAAATCGTTGTAACTCATGTTTTCGTTGCGTTTAGATATTTCTTTTTTCATAAGATTTATTCTCGTCTATCTGGGGATATCAAAATCGGCCTCTCTTGTTGCTCGTATTCTTCCTAACATAATTTTCAGCTAAAATTTAAGAAAAAAAAGAATAAAGTTATGCTTGAAAGCTCAATCTGTGTACAAAGTACAAATCGATAACTTGCACCATAAACTAGGGAACTACAATTTTAGGTTTTATAATTTTCAGGTTTCGGTGTTAATTTTTTTTTTTTTTTATATATATTTAATATTATTGCTTGAATACGAATATAATGCAATACTTCGCTCATCAACGGCGATGATTATACCAAGTAGAAAGTAAACATAGATCATTTGATAACAAAACAGTTCTTCGATCTGTAAATTTGTTCTATTGTGTCACACACAAAATGTGAAATTAATTCCTGTAGCCTGTCATGCATGAAAGGAAAAAGTCAGATACCCTGTAAACGTATTCGTATATGTTCCCGCTTATTTTCGTTTATTTTCTACCATGTTTTTTTTTTATTATATTCACGCAATGAAGCTGCTGAACTACTACCACTGGAATTCATGACCAATGACGCATTGTTTTCTCTCTAAGGTTCAATTGGATTTGTATTCAGTTATGATTCAGTGGTAGCATTTAGGTAAACAAGGAACCTGTGATTTATTTGTAAAAACTTTACAACATATCCCTTCCGATTGAAACATTCCAGTTTATACGACGAATAACGACAATTTCGGATGGATATTATCAACTCGTATAAGGATTTTTATCATTTCAATCTAGACATCTCTATCAAATTGAGAACGGAAATATGGAATGGGTCAAAGCGAAACAACCCGACAATATAGAAGACAACAGCCGATGGCCGAACATTACATCCCAATGATAAACTGTTACGTTTTTGGAGGGGAAAACGTGCATTTGGACTAATCGAAAATTATGTTAAAACTAATAATTGTAGATATGCTAGAGGAATTAGAAGGGAGAGCCACAGCAAATCGTCTAAGCTCACAGGGTAGGCAATTTAATCCATAATGATTTATAATAAGTATTTTCTAAACAATTTCACTGTCATGTGGTAGAATTGCGAGTTAGAATAAAAACCAACAAAGTAATGTAGTATACCATAAGAGGCAAGTTAAAGCAACATGAGAACAATGAAATGGATGAACAAACAAACGTAATGAACAGGTTTATGCAAAAAAAGGCTTCGAAAGCATTCACACTGTAAATGTGAAAATTTAACGCTTAACAAGTAATTTAGCAAAACGAAAGACCTGTTACATTAACATGGATAATGATTATGATGCCAAGCATCTTCTATAGATATAGTGGTGCATTACAGAAAGAGTGATGGTCGTAAATGAAAGTTAACAGTAAAAATTGTTATGGTACATAAAGCAATATATATGGAGATTGTGGGATAGATTTAAGAAATAATAGGCTAAAAAAATGAGATAAAGGAGAACGATTAAAGTTGATACTAGTATGAAAGATACCTTGTAAAATATGTTTTATACACACGTCAAATAAACTCATCATAGATACCAGGACTAAATTTAGTATATACGCCAGACGCGCGTTTCGTCTTCAAAAGACTCACCAGCGACGCTCAAATACCAAAAAAGTTAAAAAAGCCAAATGAAGTACGAAATTGAAAAGCATTGAGGACCAAAATTCCTAAACGTTTTGCCAAATACAGCTAAGGTAATCTATGCTTGAGGTAGAAAAACCTTAGAACTTGTTCTGTTAACTATCTATAACAGCATAACATGCATTTTTATATAAATCTTCTTTCTCACTATATTTCTGGATCTTATCCTGCATCATTTTGAGGGCCATGAATTATCCACTTGATTTGTGCATATCTGTTAATGAAACTATCATTTGAAAAATGTCATTCTATTATTGTGTCTGTTTTTTTATTTTGGTGATCGGACTCTCATTTACCTGTAAGAAACCATTATGTCACCTTTAGCTGTCTAATATTTTCGAGAATGACCCTCCGCTTTCTTGAAGATATTTGACAGCTGGAGGTAGCGTAATTGATAATCACAGAAAAATGTGAGTACAATTACGCAAAAAAAATCTAATGCAATAATTTTGTCACTTATCTAAACGTTTTTTAGAAGGGAAAAACGAAACGCTTTCAAATTGATTGTAACACTACACATACTTATATCACATGTTCTGGGTTTTCTTTTTTTAGCCCCAATAGTGTTTATAAAATCGTTGTAACTCTTGTTTTTGTTGCGTTTAGATATTTCTTTTTTTTTTACATTTATCCTCGTCTGTCTTTGGATATCAAAATCGACCTCTTGTGTTGCTCGTAATCTTCCTAACATCATTTTCTGCTAAAATTTAAGAAAAAAAGAATAAAGTTATGCTTGAAATCTCACTCTGTGTACAAAGTGCAAATCGATAACTTGCACAATAACTAGGGAACTACAAATTTAGTTTTTATAATTTTCAGGTGTCGGTGTTAAATTTTTTTTATGTATATTTAAGGTGGTACCTAACACTACAGGGAGATAACTCTGTAAAATCAGCAGAACGTTTTAATGACGTGGTGTTGTTAAAGGAATGTTAAGCTTCTCAATGATTAAAATAAGTTTTTGTCAAACTGCTATATAACCAGTGTAATTTTTCTGATTAAACGGTTGGTTCAAAAATTTGTAAATTTTTATATTTTTGTTAAAGGGTTAAAGTAAATACTTTGACAAAATTTTATGAAAATTAAACGAGCCAAATTAATTTTAGTGAAAGTGTTGGGTACCACCTTAATATTATTGCTTGAATACGAATATAATGCAACACTTCGCTTATCAACGGCGATGATTATACCAAGTAGAACGTAAACATAGATCTTTTGATAGCAAAACAGTTTTTCGATCTGAAAATTTGTTCTATTGTGTCACATACAAAATGTGAAATTTATTTCTGTAGCCTGTCATGCATGAAAAGAAAAGTCAGATACCCTGTAAACGTATTTGTATCTGTTCCCGCTGATTTTCGTTTATTTTTAACCATTCTATTTTTATTATATTCACGCGATGACGCAGCTGAACTACTACCACTGGAATTCATGACCAATGACGCATTGTTTTCTCTCTAAGGTTCAATTGGATTTGTATTCAGTTATGATTCAGTGGTAGCATGTAGGTAAACAAGGAACCTGTGATTTATTTGTAAAAACTTTACAACATATCCCTTCCGATTAAAACATTCTAGTTGATACGACTATTAACGACAATTTCGAATGGATATTATCAACTCGTATAAGGATTTTTATCATTTCAATTTAAACATTACAGTAACTATTAATGTGAAAAAGGAAATGGTAATGTGTCAAAGCGACAACAACCCGACCATATAGCAGACAACAGCCGAAGGCTTTGACTAAATGTCCATAACATGACATCCCAATGATAAACTGTTAGGTTTTTTGGAGGGAAAAACGTGCATATGGACTAATCGAAAATTGTGTTAAAATTAATAATTTTAGATTTGCTAACGGAACTGCCTTTAGAAGATTCAGAACAGTTAGCCACAGCATTAAATCCAAGCAGATACGGTAGGTAGTTAAAATCAATAATGGTTTATAATTAGTATTTCCTAAGAATTTTTTCGTCATTTGGTAGGATTGCTAATTAGAAGAAAACAAACAAAATAATGTTGTATACCGTACGAGGCAAGTTAAAGCAACATGAGAACAATGAAATGGTGAACAAATATAGCGTAATAAACAGTGTAATGCAAAATATGCTTCGAAAGCATTAATACTGTAAGTGTGAAAAAAAAACGCTGAACAAGTTATTTGACAAAATAAAAGATATGTTACATTAAAATGAGTAATGATTATGATACCTAGCATCTACTATAGATATAGTGATGCAGTACAGAAAGAGTAATGGTCGTAAATGACAGTTAACAGTAAAAACTGTTATGGTACATAAAGCAATATATATGGAGATTGTTAGATAGATTTAAGAAATAATAGACTAAAAAACTGAGACTAAAGAAGAACGATTAATGTTGATTTTAGTATGAAAGATACCTTGTAAAATATGTGTTATACACACGTCAAACTTGTGCTGTTAACTATCTATAACAGCATAACATGCATTTTTATACAAATCTTCTTTCTGATTGTCTTTACATTCTATTGTTGTGTCAGTTCTTTATTTTAGTGATCGGACTATCATTTACCTGTAAGAAACCATTATGTCACCTTTAGCTGTCTAACATTTTTGAGAATGACCCTCCTATTTCTTCAAGATATTGGACAGCTGAAGGTAGCATGATTGATTATTACAGGAAAATGCTATTACAATTATGCAAAAAAAATTCCAATACAATAAATTTGTCACTAGTCTTACAATTTTGATTTAAATACTACAAATACTTATACATGTATCACATCCATTTTCTCATGTTTTTGGTTTTCTTATTTAGCACCAACAATGTTTATTTAATTGTTGTAACTTTTGGTTCGGTTGCTTTGAGGTATTTCTTTTTTCCTCGTCTGTCTTTGGACATTTAAGTCGAACTCTGGTGTTGCTCGTTTTCACTCTAACATCATTTTGAGCTACAATTTGCAAAAAAACAATTGCTAAGCATTCTAAAAGAATAAGTTACAGCATGCTATTTGCTACACAAACCATCGCCGATTCGCACCTTTTTGTTGTGACTGTTTCTTTACACTGATAGAATCTCTTGAAATCAATTAGTTGCTAGACATAATCTTATGTTTATATATAATAAGACGATACAGTTAAGATAAGTTTAAGACAATTTGCGATTGTGCTATATAATTTGAACACAAAACTCTTTCATGCATTGAAATTATTGAAAAAGGGGGATAAATAAAAGTATTACTATAAAATGTATAGGTAACATCAAAATACAAATTTATTTGTTTCTTTCTAAAGTAGTTTCTACACAGTTTCTGACACTTAACTTTATTTAATAGGTAAAATTGATTAAGGACAATTATTATACGTTATGAACTGAACAGAGATACATGAGATATGAGAACCCTAATTGTTTTTCAAGAAAGAAAATAAGAACGCGGTTTTTTTTGTATTGGTTTTTTTTTTTTTTTTTTATAGGGGAAATCGATTTAGATTTCGGTAACATTAACAAAGCACATCAATACTCAAAAAAACGAAAAAAGAGCTACAAGACCTTGCAAAAAATATAACAGAGAAAGGGGATGATAATCGTGTGTTACTAATTTGGTAAACAATAATTGTTTCTTGCCACACAATCACAGTGACGAGTTGTGGTGAACGAGGAAGGAACGAGGGGGCCTGTAACATATTGTCGTGCGGTAAAAATTGTGAAACTATATATATATATTTCATTCAAAGTAGGTGAATAGGTCTGAGATCGATTTATTGATCTCCGGAAATTTTATGTCCATAGCAATAAATATTTTCACTATATTGATTTATTCTTACAAATATTGTATTAATATTTGAATCATTATTCTCTGTAAATGCATTGAAATGATATAAGATGGGAAAATTACAATAAACAGAAAAAAAAGAAACAAAAATGTTCTTATAACTTGACTCTGTATTTTAAAAGATCCCGTCAGTATGATATTTTTTTATTATATGTCGTAATGATATACTTCTATTATGAAATAGAAAATACGTTGAACAATAAACGTCAAAATTATTCAATCACGTAGTGTAATGAACTATTTGTGGATTCTTATAAATTCTATATAACTTTTGAACTATTTTAAATCTCGGTCTACTCCTGAAATTAATTCTTACATACTTTTGATTTTTGAACACTGTATGCTAACATTGCCCATGTGAAATTTTAAAATTGTTTGTATATATATTGAACAACAAATATATGTGACGTATAAAATTTTCTGACGTCAGACACGCGAATCAATGAATGTGTTTGTATATAGATGTTTTTGTGTTCTGTTAAATTGTGTGTGTTTTTTTTTTTTTAAATTGGTACACGATCATGACTGCTGTACCCATATTTTGATTATGTTAATTATTATGTCTGTTTAGTTCACGCATCATAGTAAATATAACGGAATTCGAGGAGACCGTCATCAAAGTGAGAGGTTTAGCGCTATAAAACCAGGTTAAATCCATCATTTTCTGCATTTGAAAAAAGCCTGTACTAAGTCAGGAATATGACAGTTGTTGTCCATTCGTTTCTGATGTGTTTTGTCATTTGATTTTGCCATGTGGTTATGGACTTTCCGATTAGATTTTCCTCTCTGTTCAGTATTTTTGTGATTATACTTTCGATTGCACTTTGTCATCTCTTAAACTTCATTTATTCTCATTTATGATATTTTTAAAATAAAATCGACTGCGGTGCACTTTGAACCTTTTTCTCCAACTTTCCGATTAGATTTTCCTCTCTGATCAGTATTTTTGTGATTATACTTTCGATTGCACTTTTTCATCTCTTAAACTTCATTTATTCTAATTTATGATATTTTTAAAATAAAATCGACTGCGGTGCACTTTGAACCTTTTTCTCCAACTTGAACCTTTCTGCACATGTTTTTTTTTATTCACCTAATAAGAAATAAATTCCAAATAAGGAACTAATTTAATTGGAGAGGACTACACTTTGAATATAATATTTAAAAAATTTGCCATTATTAGTAAACTATTATATATCCACTCTGAAATTAAATATATCTGAATATACATTTAATGTTATTCCAAAGTTTGGAACAACACAATCACTAGGAATGACATCACTTTCTTTGACTTTTTGCTTTAAGAGTATACTTTCATCGCCATTTTGAAACACCAAACACATGTACTAGCATTCACGAAAATATATAAAGTAGTCCTAGTGTACGCAATAATAATGATACGCATTGCTGTGTCTTCTTTCATGTAACTGTACTTCAAAACATCATATAAAATAATTTTGATTTTTCATATACACCAAAAATTAGATAGAGCATTAAAACTATGTAATAAAATTTGAAGGTATTTTTTTTAAATTTAAGGTGTAAATGAGGACTCATGCATCAATATAATGGCAAGGGAGAGGAGGAGCGCCAAAATACCATGACTAAATAAAATTTGAAAAACATCTTTCCAAGCACGTGAAATGCATTCTCAATACTTAGGGATGAGTTGATGGTAGGATAAAAAAAAAAAAAAATCATATAGTTTTTCACCAACCCCCTACTCCCCTCTTAACTTAATTTGGGAAACATTAATTGACCAATAAGGATATATATCAAATCGATGTCAAACAAACAAAGTTGACCCCCACCCTAAACTATGTAATATAAATATAATGTAATTTTCTGAAATCAGTTATGAAAGTTTTATCTGATTCGGGCACAAGGAGACAAGGAGAGCTCCATTCACTGTTACTTGGCTCAATAATATCATAGTCAAGCATATATTTTATTTCTAGTCTCACAAATTCAAGTTTCAGTAGATTGAGTCGGTTAGGATGTTGCCTTATTGGAAAAGCCACACCTACATCGACATAATGACACACAGAATTAGTTTGGCACATCTGGAAAAAAGATTGTTATATGAAAACACCAAAGTGTTTCTCTGCGATCAAAAGACAGATGTGCAAGTTTTGAATCATTATTTGACAAAATGTCTGAATTTGTCAATCATCTAACCGTCTCTTCTCTAGTTTTAGAACTAACATTACATCTGGTTTGTCATGATTGTTCTCCAACTTAACCATGGCTAAAGTGGACACCGGTTTACTCCCGCCTTTATTAGTAGGCTCAAAATATAGTTTTAATATATTAATGTGACACACTCTAGTTTGTTTATGCCGACCTGGTGTTTTTAGGATATAATTCAACTCATTAATTTTACTCTCTATGGAACATATTGGTGCAGTCCTAACCTGTACAGCAAGTTAACTTGATAAGCAGCCATTTGGACTGGTAAAGTTAACCTGTGAAATGATTTAAGACTGTTCTGACCAGTCCTATTCGACTAGTTCCTCGGACTGTTGTCTGCCGAAAAAGTTAACATGGAAACAGGTCTGCTACTAATATTAGTTAACTTTGAACCAAGTCCTACTATAAGTAAATCAGTTTACTTTGATTTTGACAACTCCGATCGAATCAGACATGATATCAAGTTAACTTTTGGCTTGACTGCTCACCACTAAGTTAACTTGTTATCAGGACCGCTCTACATCGATTTAAAGATAATGTCGTTGTTTCTTTGTATAATCATGATAATAGATATAGGAAGATGTCGTATGAGTGTCAATAAACATATAAAAACATATTTTTCAATGTCTTTGACATAGAAAAATAAGATAAATGTATACTTCCATGAAATAAACACAATAATATATATGTATTTGTGAATAAGATACAAATAAAACTTTGCTTGTTATACATTTTTTTTCGTTTATCTTCCTTTCTGTATATGGTTTAAGTCGGTTGACATGAATAATTTTTGTCTAAGACTTTGGTCATTCTTGAATTTGGTATAAAATGTCTGAAATTTGTTAAACTACAGTAAAGGGTCCCTCCCATTTGAACTTAAATTTAGGACTTCGCCCTTTATATTTCTTTGAGTCCCTTAACATGACTCCATCTCGAACTTTATATTGATAATTTTGACTGGTGAGGTCATATTTGCGTTTCTGTCGAGCAGCGGCATAAACCAATCTATCCCTGACTACAGTATGCACTTTGTCCATACGACTGGTCAACTGGTCTATATATTCTGGTCTGGATAGTTTGCTATCGGGGGAGTGAACACCATAAATTAAATTATTGGGCATTTGAACTTCACGACCAAACATCATGTTATTTGGGGATTCTCCTAAGGTTTCATGGAGGGGGGGGGCTTATCTGAAAGCCAGCAATAATAAAGGAACATATGTATCCCAGTCGCTTTTGTCTTTGGAGACTACTTTGCTCAGCATATCTTCAATTGTACATTTGACCTTTCAAACAGCCTAGAACTTTGTGGGTGAAAGGGGCTATTCCTAGTTTTGTCGATATGTAAAAGTATTCACAATTGTAAAAACAGATCTGAGGTGAACTGGGAACCTTGATCCGTATGGATTTCGGTGGGTACTCCGTAACGTATATAAATTCGGTCACCATTTTATCAGCCACAGTAGAAGCTTATATATTTGGTATTGGATATGCTTCGGCATAACGAGTAAAATAGTCTGTAATGACCATCAACTATCTATTGCCATTGTAAGTTTGTGGTATAGGTCCAAATAGATTAATTGCAACTCTGTCCATGATCTCTTACACAACATAGGTTTTCATCGACGCCCTGGTACCCTTTGATGGTCCCTCACGTTTTTGGCATTCAATGCGCCTTTGACAATACTTGGCTACAAAAATTTGGTAGCCCACCCAATAAAATCTATGGCGCACACGAGCACTAGTCCGTTTAATACCTATGTGTACAGCTAAATGGTCACCATGTAGCAGTTTAAACACTTCGCGTCGAAAGTTATGGGGTAAATATACCGTAGACTTTGTGTATTGGTAATTGTATTGATCCATTTACGATATAAAATTACATCTACAACTACTAGCCTGTGCCATTAGGCCCAATATGCCTTATGTATTTTGCTACGGTGAGATATTTCCTGCCATTGCGGTTTAACATCAAAATCAACTTTCCATTGCCTAAAATTTTTTTTTATAGGGTCTTTTATTTGAGACTCCATCAGCTCATTTCTTGATTTCTCTTGTACCTAATTGGTAGCAATAGGGTTTGACTCAATTTGGTCTTGGCTATCAGCACTCATAGCTCTTATTTTCATGAGTTAAGGACTATTGGAATTCTCGTCAGCGTTTTTTGGGTTTCCTGTTTTTCACAATTGGTACATGACATCCTGCATGGTCTCCTAGATAACCCGTTAGCATTTCCATGTTTAAGTCATGCTCTATATTTTATAGTATAATTATCGGTGCCCAAAATGTCCAACCACCTGGCTAATTGACCCTATGCATTCTTAAAATTTGTAATCCATGTCAATGCGCCATGGTCAGTTCTAACACAGAAATGCACACCGTATAAATAATGATGAAAATGTTTTATTGCATTTATAATGGCCAGTAGCTCCCGTCTAGTCACACAATATTTTTTTTTCAGGTTTACTAAAAGATTTACTGTAATATGCTACCACATGTTCTTTGCCATCATCACCAATTTAAGAAAGAACTGCTCCACTTCCTGTACCACTGTCATCTGTATCCAGTACAATTCCTTATATAAAGTAGGATATATCAGTATGGGGCTAGCTGCCAAGGCATTTTTTTAAATTAAAAATGCTTCGGCACATTCAGAAGTCCATTTAAATAGAACATTTTTCTGGGTCAATCTACGTAACGGGCTAGCAATTTTTGAAAAAACTCTTATAAATTTCCTATAGTAGGAACAGGTACCTAAGAAATTACAGACTTCTTTTATATTAGTAGAGGTTGGCCATTCCTTTACAGCAGCAACCTTTGACGGGTCAGGGGAAATACCATCACTGCTAACAACATGGCCTAAAAAGGTAACTTGCTTTTGAAAAAGATAACACTTTTTGGGAGCTATTTTTAGGCAAGCATGCATATAGTCTATCAAAAACAGTCTGGAGTCTTGTAACATGCTCATCAAAAGATTTTGAAAACACAATAATATCGTCAAGGTAAACGATACAGATCTCCCATTGTAGTCCTGCCAAAACACATTCCATCAGTCTCTCAAAAGTTGCCCCTACATTATACAGGCCAAAAGGCATCCTTTTGAACTCAAAAAGCCCCTGTGATGTAATCAAATCAGTTTTCGGAGTATCTTGAGGGTCCATGGCAACTTGGTAATATCCGCTGACCAAATCCAGCGTACTAAACCAAGAGTTACCTCTTAAAGCATCCAGGGAATCATCGATTCTGGGCAGGGGGAGGAATCTTTTACACTATTTAGATTTACGCTGCGAAAATTGCAACAGACTCGAATAGAGGAGTCTGATTTGCTTACTATTACTAGCGGACTGCTGTAAGGTGACTAACTTGGTCGTATGATATCATTATCCAACATTTTTTTTTAATTTCGACTTCAACCTCCTTCTTTTGGACGATAGGTAATCGCCTAGGATCATGCTTTACAGGACGGGCCCCATTTGTATCTATCTTATGTTGAACAATATCAGTAAGACCTATATCATGCTTGAACATAGAAAAAGCTTTTTGGTTTTTGTGAAAAAGATCCTTCAAAGTACTGGTTTGTTCAGGGGTTAAAACATTTGTACACCTATCATAAATCTCCTTTAATTTTGGAATGCCCTCTGATTCATCATGAGTTGTTTCATTCATGATATTCTGTTTTGGTAACAGCTCAGCATTGGCTGCCCAAATGTTTTTGGTTAAGGTTTGTGGACTATCAGACATATTCATCACCCTTATAGGTAGCTCACTTTGTACAAAGCTTTGGCAACAAGAAGGCCCATATCTTGTAATAACTCAGCTGTTGAATCAATCACTAGGTTTGCTTCACCAGTTGCACCCTCAGTAATGTTGGCTTTAACCATCATTTCACTACAAGGAGATATGGTGACCTTCTGACCGATTGTAATTCTGAATAAACTTGGTATTTGACTTTCTAATTCGCCAGCAATGGTCTGATTAATTTTAAGGTACATTTGGCAATGTCAATTACACATTTTTTTTTCACCATAAATTCATAGCCCATCACAGCTGGTATCTCTATATCTGCAATAATGATCTCTTGCTGAATAATCTGATCCCCTAATTTGATTGGTAGGGACAGGACACCTAGTGGTACCACATGACTGCCATTTGCTATTTGTAATTTACATCTACATTGTATATGGCATTAAATGTACTTATTGTAAATAGAAGTGTTTGAAACACTCATTGAGGAGACAGTATCCATTAAACAATTAACATTTAACATTATGGTTATGAATAGACAAACTCATAAATAATCCTTCATTAATATCTTGTTTAAGTTGAAATAATACGGGTCTAGGGATATTTTCGTCCTCTACAGCTGAAAGTGTACCCTGACTTTCAGCTCCAATTAGTTTTCCGGGTCCTCAAGTGATTGTCTTTGTGCATAATGTAGAGTTTGAACGTCAAAAGCCTCTTTATGCACTTTTTGGCAATATGGCCAGGTTTATGGCAGTAATAACAAAGGTAAGATTGGTCATCCTGTTCCTTGGTATATGAGGTTTTGGAACTTTGGGATTTGTCTCATTGGTCTGATATCTTAGAGAGGGCTTATTACAGCTTAAATGATAGGCTTTATATTTGAGGGCAAGGTGTAGGGCCTCATCAATGGTATCAGTGCTAGTTTAGACAATAGCCCATTCAAGCTCTTGGTCATTAAATGCATTTTGGAATGTTCACTATTGTTAACTGCACTAGTAGGTTGTACTGCTGGACTATTTTCAGGGTCATATAAGGTATTAGTTCTTGGTACATTTTGTTGGAAGATCACAGTGTTGTTATCACCCCATCTGGTATTATTGTTAAAGAGGTTTGTCTGTTTGTTACACTTGGACTATTTATATAGGTCCTTATAGGTGATTTGGGAGAGCTGTCTTGCTCGTTTGATCTAGGGCAGACATGTCCTCAGGACTGGCTAAAAGCAGACTTGCCAACAGGTCTATCCAAGAGTCAATAGGTATTCAGCAGACCTGACAAAGCAGACCGTGGGTATTGTCTACCAACGACGAAGTTAAATTGCTGGTCTGTATAAAATTTCTCAAGTTAACTTTGAAAGCAGTCAACAAGTTTGCTCCATGTCAACGTATATACAGGTTAGGACTGCATCCATCTATATGTCAGAATAGAAATGTATAACACAAATGACAGCAATATTAGATCACAAGAACTACAAACTGTTGTCAGCATAAATTTAGAGGGCCATCCTCCTTTTGTTCAATAAACATGATATTGATGCTTAATGAAATTTCCTAGTTTTGAAACCTCAGGCTGACTGGTATAGCAATATTGTTTGACAGTATCAATCAAAACTGTCATTATTTGAACTTTAGTTTGTGAATTTATATTGCTGAATTATAAATCAGAAGTCATTTTTGTTTTAGGCTTTTTTTATGGATGGATTGTATAATACAAATGAAAGCAATATTGAAAAATAATGAATGCAAAATCTTTTCAGCATCAATTTTTATTGTCAGCATTTCATCGCTGTATGAAAACTAACCGTAATTAAAGTTATTAGTTGAGGATGGTGTGTACATGTTTAATAAAACTATTTGACTGCATCATCCAACATTGACCTGTCTGATTTCATTGGTGCTTTATAATAAAAGTATGAGGTTCTCTTCTGGGAATAGTATACTGTTTGTATACACTACAAACTACTCAGAGTCATAATTGACCATTTTTTGTGCTTGAAAAGTTAAATCGAGCACACATTTTACTCGACTAGTCTCGACATTGTCTCGACTGTACTTAACTGTACTTGAGTGTACTCGACTAGGTCTCGACTTTACTTAATTAGTCTGATTCAGTGCTTGATGATCTTGGTGTAGTCTGAAATGGTTTTGACCAAGACTCGACCTGTCTCGACCTATCTGGACTAGTCTCGACTTAGTCTCAACCAGTCTCGACCTGTCTCAACTAGTCTTGACCTTCAAATCTATTTTTGACTAGTGTAAATCAGCCCATCTAACTAAATGAAATTCTGATCTTACAAAATTCAACATTATTTGGTAGTTTGATTTATTGCTGTAAAATGAAAGAATTTAATTTTAAATTAGGTAAAAATAAAAATGATTTTATAAACTCAGATAGGCATCTTTAATTTTTTTAATAACTTTTTCAAATCAACTTGGATTTTTATCAAACTATGCAGCTATCTTAGATATATATTAAGCTTACTGAATCCCAGGTCATTTTGTTTTTTGTTGTATTGCTGTAAAATTTAAGAATTAAATAAATCTTGGTAAAAAAAGCTAGGATTTGCAATTTGGACAAAATAGAGATAGTACACTTTAATTTTTGTTTATAGTTTTTTCAAATCAACTTGAATTTTCCTAAAACAATGCAGCTATCTTAGATATATATTAAGCTTACTGAATCACAGGTCAGTTTGTTTTTTGTTGTATAGCTGTAAAATTAAAGAATTAAATTGATCTTGGTAAAAAAAGCTAGGATTTGCAATTCAGACAAAATAGAGATAGTATACTTTATTTTTATTCATTACTTTTTCAAATCAACTTGGATTTTTATCAAACTATCCAGCTATCTTAGATATATATTAAGCTTACTGAATCCCAGGTCATTAAGCAAATTGGTGCAATGCTATGACTTTTAAGAATTCAATTAATCTAGGTAAAAAAAGCGAGAATTTGCAGTTCGGAAAAATAGAGATAGTACACTTTAATTTTTTTAATTACTTTTTCAAATCAACTTGGATTTTCATCAAACTATACAGCTACTAAATATGTTCCAAAGTTACAGTAAAAATAATTTATAATCGATAACGACAAATCTGTCGAATTAATGAGATTGTTCATAATTATACAACACTTTACGTTTCCGGACAATGTACAATAACTGGCTTTAAATTACAATGCATGTGTTGATTTGTCACGGAATAGAAGTTCCTTAATAATGTAAATTCCAAATGGAAACAATAATCTGGATTAGTATTTCCACTTGAATAAATCTTACAGTAAATATTATGAACGGAATAAATGATATGTGTTCCAATAGGAACAGATCTTATGACATTGTTTATAAGTAAACAAAGTTTCCACTGAAACTTTTGTTAGGCGGAACAAATATACGTTGACAGATTATTATCTTTTTTTCAGATGTCAAAGAGATTTAACATATTCAGTTGTGCCATCTTTGAACTTGTATTTGGTCTGTTTATTTTTTATTAACGATTGAAAATATAACCTGTTTCAGAATGAATTTTGTGGATCGAATTAGTCAATCAAATGATTAACCTTTGTTTCACTTTTAATGCTGACAGTTTTTTCGTTTAAAAAGTCGAACACACACAATACATTTGTTATTCATCTCTAGCTAAGGGGTTTAACTATAGTCCACATGAATACTGATTCAATGAGGACAAATAATTCACTTGCAAGTTAATAATTAATCATCAATGTTTCTTTATTCAAATATTTGACTAAATTGAACCATACTATACTACCATACATTCATTATTTTACTTTCATTAATAATTGACCAAAATAAACATTTTAGATTATTTTTTGTATATCTCATCGCTATTGCGCTTGCTCCTTTGATATTTCATTCTATACAAACATTTGAAAAAGTTTGCATTTATATACATGTAAACATTCATTTAATATTAGGGGTTTCCGGATACAAAGCAAATGTAACTGACAAAGTTATTTACTAAAACGTATTATAGATAGGGAGAAACCATTTAACTTCAAAGGAGGGGTTATGAATTTTTTTTGAGTCAAACAAATCTTATTTAGTTTTTCAACACTACCAATCAATGTTTTTTCTTCTTCAAAATTTAACACTATTAGGTATGGGGGAAATCCACATTTCGAATATTTGTTTTGTCATCTGTTGACTAGAACATTTTATGCACTCAAATATGGATCAGAATACTTTTAAAGGAAAAATCAATACCTCCACCCTTTTTAGTGTTCCCTGAAAATACAAATGTTGAAATTAGCTCATAGTCATTAACTTTTAAGTCCATCTGTTAGTTAGAATATCTTGAATGAGATAAGAAGTATTCATATAAACTCAAACATACATTTTCTTTAATGTAGTCTTTTTTCTCCGGGATCGATTCATTGTGAATAGTTTTTGAGGTAAACACGAAAGTGTGTCTTGATACTCAGTCGTATATTATAGATTTAGATCGTTTCGTATAAAACTGATTATTGATACACAACAGTCCCAGGTTAAGGTGGATTGAGCGCTTACAAACATGTTCAATCCCACTACTTTCGTTATGTGCCTGTCTCTGTAGTTCATGATAAGTTGGCGTTGGCTCATATCTGTCAAATTTGTTTTGAAGCCCCGCAACCAAGTAGTCGGTGCCATATAGTTTTACCCTTGTCCGACATCCCGTCATTCCGTCATTCTGTCATTCCGCAACAAATCATTGTAGAGAATTTTTTCTTAACACCTTCAGATATTGGGTTGATTTTGGTATGTAATTAACCATGCACCAGACAAATATAGACCAGTATCATTAACATCTGTACCATGCAAGCTACTGGAACATATTATCTGTAGACATATACTAAAATATCTAGAGGAACACAGAGTACTTATATCACTAAACCATGGTTTCAGGTCAGACTATTCCTGTAAAACCCAACTGCTTGTCACACTACATTACTTTATGAAAGCCTTTGACGCCGGAAACTAAATTGATGTAGCTATCCTTGACCTCTCGAAAGCAGTTGACACCGTACCACATAACAAACTGCTGCACAAAATTAATAAATACGTTATAAGAGGACCACTAAACAAATTGTTAGAAATGTTCTTAACCACAAGGAAATTGAAAGCTGTCGTTGATGGGGAGGAATCAGAAGAACTTTCAATTGACTCCAATGTACTACAAAGTACAGTATTGGGACCCCTTCTCTTCCTCTGTCACATGAATTTCAATCATCGATCAGACTTTTCGCAGATGACTGCCTCCTGCACCGGAACATAAATAACCAACATGACCACAAACATGACCACAAACTCCTAGAGCGAGACTTCCAAAATCTAGAGGTATGGGCCAAAAACTGGAACAGGCGTTTCGATGCATAGAAGTTCTGTATTCTTAGCATCAAAAACAAAAGCCTAGACGGACATGAACTATACCAAATGCAACACAACCCATACCTAGGCTTACAAATATCAGAAGACCTAAAATAGACCATGCACATCTCAAAGGTCGCCAAACAAGCCAATTCGACGCTCGTCTTCCTAATAAGAAATCTACGCTTCTGCCCAAAAAATTGCAAAGAAACCGCATACACATCATTAGTACGACCAACTATGGATTATGGGGCCATAATATGAGACCCATATACACAACATGATATAAATCAATTTGAAAGAATACAACGCAGAGCAGCCAGCTTCATTACAGGCGAGTACAGGTATAGAGGTCCCCAAAATGTTTAATGAGTGAGAACTAGACAACTAACAATCGAGAAAAACAAGTCTACGACTGGTTATCTGTACAAAGTTGCTGAGGGGTTGGTCCTAGAACAATCCCGACGATTTTCTTGTTAAAAGTAAAACTAAGAGGAATATCAAACGTAAAACATTTAACAATTTTGTTAGTACCAATATAGTGACAAATTCAGTAAAGAACAATACGAAGGCACTATAAACTATTCCTCGCAACACCGATCCATATAAGAACTCTTTCTTTGTCAATAGCATACTACACTGGAACCAACTGGAAGACCGAGTTTTTGGCGCAGATACAGTTGAAAACCGCTAATAGGTGTCTCTCTCTCTCTCGTAGATTAAAAGCCAGAATAAGCATGGTATTTTCAACGTACACACACAGATACAGATACAGAACCATGTTGAATTACAGATAAGTTTACGTTTCGTCCCCCCCCCCCCCGCTAATTTTGGCCGAAATTATGGGCTTTAGACTTTGATAGATTGTTGAAAATCACAGTTATACGGACTTTTTTTCTAAACGCCTTTCTATATTGGGCTGAATTTTGGTTTGTCAGTTAACAATGATGAGCTACAGATCAAGTTTCAGTTAAGTTCCGCTCTGCTGATTTTTGCCAAAATTAAGATTTTAGGACTTTGACAATATTTGAAAATCACAGTTGTACGGATTTTCTTCTATACGACTTCATATTTTGAGCTGAATTTTGATATGGGAGACTACAATCATGTTTGTGTTCACATGTGTTGTTGAAATTGCAGTTTTTCAACTTTTTGAGACGTGGCCATTCTCGTCGTTTTGACACATCTAGTTTGTTAATTGCTATGTTATAGATGAGGCTGTTGGCTGTTTCATTTGAACTTTAGTAGACATTTGTCTCATTGACAATCGTATCACATCTCCTTATTTTCATCAAAAGTTTAGTTGTAACATATACCGATCAGTTGTGACTTTAGATAATTGGTGTATTGTTTTTTGTTTGCTTTACGCCTAGTGTCTAATTCGTCATGCATGTTTTGGACTAGTACATAAATTGCAGATAGTTTCCTAATTAAACGGCTTTAAAATAGTACAATAGACGTTATATCAACCATCAACGACACAAAACCCGGATAGCCGGACGTTTGGCTCAAAATTAAGTTTGGCTTATCCGATTTAACATGTTATACATCGTTCCCAGACTTGGTGCAGGCACGCGATGCAGTCCCGTACTTGCACAATATTTACCGGTGTATTGCAGGTTTTTTTTTGTTTAATCTACAGTGGCTAGAGATATAGGGTGAGAGTTGAGATCTCTCGAAACATGTTTAAACCCACAGCACTTTTTTCCGCCTGCCCCAAGTCAGGAGCCTCTAGCCTGTGTAAGTCTTTTAATTCTATTAATCTTAGTTTTTATTTGTTAAGGAGTTTAGTGTATCGACAATTTACACTGAACTAGTACACATTTTTGTTCAGAGGCCAGCTAAAGTGAGACTTCGGGTGCAGGATTTTCTTGTTGCGTTGAAGACCCATTAGTGGCTCTCGGCTGTTTTGATTACTCTTTTTCGGGTAATGGTCTCTTTGATAAATTCCCCCTTATCCATGCTCTATTTACAGCATGTAACCTTCCTAATTTTTTGTCAATCTTGTTTATGTTTGACATATAACAATATACAGCCTCCAACAAGTTTACTGCTAGAATATTAATTTAAAAAATGCGGTCACAAGTCAAAATTTGATCGTAGCGGGGAAATACAACAGCTTGATATTTATTTGATATAAAATAACTGTTATGATATACACAACGTTACTATTTCCAATATAAACATTCTAGTTATTTAGTTTTTTTCTTTCTAATTAATTTACAACAATTTCAAGAGACCACATCATGACTTGCATATTAAGTAGATCATTAATTTATGTTCTTGTGTTGTAAGTTTAAATAAGTTATTTGTGTCATGATTTGATATTGATGTCATCTCCTATGTGGTTTTTTTAAGATGAAAAAAGGGGTAGCCCGCTTGTCTCTAACGTCTATAAGACAAAAGAAAGGGAAAACATTCATTCTTAAACAAACGGATACATCACAAGAAAAGAAGTTTTGTAAGAAAAAGATCAAATTTGTTAGAAGTTGTATGAGACTTGAATAGCAAAGGCAAACTGATAAATATCTGAATGAATGAATGAATTTATGGTATAAAACAAAAACAAAAAATAATGATTTTTTGGTTATTCCAAACCCTTCACAAATAAAACTAACACGTATGCAATTAATAAAGAGTAAGTTACTCTTAAATGAACACAACGTAGATGTATTAATTAATTAATGGGGTGTCATGGTCTAGACAAATAATATATTGCCTATAAATCTAAGCCACCACTTGCTATACCACTCCCAATTGCCCAACTTGGGTAGCATCAGGGGGCCTCCACTTCCTAGTTAAAATGCCATTTTGAGGATTAAAGCATTCGGCCACTTTGTCTCCTTCCTCTTGTGATTGAGCCCTCTTCAAGAGTTAAAGAATCCCAGCGTCTTATTTTGTTCTTCGACAAATATCCTTCGGTCTAATGCATGGCTGTTTATAACGTCTGGCCATGGCATAATTACATTCTTGCTTATACTAGGTGTTCATGCTACGGGCTTCTTTGAGTTACCAGGACCTGTAATTTCGGCTAGACAAGTGTCAGAAAGGACTATTTTATAAAACTGGTATTCTTGCTAATCTTTAATTCGTTGTTTTCTTGCCATTTCCCTTTTAACGACACAAGCTGTATACAGTTCGGCATCATCTTCTGATGTCTTAACATGCACCACCAGTTCACTGGTAACAATTGGTTCAGCAACCACCTTGTTCCTAGCTTAATAATTTCCTAGCAATAATAAAACACCCTCAACAGTGGGAGATTTGAACGAACACCAACAACAACTGGTCCTAATACAAATGTATCAAATCTGTTTTCAGATAAATACGATGGAGGTGAATATCTGGACAACCTAAATCCAGACCTTGTAACAAAATGGAGACACACACAGAAGTCTTCTTGGACAAAAGCAACCCAATTTTTAACAATTAAGATAGATAAACCCCTGTGTCCCGCAACATCTTAAAAGGATGAGGAGTAGTACAATGTATCATCAACAATCAATCTAAATCCATCATACATGAAAGTTTTATTATCCTCCATGTTATCACAAAAATTGGACTGAAAAGCCTGACCCGAAGGTCATTCCAACATATTGATAACACGGGGTGTCGTACAAACACTGGTCATCTGCTTAATATCTCGTTCATTCATCTTCTGGAGTCTAAAACAATCAGCCATTAGGTAACCATTAAAATTCTTACAATAAGCACAAATTAGTGACTTCCTCTCAAAAGTATTAAATTTTGGACTTGACATATTATAACTTAATGACTAGACCTGGCTCTTATACTTTGCAACAGGCTTACTATCCGTACGCTCAGTGATTTGATTACTGTAATTCCCTCTCAAAGTATTAACATTTTGACCTGAAAATTATCGGAAATAATAGCTGCATCTTTAAATGTCTCCACAGTTATGTCATCTAAGTGTGTTTTAAGTCAAAATAAACACACTGATTGAACTCTTTTTACAACATCAATTGTCCTAAATAATAAAAAAAAATCTATTTTCTCTGACGTAAGCCATTTATCAAATAGATCTTTTGTAGCAAAAGCAAGATAGGTTTGTGAATCAAATTTTTCATAAACCGTATTATCAGTCTATATGCTTCTTGCACTAGCTCATAAGATTAAAAACTTCCTTTTTTACTTTGTCTTAAAACATTGTTGTGATGTAATTCTATTGTTGTATCCGTTCTTTATTTCAGTGATTGGATTATCAATTTACCTGTAAGAAACCATTATGTTACCTTTAGCTGTCCAATATTTTTAAGTATAGCCCTCCCCTCCTAAAAAAACTTTTGGACAGCTAAAGGTAACATGACTGATTCTTACAGGTAATTGATAGTCCATTCACTGAAATAAAATAACTATTAATTAACTCGATTGTTTTCTTCATGTAAATAAAAAAACAACCAAAGAATAAATGACAATTCAAAAAAAGATTTTATTAAAGTCACCTTCTAATACAATAATTTTGTCACTCATGAAATCGGTTTATTGAGAAAAGCAATCACTTTTAAGTTGATTTATAACGCAACCAATTCATTAAGTTATATCACAGTCATTTCTCTCATATGTTTGGTTGCCTCTTTTAACACTAATTCAATAATTTCATTCAGATCGTTGTAAGTCTGGTTTTTGTTATTTTTATGAATTTATCTTTTCAAAAGATTTTTCCTCGTCCGTCTTTATGTGGTCAAAATGGAACTCTGGTGTGCACTTAATCTTCCTCACACCATTTTCAACTACAATCAAAATGACAAAAAAACAATAAAGTACATGTAATGCTTCTAACATTTGATCATGCCGCAATACAAGGGCCATGAACAACCTAAATCGTTTCCTGTGTACAAAGTGCGAATCTAAAACTTCCTTCATGAACTACGGAACTAGAATAGTTTTTTAATAATTTTCAGTTTCGGCATTGATTTACAAGTTGTTGTTTTCTAAGTCATATATTATTGTTTATACATGAATATAATGCAACATTCGTAATGCTTAAGAACGACGATAAAAATGGTAAGCAGAATAAAGGAAGACATTACCGCATTTTATCTGTCAAACAAACCAATCATGTGTCCGATTTGCACATTGTTCGCAGTGATCTTTTTATAAAAGGTCTATTTTCAAATAAAATCGAGACAAAATTACGTTTCGCTAACATTTAAAATACACAAGAGACTCAATACACAAATAAAAGACCTTGCAGAAAGAAAAAAAACATAAAAGGGGAAGAAAAAGAGGGAGGGGTATTCGTGTGGTACCGTTTTGGTAAACAATAGCAGTCTCTTGAAAATTCCATTAAAATGATACAACTAATTGCATGTTGTTATCTCTTCGGTTGTTCACATAAATTATATATTTGTCATTTGCAATACAATCAACTGCGATGCACTCGATTGTTCAACAAGAACCTGTCTTCATATGCTAATCTTTGTTTTCTCATTCAACAAGAACCTGTCTTCATATGCTAATCTTTGTTTTCTCATTCAACAAGTAAAAATAAAACCCGAGAAGAAACAAGAAACTAACAAGAGAGGACTACACTTTGAAATATAATATATATATATTAAACTTGCCATTATAAGCTGTTTTGACTATATCCTCTTTTGATGCACACTGAAATAATGTATCTGGATTGATTTTGAATAATCATTTGATTTTAATTCAAAGTTTGAAAAAAAACAATCACTAAAAACGCTATCTTTTTCTTTGTTTTTGCATTTAAGATATACGTTCATCACTTTTTCCATTTTGAAACACAAAACGCATGTATAGGTGTTCACGGAAACTATGAGCGGAAAATATGAGTAGCCCTTGCACAAGCACAAATCATTATACGCATACCCTGTGTCTTATTCTGCATGTAGCAATACATGTGGTTTACCTTCAGCTGTACTTTCAGTTGATATTTTTAAGTTGAGCTAAGGGGCCACCATGTAGGATTTATTTTAATGTACAGAAAATGTATTAACAAACCAATTTTCATACTTGATGAAAATAAATCTTTGTGTGTTTTATCTTTTGTTTAACCTTTTTTGACGCGTTAACAAATGTTTTAAGTAAGATATAAAGCTCTAACAGTCCATTCTGTCCAATATTTTAGAAGATGTTTTTGTGTTCTGTTAAATTGTTCCTTTTAAAATTGTTAAACGATGATGACTGATGTACCCATATTTTGACTATTATATTTATTGTGTCTGTTTATTTAACGCATCAATGTAAAAATATCGGAAATTGATGAGACTGTCATTAAAGTGAGAGGGTTAGCGCTATAGAACTAGGTTTAATCCACCATTTTCTACATTTGAAAATGCCTGTACCAAGTCAGGAATATGACAGTTCTTGTCCATTCGTTTTTGATGCGTTTTGTTATTTGATTTTGCCATGTGATTATGGACTTTCCCAATTGATCTTCCTCTAAGTTCAGTATTTTTGTGATTTTACTTTTTACAGAATGGACTGTTGGAGGAATATATCCCTTACATGATCAGAACTATTTGTTTTTGGAAAGTGCTCAGTAAATTTCAGCAGCCTTGCACTTAGAAGCACTGTAGTCCAAAAAGTTCAAAAGGCTTCGGCCATAATATTTTTTAGAAAACTGTGGTAAACATTTATACACTATTTTTTTCAAAAAACTTCGGAACCAAACGTATATTGTATGCTGCAACAAAATTAAAATGTTACTAGAACACATTCGCGAAATAGTAGATGCATTTGGACCATAGTTTACGAAATAAATATTGTCGGGTGTACGAAATGGTCAAGGTACGAAATGCCCTGTTTCCGTAAGGATAGGTTTAATTTTGAAAGTTAGAGGTTTATCATAGGGGGTTTAATATACCATTGCAGGGGGTAAAAATTACAAAACATCTTTTCCAGCATGTTAAATTCATACAAACCACTTATATTATTTGAGTATAATTAGTATGTAAAGAAGTTAAAATAGCTATATATTTTTTTTCCAATTAGAGGTCTATAGTAGGGGTTCATATATATATATATATGTATATCCTGGTAGGGGGTCAAATTACCATGGCGAGGTAAACTTTTAAAAAACTTTTCCAGCATGTAAGATACATACACACCACGTATTTGAGTATTATTATTATGCAAAGGAGTTATAGTAGGTATGTTTTTTTTTAAATTGGAGGTCTCAAGTAAGAGGTTCAATATACCTGGACAGGGGCTTAAATTACCATGTCTGAGTAAAATGTTCATAAATATTCTCCAGCATGTTAAATACATTTCAACTACTTATTGGAGTATTATAACTAAGTCACAAAGTTATATTAGCTTGAATAGTTGGATTTTTTTTAATTAGAGGTCTATATTATGGGTTTCAATATACTTTGGCAGGATTTCAAAATACCATGGCTAAATAAAATTATCCAAATATATTTTCCAAAATGTCAAATACACACCAACTACTTATTTCAGCACTATTACTATGCAAATGAGTGGTCCAACAGGTGGTAAGTGTTCGACATGCTCGAAAAGATGTTAGGAAAATTCTACCTATCCATCGTATTTGGAACCCTCTGCTATGGTTTATTTATCCCCCTTACATCTCCAATTGCAAAAGTTCTAACTTCTTTAACTGCTATATATTATAATAATAATAATCCCAAAAGTAGTTGACATCTATTGATTTTGAATATCTTGTCTAGCCGTGGTATTTTGACCCCCATAACAAGGTATATTGAAAAAAGTAAAATCACAAATATACACCACTCCGAATTAAAGAAAATTCAAAGCGGAAAGTTCCAACTCAAATGGCCAAATCAATAACATAAACACATCAAAGAAATGGACACCAACTGTTGTAGTCCTGGCTTGGTACAGGCATTTTTTCTTTTTTAACAACATTATATATTTATTCATCAAATATGCTTGTTGCATCAATTTTTTACAAAAAGAAACCAAGCTTTTCTTGATGCATCCTGTATTATTCCACCGATTGCCCAGGTTAGTAATCAGCTGCTGGTATATATGTATATATTATCATAATATGTATCAATTTATTGAAATACAATTATACAACATTTTAATACATTATGTTTTATTCTATCAATCGTCTAAACTTCCTTTTAGTGACTTTAGTAATGGATTAAGTTTCATTGTTCTGTTTTCGTTGTATCTTTTTATGTATTCTCGAACAAAAATTTGATAAACATTTCCCTTTGTCAATTTGTGATTGGATACATAATATGATTTGTATAATTTTATGGAAAAACCTAAGATTGTTAGGAAAAAATTCAAACAAAAATTTTTTTTGGCAAAAATTTTATATCCAAAGACTAATTGCTTTAATGATACTCTAAAATTTAAATTTGATTTTATCATTAACTCATAAATACTTTTCCAAATTTTTTCTAAACATCGACAAGAAATAAAAAAGTGGTTATAATCTTCTTCTTCGTTACATACATTCCATAGATTGTCATTCTTCTGTTTCCATTTAAACAATAATTGTTTTGTTGGTAATATGAATTGTAAAAGTTTCCATCTATATATTTTCTTCTAAATAATGAAACATGAAAACATATAGTTGGTTAATACTAAGGTTCTCATTAATTTGTAAAATACGCATTCATTTGCTAACACCAATTGATGGTTCAGTTTTATCTTTACAAGTTGACTTATATAATACATTTGTTGAAAAACTTGAAGCCTCAATGTAATTACCTTTCCAGATTAGTTTCTGTCTAGGAATATTTATAATACTTTTTATAGAACTTTTAGACTGTAACATCTGAAGCCAGTCTTTTGGAATGGCTTTTTTTTTTAAATATTTATTCCTGAAAACCAATTAATCTTGCATTCTAATTTATCCAGAATAAAATTTTGAGATATATTACCAGTGTCGTCTATAATATCATTGACAAATATCAAGTTACTCTTAATTCAATTTTCAAATATAATAGTTTTATCTTTAAAAGCATTCTGTTTGTTCCCCCAAATTACTTCTTGACTTCTTTGAAGTTGGTAAGTTTTTTGGTTTGTCTACCGCCAGATATTACCCAACATTTAAATACTTCTCTATAAAATTCAGGGATATGTTTGATATATTCCAGAATTTTCTTCTTTTCAAAATTCATCATAAAAATCAACCAATTAATACCAACCACGCTGAGATATTTTAATGGAATCAACTTCCAGTTTGAAATATCATTACTAATGAGTTTACTTACCCAAGATGCTTTTAGAGACATAACATAACTTTGTCTGTCGATCATTTCTTCGTTTTACTTTATCATGGTATTTCTTTTAACCTTATCTGGTTTACCATCCCAGATGTATTTATAACATTTACTTTCTATATCTTTTCTGAATTTCTCCGGAACTGTACAGGCACTTGCCAAAAATGTAAAAAGTGGTAAAACTAATGTTTTTATAATAAGAATTTTCCCGATTAAAGTTAAACTAAGTTTCCCCCATAAATAAAATAGTTTATTCGTTTTCTCAATTTTATTCACCTGGTCTAATTTTTCACATTCTTCTCTGTCATGACCAAAATATATTCCCAATGCTTTGACTGGTTTGTTTGTCCAATTAATCCTAGCTACCTTATCTTTACAATTTTTCAGTTTTCTTATCCATATACCCTCTTTTTTTTTTTTATTCAAAGTTTACCCAGAAAATGATCCAAAAAATTCTATTTCATTCATAGCAGCTTTGATTTCTTTCTTATTACTGAGAAATAAAGTAGTATCATCAGCTAAATGTGAAATTTTAATGCTATGATTTTTATTATCTAGTTTAACTACGAACCCTTTGATATCTCTGTTTTTTTGAAGTCGTAAAGCCATGATCTCCACGGATAAAACGAAAAGAAGAGCTGATAAGGGACACCCCTGCCTTATTCCTCTTTAGTTATGAAATATTTCTGAAATCCATCCATTATTAATAACACAAGTTTGTAACCCAGTATATAATGTGTTTACCCAGTTTATAAAAGATTCGTTAAATCCAAAATGTTTCAAAGTGATTAACATCAAATCCCATTCTAAGGAATCAAAAGCTTTAGTAAAATCTACAAAAACTATTGCCCCTTCAATCGAATATGCATCAGCATAGTCAATAATAAGTTGAATTTGTCTTAAATTAAAACGAATAAATCTGTTTTTAATATATCCTGTTTGATCTTCATTAATAATTTTTGGTAGTATTTTTTTTAAAGCGTTGCGCTAGAACAAATGACAATAGTTTTAAATCTACATTTAGTAAGGAAATTGGCCTATAATTATCTAATAATCAATGATCCCCCTTTTTTAACAATAAGGTCAAAATACTAGATATTTCTTATGTAGAAAAAGCTGGATTGAATCTTGTTTTCTAGCGCCAAACTTGTTTTATCACTTGTGACAATTCCATTGTATTGGCCACGATGGGTAACATAACAAGCAGACATAATAGTTAAACATGTCAAAATAGGGGTTAACACCGTGTCATGCTGTTAAACCATCTCCTTGCATCTCCAATTTAAAAAAAATATAGCTATTCTAACTCTTTTAAAAAGTAATTATACTCCTATAAGTAGTTGGTTTATATTACACATGCTGTTAAAGACGTTTGGAACATTTTACAGAATGATAGTGTGTGCCCAACCCCCTACCATGGTATATTGACCCTATACACCAGCAATGTCATTGAATTTAACATGTTTAGAAGGATGATTGGAAAATTTTACTTGCAACGAGCGTCTGGTGTATATGTAAAATCAGGAATAAAACAACACTTTGAATTTTTTGAAATACTAAATGACTAAGGCATTTCTACCTCACAAACAGATTACCTTAGATGTATTTGGCAAAACGTTTAGGAATTTTTGATCCTCAATGCTCTTCAACTTCGTACTTTATTTGTCTATTAACCATTTTTTTTTATTGGAGCGTCATTAATGAGTCTTTGGTAGACGAAACGCGCGTCTGGCGTAAGTGTAAAATTTTAGTCCTGGCATATCTATGATGAGTTTATTTACAACCACTAGGTCGATGCCACTGCTGCTGGAGATTTATTTCCCCGGGGGTATCACCAGCCCTGTAGTCAGCACTTCTGTGTTGACTTGAGTTATCATTGATATGTTCGTAATAATAAATTAACTGTTAACAATACTTGGAATGTTTGAAATACTTAGACTTTCCTACCTCAGGAATAGATAACCTACCTGTAATTGGCAAAACTTTTCGGAATTTTTTGTTCATAATGCTCTTCAACTTCGTGGTTATTTGGCCTTATACAAATTTTTTATTCGAATGTCGCTGATGAGTCTTTTGTAGACGAAACGGACGTCTGGCGTAAGTGTTAAATTTTAGTCCTGGTATATCTATGATGAGTTTACTTACAACCACAGGGTCGATGCTACTGCTGGTGGAGAATTATTTCCGTGAGGGTATCACCAGCCCAGTAGTCAGCACTTCTGTGTTGTGTCAACTTCGTACTTTTTTTGGTCTCTTAAACATTTTTTGATTCGAGCGTCACATTTAAGTCATTTCACATCATGACGTCATACAAATGAAACCGCTTGAGTTGAACGTTTTCTGTTACGTGAACCATCGGAATTCGTATGATATTGTATTAAAACTGATTTTTTAGGTAGGTGTTGTTTTATTTTCTATTCTTTTGCATTATTCGCATATTTACTCATTTCGGCAAGTCAACATGGCGGCTCCTTAGTTACAAAATGTCAACTATGGATTTGACGGAAGCTTACGAAAAAACATGTAAATTAAAAATGGCAAATGTTGGGTTTGAGAATTTAAAGAATTAAAAAGTTTTTTTCTAGCAGTTATTCACGAAATAACCTACGCAAGCTACATACTTATAAAAGTATTTGAGCTTTATCTAACAGGGAGTAAACAAGAACAGCCACACACACAGCATTGATTGTTGGAAATTTACACATGGTCTGGAACGTGATATTCGTTAATTTTATTATTCTAACGTTCAGGATAAAATTCGAATATCACGGCCGAGGTCATGTGTAAATTTCCAACAATCTATGGCTTCCATGAATTATTTCTTAGTCAAAGGTTACAACGAAGAAACTAATTAATTGTCGCAACGGGAATAAGTTCCAAATGAAAGTATTGAAAGTCTCTCCCGCGAACATGTCACGTGTTAAACGGGTTAAACCATATTCAGAGCTGTATCGTTCTTCATAGTGGGTATCATTGGGGTATAAACGTGACGCAGGCTTGATCCACATTTTGTAAACGTGACACTTGAAAGACAAAATTTGGCATAAAAACGGGAAAAGGAGACTGACTGAACACGGGAAACTACGTGTACTATTATGGCAACGAGAAATGGGATACAGAATTCTGACAAAACAATAAGTGGGATCCGGGATCAGAATTGTACACCCATTCTGTTGCTCTTGCGAGATTTGAGTTTAAGCATAATGTCTTTTAAACAGTTGTAGTGTAAATCAGTTGTATTTTTTTGTTGGGATATGCTACATACATGTATTTTAGTTCTTACTAAATTATCCTAAAGACCTAATGTGTACAAACCTAACGTCAAACTATGTACTTTAAAAGGAGAAACAAATAATTTCGCATTAAATCTTATTGCATTACATCAAAAATAAAATATTAAATCTCATTACAATAAAACACATTTAACTACACTGCGATGTCAACGGAAGAATTTCCCGACGAAATGTCATGTGTTAAACGAGACAGACCAAACAAAGATTTTTAGGTTTCTGTTGTCATTTACATTCTGATCAGTTTAAACAGTTACATAAATTATTTATGTTAACTAAATTGTATAGGTTTTGAATGTAATTCCTTTTTCAAAACAATTATTAATTTCTCGCAGACAACGCTAAATGATATACATTAATAGAAGACAACAGTAGTATACCGCTGTTCAAAATTCATATAAATATTTAGAAAAAAACAAATCCGGGTTACAAACTTAACTTAAACACATCAAATATAAGAGGAGAACTAAGACACAAAAGAAACACAACACTAAAATGTTACACACACAGAAACGAACTATGATGTAACAATTGCCATTTTCCTGACTTACAAGACATATTAAGAAAAGAAATGCTGAGTTGAACATGGTTTTGTAGATAACCAAACCTCCCGCTTTTGTGACAAATGACAAAAAATACATGACTGAAATACAATACAAATAATTGGGAGAACATATAGGACAGAGAAACACACGAATAATAGCTAACCAAATGTACCAGGTTTAAAATTTGATACGCCAGACGCGCGTTTCGTCAACACAAGACTAACCAGTGATGCTCATATCAAAAAAGTTCGAAAGTCAAAACAAGTACAAAATTAACTCGACACTAAATCTAAAACTCCCTAACACATAACGGTAAATGGAATCGTCCATACAGATTTTTTTATATTAATAAAGGTTAAATACGTACACAATGTAGAATCAGACACAGACAAAAAATTAATGTGACACCCCCCCCCCCCCCTCTTTTTCCACCACCAAAAAAAGTAAGTCTTAAAATTCTTGTTTATTAAATTTGGTTACATAAGAGTCGTATATTGAAAGTAGGAACAATTACGTGTATCCTGTCAACACTTAAAAAAATAATACTGTCCTCTGGATACCTCCGCGCGTGGCGGACTTATTTTTAAATTTTATATTATTGTGCATGTTAATTATACATTGAACATATCTCAACTCGTTTTGATCGGGCCAATAAAACCTACCCGACGCTATAAATGATATCTTTAGGCTTTCAAACGATTTTTTTTTAGTTAAGTGGCATGCATAGTTTTTTTTTATTAAAATGAAAACAAGTAATAAAGCAAGATCTAATAATAAATTATATTGAACAGACAACACTTATTACTTTGTATTTGCATGTAACGTATTGTAGAAAATTACATTATAAAGAAAAAACAAACATTTACCAGATGAATATTGTGAAGGACCTAATGCATATAGGTCTGTTCGATTAGAAGTTCTGAAACTAGCTTTTTTAAATAGAGTCTACCGTCTGTTTTCTAAGGTCTGGTCTTTACAAATCTATTTCATGATTACTGATAGATTAAAAAGATCAAATATATATAACAAGTAGTTATGCAAATTATTCTGTCTGCAATTGTAAATGAGAACTGTATAGATTTTCATTGCATCATTAAGGTAGCACAATACAAAGATTTTTTTACTTCCAATCACTAACCTTTGAAATGCTGTAACTTTCCTATGAATGCATAGAAAACAATAAAAGAGGTATATATAGATAGATAAAAGATTATTCTTTTAAATGAATGCAATATTTTTATTATGCAATCATTATGTAATCAATTATTATGTAATTAGCGGCAAAATCTGGGTAAGTTCACTCAAATGAATTTAGCTCTATCATCTCTTTAACTATACAGAAAATTTTAACGAAATCTTAATCAACACATCATGGGCTTCAAAAGCGTGTCTCGTATTGACTCTATGGTGTTTCATTCTCTCATAAATCTCTAATTAGTGTAAACATCCTAGCCACATAAAAGAAGATAATGTTTAATTAGGTGTTAAATTTGTTCTATAAATTCTATCTGAAATCTGAGACACCCTTTTGTAGATAGTGGCCATAGGACATATAATAAAATCAACCCTCTAGGGATACCTATGCAGAAGCTAATTGCATTTGAAAGTGGAAATTTGGTGAAAAATATTTTAGACACAGTTAACATTATAATTGGTTACATAATTGTTGCATACTACTAACATCGCATTAATTTGAAAGAGTAATCTGTTAGCTATCCAAAACTACCACTTTTATAAATGTTCAAGCATTATTAAGAAAGTTACAGCATTTTAAAACTTGGGAGTTGGAGTTATAAAATCTTTGTATTGTGCTACCTTAACAAAATAAGAACTCGTTATTTTGAAAAAAAAAATGATTCCAAAATATAAATGTACCCAGTAATATTGTAAAACTATCATTATTTGTTATTTAAATGCTTAAAATTATAGTAAATAAATATTTATATTATTCACTGTCGTTAAGTCCATTACAATTTGGTAATTTTCAATTGTATATATATCAGCGTGAGTACTGTTTAACTATCATTTAAGTTGACTCGTCCAAATCAGAGGAATAAGGTTTTTGCATTTTTTGTGTACTTTTCGTATATTCTAAATGGTTTGTAAGTCAGTGAAAGCTTATTGATTAAGTTAATATTGACACTAACAGACCACCACACACAAAGAGCTGGTCCGATTTGAACATTCCTATTTGTTCGGAGGTCTTTTGATATAAATACTAACTTATCGTTGAGCTATAACTATTACCAATCAAACAGGGTCTACCAGCACCTACTCCCTCCCATTCTTCTTTTTAATTTGTATCAAAAACCAAATGCATGTAGATATTAGTGTAAACATACAACACAGTCTGCAATACAGACCCATCCCTGCCAAAAATTAATCCAGTTCATGTATTTTCTGAAAATCATTTATCCACGATTTGTTAAATTTCTTTCTATTAACACCAGCATTTTCTTTTTGTAATGCAATTAAAAGAGAATAATGAACAGCATTTAGACATCAGTTTATCTGCAAATAAATTACATATTAAATATATTCATGTTTGTACTATAAATGCTGAAAGTAAATATACTGTGATTATACTGGTTGACTATAATTGATCGTCCTATAAGAATAAACTAGAAACTTCATAACAAAATATATCATATTGCTAAAACCTGTTTGAACCTGTCCATACTTCGTTTTATAAGTTGCGTTTGTTTTGAATAAGGTACACTTTAAAGTTACTGTTTTATTTATACTTAATTGATACACGTTCTTGTTCCAATGAAGGGTGTGTCATGTGAACAATTTCAGGACTTTTGTTTTAATGTATTTGACTTACTTTGTAATAATTAGCAAAACACTCATGAGTTTTTTTTTCTTTTCAGGGAAAAATCTACAAACAGTAAATGTTTGGATATTCATGAAAACACCAAATTCATTAGCCAGGAATGACAACAGTTATGCATATTTTTTTTAAACTATATTCATATGTATACATTTATTTGATAGCAGCTGTTGACGTTAAATGTATGTTGCGTTCTGTAAAGTGTTAGGTGTATAACGAATATGAGGAATAGTATATGCTGTAATAGTGGGAAATATTAATTCACATTGTATATGGTTCTGGCTATATGATAAGATGGAATTGAAATTAGCTAAATGTCTGATCAGTCTTAATCTTCATACAATAAAATAATTGATTTTCAAAATAAATACTGTTTGATTATTCAAGTCGTTAATAAGATGTTTACAAATATAATAGTTGTATGCTATTGCATGTCCTTTTTTAATCGGTTATAACACCTAATTGTTAAGTAAAAGAGATCTTATAAAATCATTCTGGTCAAGTTCAATTTTTGGTTTTTTTTAATTGATCAAATGAAATGAGCTGGTCTTGTTTTTTGCTCATTGACTTTTTGTTAACGAACCCTGAAGATATTTTACAGTATTGAACTCTTGATATGATTATTATAGGATGAAACGCTTTTATAAAGGAATTTATTGGTGAATAAACTAGACCAATTCACTCACAAACAAATACAACGCCAAAGGACTTTTATTATATGTTTGTGAGTGACTTGGTACAGTTTATACACCAATATATTTCTTTAAAAAGGCGTTCAATACTTATAATTCTTCAAAATTGAAGCTGAAGATTTTATTTTTCCACAATCGTAACCTTTATCACACATCCACACATGTGTGTCATTGAATACGTAAGATTCAGATTTTCCGTTCCGTATTTGAGTTTCCCGTTAGTCTCGCCCTAGTGATAACGTTTACTGCGAGATTTTGTGTTATTTTTTGTGTCGAAACGGATGAACAAAATGTACGTCATGTCTAATTATTTTTAAATTGATAGTTTTTGAGCGGTAACGCTTCAAAAAGAAGCATGGTGAATTTGGTGAACAAACTACTTTAAAGTATCCTGATATGTTTTCAAATGGATGTATGGTCGACTTTCATGTACTTCCTTCATCCATAAAGAATCCTAAACTAAGGAAGCTCTGGTTGTCTCAGATAGGAAGGGAGGGTTTAATCCCGACCCAAATTGTCACTGGCATGCTCTTTGCTCCCGTCATTTTATTGAAAGAAGATCTACAGAGGAAAATGCAGTCCCAACCCTATTTGCCTACAACAGCTACAAAACTGGAACACTAGGAGACACCAAGAACAGTCATTCACGTCCCCATGTTGTATTTAATTGAACGTCTCTGTTTCAAAACGTTTAATTTTGGGATAATATGAATTTGTTAAAAATGATATGTTGTCGATTATGGCTTGGTCGTATAATGATTCAATATACTTAATAACCCGGGTTTTCAATTCTTCAATGTTAAATGTTAAATGAAAATAATTGGCAAAAATGTGGAGTATTTAGTTGTCTTGTGACTTCTCTTATGTAGTCCAGCTTCTTTAAAATAACACAATTTGAATGTTTGTCTGCCTTTTTTATCATGTTTATTACTATTTTTAGAGCAACCATATTACAATGTTGTTGCCTAAACTATATTAATTCTATTGTTTACCATTTGAACTTTGTGTAAATTGGACTGTTCATTTTCTTTAATTTGGATAGGAGTTGGTTAAACATCAGAATTTCTTTAATTCATATTCAAGTTCTCACTTTAGAGAATAGAATGAATTCAAAACCTCTTTCTCAAGACGTGAGCATTTTAACACTTTTTAGCTCACCTGACCTGAAGGACCAAGTGAGCTTTTCTCATCACTTTGCGTCGGTCGTCGGTCGTCTGTCGTCGTCCGGCGTCGTCTGTTAACTTTTACAAAAATCTTCTCCTCTAAAACTACTGGGTCAAATTTAATAAAACATGGCCACAATCATCATTGGGGTATTTAGGTTTTTTTATGTCGGTGACCCGACAAACCAACCAAGATGGCCGCCATGGCTAAAAATAGAACATAGAGGTAAAATTTAGATTTTGACTTATATCTCTGAAACCAAAGCATTAAGAGCAAATCTGACATGGGGTAAAATTGTTTATCAGGTCAGATCTATCTGCCCGAAATTTCCAGATGAATTTGATAACCCCTCGTTGGGTTGCTGCCCCAGAATTTATATTTTTAAGGAAATTTTTCAATTTTTGGTTATTATAGTATATATTATTATAGATAGAGATAAACTGTAAACAACAATAATGTTCAGCAAAGTAGGATCTACAAAAAAGTCAATACGACAAAAATGATCCCTTAAGGAGTTATTGCCCTTTATAGTCGTATTTGTCAATTTTTCGTCATTTTTGTTATCTTGTACAAAAATCTTCTCCTCTGAAACTACTGGGACAAACTCAACTAAACTTGGCCACAATCATCATTGGGGTATCTCATTTAAAAAATGTGTCCGCTGAATCGACCAACCAAAAAGGATGGCCGCCATGGCTAAAAATAGAACATAGGGGTAATATGTAGATTTTGGTTTATATCTCTGAAACCAAAGCATTTAGAGCAAATATAACAGTGGTAAAGTTGTTTATCAGGTTATGATCTATCTGCCCTGAAATTTTCAGATGAATCGGACAAACCGTTGTTGGGTTGATGCCCCAGAATTTATAATTTTAAGAAAATTTTGCAGTTTTTGGTTATTATCTTGAATAATATTATAGATAAAGATAAACTGTAAAGAGCAATAATGTTCAGCAAAGTAAGATCTACAAAAAAATCAACATTACCAAAATGGTCAATTGACCCGTTAAGGAGTTATTGCCCTTTATAGTCAATGTTTGTCAATTTTTCATCAATTTTTGTTATCTTGTACAAAACTGTTGATCTCCGAAACTAATGAGCCAAATTTAACCAAACTTGTTCACAATCATCATTAGGGTATCCAGTTTAAAAAATGTGTCCGATGACCCTGCTTGCAAACCAAGATGGCCGACATGGCTAAAAATAGTACATAGGGTAAAATGCAGTTTTTTGTTAAAATCTCAGATTCGTTTGTCCATCTGTACTTGCCAATGTGTGATAAATGATTTTTACGAAACATCCTTTCTCAATTCACATTTGAGAAGTACTTAAATCTGTGAATGGTCTGACAATTAACTAATTCATGTGTAGAAAAATATAGAACTTAGGACAGACGACATTCACTGGATATAGCATAATCAATACTACTTATTCCATTTGTAGTCATGCATGTAAAGTAACCAAGGGATTCGCCAATTCATCTGCCATTAAGAATCATTAGCTATGAAGAAATACATAAATCTAATAAATTTGTGCCTTGGGAATTTCTTAATTTTTTTAGTTGTTTCTTTTCTTAGGAATTTATTCCACTGAATAATTGGTAAATGTGGTAATTTAATTATGCAACAAATGTCGTTAAAATCAGTCGAGTCATCACTGATTTAATGTGGATTTTGGCTTGTGCTAGAGTTGACGTTTCCTATAAGTACTATTATGTCTTTGATAGCGAAAACACTCATGTCAGATCCAATATTTTATAATCATTGAAATAGTGGATAGTTGTTACTGGCGGAATATAAACAGCATATATACATGTAAATCATTATCAGGCAAAATGTACTATTATAGTTGACAATGTTTGAGCCATAATCTTTTTTTTTCTGATAGGGATCTGTTTTGAAAATAAGTAATATGTGCGGTCAGGTTTGTTTTTTAAAGAACATTTATACCCCCACTATACTTTCTTTTTTTTCTACATATTGATATCGTGAGATAATTTTGTGATACAATTCTAATGCTTTGCACCTTTTCCAAATTTCGAAAAGAATATTTTTATTAGATGAAAGTGTTTGTAAAAATATGTCATAGTAGTTTTATGTTTACCATGAACGTTCAAGGCAGATATTGAAAATTGGTGCATAGTTATACTAGTCTTTAAGCAGTCTAACACATATAAAGTGTTGTTCAATACCTTGTTTTCGTAAACAATAATTTATTATGATTGAAAAAGGTAAAAAGACAGTCTTTCAAGACCGTGTATATTTACGCCAAACATTTTTATGCCCCATCTACGATAGTAGAGGGGCATTATGTTTTCTGGTCTGTGCCTCCGTCCGTCTGTGCGTCCGTGTGTTCGTGCGTCCGTGCGTCCGTGCGTCCGTGCGTCCGTTCGTCCGTTCAGGTTAAAGTTTTTGGTCAAGGTAGTTTTTGATGAAGCTGAAGTCCAATCAACTTGAAACTTAGTACACTTGTTGCATATGATATGATCTTTCTAATTTTAAAGCCAAATAAGACTTTTGACCCCAATTTCACGGTCCACTGAACATAGAAATTGAAAGTGGGAGTTTCAGGTTAAAGTTTTTGGTCAAGGTAGTTTTTGATGAAGCTGAAGTCCAATCAACTTGAAACTTAGTACACTTGTTGCTTATGATATGATCTTTCTAATTTTAAAGCCAAATTAGACTTGAGACCCCAATTTCACGGTCCACTGAACATAGAAAATGAAAGTGGGCGTTTCAGGTTAAAGTTTTTGGTCAAGGTAGTTTTTGATGAAGCTGAAGTCCAATCAACTTGAAACTTAGTACACTTGTTGCTTATGATATGATCTTTCTAATTTTAAAGCCAAATTAGACTTTTGACCCCGATTTCACGGTCCACTGAACATAGAAAATGAAAGGGGGAGTTTCAGGTTAAAGTTTTTGGTCAAGGTAGTTTTTGATGAAATTGAAGTCCAATCAACTTGAAACTTAGTACAGATGTTCCCTATAGTATAATCTTTCTAATTTTAATGCCAAATTAGATTATTACACTATTTTTACAGTCCATGGAACATGGAAAAGGATAGTGCAAGTGGGGCATCCGTGTACTTTGGACACATTCTTGTTCATTTTAAACTTAAATATAGATTTTGCAAAATACTCTACAAATTTTAAAGTTAATTTGTTTGATAAATGTAACAAAAATTTGATAATGTCACATCTTAAAATTCACTTTCGTTATGAAATTTAAATTTGTTATTTTCATGAGATTACATTATTTGATTCCAAATGAAAAATGCTCTAAAAAGGATTAAGAAAATGATATAAAAGATATTGGAAAATAGATAATCAAATTATTTTTTCATTCATTGTTTACACTTTAGAAATTTTGTTTTTATGCTTTAAATATAATACACATGTGTGTTTGTGTGAACCCGTAAATACACATTTAATACCTTACCCCGAAAAGATAGGAGAACAACGCACCAGAAAAATTTTGTGATGTGGCGCAGGATTATTATGCAATTGTTATTTTCCTTGTTTAAAACCATGAATTTTATTTCCCTATTTTGTTATTTACATTCAGGTTAACTAAGTATTTTCTATATATTTGTGAAATGAAATAGATATTGGTTTGTTGAATTCATTAATAGAGATATTAATTTTTACTCCCAAGATTAGTATTTGCATCGTTGCAAAACCTTTGTAAACTTCTTTAAAAAGTTAATGTACATTAATTATATAAGATCCGAGCAACATGCTTCTATATTGATCAAAGCATAATCTTGCCCGTTCTTCATAACGCGTATTAGTTGTGGCCTTACAAAGGATTATGCATAGCTGAAAGCAATTACAATATGCCCTATAAAGCACTCAACGACAGAATAGTGTAATCGAAGCCGAGAGAGTTATTCCTGAATGAAAAGAAAATAAAAAATATTGAAACAGGAAATTTTATTAACATACTTTCATGCACTGGCTACGGGTTTGGTGATACCCTCGTCGACAACCTAGAAAAGGTGTAAATATAAAGACAACACCTAGGAAAGCTGTTCTTTTCCCAGTCTCCCTGTATAAGGTTGATGAATATGCCATATCCCTTCTAAATACGGCTTCTTTTGGAAGTCATTGAATGCTCCATTTCTTAACTGGATAAAATTAATTTCATTTTTTTTTTTTATCTTTTTTTTTTTTTGGTATTTACTTAGCTATTTAGATACCAATTGTTTAACATTTGGCATCCATCGTCTCTGTTTACAACTAGAACAAGTTGTGGTCCACATCTCCGAATCTCAATCAGAATTACCCATGCTAAATTTTGGTCCCGCGAGGTTGATGTTGAATTTTACAGCAATTTTTCTGATTTTAACTGAAATACATTATTTTGGAAAAACAGAAGCAGACATTTGAGTCAGTGTTTGGTGGAATTAGATACGACTGTCTCTAGACGACAAGTGTTGAAAAATTAAGTGTTTAATTGTTCCTGTGGTCTTTTATTTTTTTGTATGGTTTATTTGGTAAATGTATAGTCAAAATAGGTTTGAGACTGATATTGCTGATCACTTTGTTCATTTTGAGACAGATTTCTCTATTATTTGGAATGAACGTAAGGTGGCATTTCAGTTAAAAATGAATTTCAAATGTGAAGCTTGTTTACGTTTCTCTAGATATAAGAGGATGTGGTATGAGTGCCAATGACACAGCTCGCCTTCTAAGTCTCAATTTTTTAATTAAAAACCATTATAGGTCAAAGTACGGTTTTCAACACAGAGTCTTGGTTCACACCAATTCAAACATAAGCTATAAAGTGTCCCCAAAATGACTAGTGTAAAACTATTCAAACGGGAAAAACAACGGTCCAATCTATATACAGAACGAAAAACACTAATGAATCACATCAACAAACGACAACAAGAAACATTAAAAGATAACAAGACCTTTAAACAGACTTATTAAGAAGGGATATAGTTACGATACTGTTGTCAGGTCATTCAAGTTTTCATATTTTGGCTTTAATATTGATTCACTTATAGGGTCTTTACATCGAAATTAAACACATTTATTACAAAACCATTTGTTGGCATGACACGGGTTATGTTTTTTTCTTAAATATTTTATGTGTATAATACTGAAACCCTAACGGAAGTTGCCTGGTATTCCTGTGATGAAGACAATCAGTTTAATTAAGGTCTGGAGCTGGTATGTCAGTAACTGCTAGTAGTCTGTAGTTATTTATGTATTATTGTCATTTTGTTTATTTTCTTTTGTTACCTCTTCTGACATCGGACTCGGACTTCTCTTGAACTGAATTTTACTGTGCATATGGTTATGCGTTTACTTTTCTACATTGGTCAGAGGTATAGGGGGAGGGTTGAGATCTCCAAAACATGTTTAACCCCACCGTATTTTCGCCTGTCCCAAGTCAGGAGCCTCTGGCCTTTGTTAGTCTTGAATTATTTTTAATTTTAGGTTTTTGTGTTTAATTTGTTTAGCATGACGTCCATTATCACTAAACTAGTATATATATATATTTGTTTAGTGGCAAGCTGAAGGACGCCTCCGGGTGCGGAAGTTTCTCGCTGCATTGAACACCTATTGGTGACCTTCTGATGTTGTCAGTTCTATTGTCGGGTTGTTGTCTCTTTGACACATTCCCCATTTCCATTCTCAATTTTAGAAAAGGGTATTGTCTATTTAAAAAGATAGGAGATACAAAATTATTTTGTCTGAAGCTGTCAGGGAGAATTATAAAACCCTTGACATAAAATTATCCATATTTTGAGTCAGAAACGGGAGATCTACCCATAATGCCCGCCCCTCCTCCCACTCAAAAAAAACCAGTAAGCAACACTAAAATCTTGGTGACTCGGTGCGCGCCTTTTCCTAAATTCCTTTTTTTTTTTGTTCTCCAGATCCCATATTGTATGTCCCCTTGATTTCACTACCCGAATTTTTATAATCCTATATCCAACATCCCCTTTTTGTAACCTCAACATCACCCCTCTATATATTCCGAGGGCGGCTACCTGCAAGATTCATTTTGATCAAGATGGATTTTATGCCCAAAATTATCAGCATGATATGGAACAGGATTAAAGTTTCGTGATCCCTGTAAAAAATCAAAACAGTTGTGACTTTCTATTTACATAACGAATATAAAATGGGAGCGGACGAGCTACACAAAAAAATAATAGTATCAACAAAGAGGCAATATCGGTAAATGTTTTAATCAAATTATTTAAAAATTTTCAAATTATGACAAGAGTGCACACGATGAAGTCTCTCGCCTTTACCAATCATTGATATTATGTTGAGGGGGTCGGAGGGGTCCTGATTCCGAAATCCCGGGCTTAAAAAAACATGAAATCCCGAGGTCCCAAATTAAAAAAAAAAATCAATGAACATAATCAATACCGAAGAAACGTTGCAATCTTATTTTTTCTGAGTTTCCCCAATAGCAAGTACAAAAAACATCACCAATTGATACATGTACATTTATAAAAATTCATATATATATAGCATGTATGGCACATGAAAATATATAATTGAAAGCTGCCGCGCGCTCTCCGTTTATTCATTTACTCGATTCGTGAATAGCGTGCTTTGTAACTGAACTGACAAATACTAGTGTTTGTTTTATTCATAATTTTATAAAAAAAAAGATGTGGTATGATTGCCACTGACACATTTTTTTCCACAAGACATTAAATGATGATGAAGTAAGCAAGTATAATTCATAGTACAGTCTTCAACATTGACGAAAACCAATACCGCACAGGAAGCTACAAAAGATTCCAAAATGAAAAATTTAAAACAATACAATCCATTCGAGAAAAAATAACTTTACGGCGCATATATAGAACTCACGCAACACGACGATTTGATATATACTGATATAAACAGAAAAAGATGTCGCTTACACAGCATCGAAATAACAACCCAACTAAACACACAACCAAAAGTCCCTTGGAAACACTTTTAGTGTATTCAAGAGAAGACAGGTGTCTCTATACATATAAAATGTCAACTTCCGAATCGTTTGAAAAGTATAATATACCTTAAGCAACTATCCAGTCACACTGGAAAACTTTCAAGTTACTTTTGAAAGTCACACTGGAAGTGCATTCGCTTGCACAAACTACATATAAACAAGGTTAAGTACTATAATAGAATAAAAAAGAAGAAACTGGTAGCCTAATAAGTTCGTTTTGTTTGTAAGTTATTTTTTATTTACTTTTATTAATATGTTTCGGAATTTAATGTGACGTCCATTTTCGATGAACTAGTACACATTTGTATAAAGGGTCCACCATGTTCCCGATTTTCTCGCTGTATTGAAGACCCACTAATGGCCTTGGGCTGCTTTTGCTTTTTGGTCGGGTTGCTGTCTCTTTGTCAAATTCTCGTTGCTATTCTGACAACAGAAAGGAAAGGGTTTTATTTTATTTATAATTCAGGGGAAAGTAAAAAGTATGAAACAGTTTATTTTACCCTACAGTGGTTAAAGTTCCATAGCTTTTATATATTGTTACATAAAAAGGAGAGAAATGAAAGCTATACTACCAAATTTATCAACTTTCTGCCATTTACATTAAGTTAAACCTTGCACAATCATGTTTCCGTAAGCGTATCACAAAATGATATGAAACAATATTCCAAAACATAGTTGCCTGCAGAGAAATGATAATTATAAAAAATATGAAAGGACCATTATGTACATTTGTAACAAATACTTAAGTGCTGGATCGATTGACTGTTGGTTGCTAAACAAAAAATAGGTAGACGAAGCGAAATAAACTAATTATAACTTTTAGTTTGTTATCATCATTATTATAGGAAATTAGCACGAACAAACCCAAAAATCGAAACAATAAAAGAAACGAAGATTTTAATAAAACGATGAAAAAATAAATTATGGATGACAACAAATTGGACAAAGGACCACAACTGTAATACATTCATACACATATACAAATCAATAGCTTGGGATACTAGTAGGCAGGTACAGAATAAGAAAGTTACTGTTTTAGAATATTAGTAGGGTTCAAGTCTCTGTCATGCTATTTGGGAGAAATAAAGAACGTTACCAAGATAATGATATATAAGAAAAAAGCGACACGACTCGATAAAAGACGATTTTTACACACACACACATAAAACTTGTACATTGACAAAAGAGTTATCTATTAAATATTAACTTTTTATTTACCTTTCGTTTGACTAGCAAACAAAAATTAAGGCTATACAAAAGAGATGTTTTATGTCCCGAATAAAACGCAAAATCCAAGACCGATCATGGCTACAGTCACGAAAGCAGAAGGAATGTATACGGAAGCCGATAAGGGCCATTCAAAAAAAAAAAATTATGTCGTAATTTCGACATAACATGTCGTTATAACGACATCGCTATGTCGTAATTTCGACATAATATGTCGTCATAACGACATCGCTATGTCGTAATTTCGACATAATATGTCGTTATAACGACATCGCTTTGTCGTAATTTCGACATAACTTGTCGTAATAACGACATATCTATGTCGTAATAACGACCTCACTATATATATTAAAGAATATGTATTATGATTGCCAAGACACTAAATGACACATAAATTAACAACTATAGGTCATATCATAATGCCCCCAATAACTAGAAAAGCCCCCGCATAATCAGCTATAAAAGAGGGACGAAAGATACCAGAGGGAGAGCCCCGAAATGCTGTGTGGCAGACAGTGTTATTAATTAATTATTAGCTCCCTTGGTAAAACTCCAAATTTCATATTTAATGTATTTCATTGTTAAATAATTTACATGAAGCTGAATAAGTATATATCTGTTAATTGCATAGCTTTTGCTATTTGAATTCATTGATTAAAGATATTTATTTATATTGTAAAGTTTAATATTTGTATCGTCGCAAAATCTTTGGTCACCTTCTTTGGTTACCTTCTGTGAGAAACTTATATATTTTATAGATCCTGATTGAAAGTAATAAGGAACCGACAGGGGACTAAGCCGACTGATCTGAAGTCCTATCAAGGCAAGCAAAGCTTAACATCTTTCTTTACAGAAGCCCACAACTCCGTGGTTTGTGGTAATGAGGGTGAATGGACTGTCAAACGGATGGGCACGATGTTCCTAAAACACGACGTTACACATAAAAAGCGGCGTCGAAGAGGGTTTTTGATTAATTTTTGCAAGTTTTATTCGTTTTTTTATATGTTGGTTGATTTATTTATTATATTACAAAATTTTTAAAATTTCTGATTCTGGTTCTGTTCGTTTTGTGATGTCATTTTATCAATAAATTACCTCAAGTTGTGGAAATCTATTTAATAATGTTTACCCTTTAAGTTATTTCAACTAAAAATGCATTACTGTCGCAAGTAATGTGGGAAAGAAAGATGGGACATAAGTAGATATAGGCAGATGTGGTACAGTTTTCCGTAAAAAAGATAATTTTTTTAGATGTACGAAACTTTTATCATATGATGTTTAACTTTCAAGGTGCATATCATCTGTCATTGTAAAATTTCTAAATCTTAACTCAACCCCAATACAAATATATCTGACACTCTGCAAGTAAATCGAACATTTTTACCCTTGGTTAAATTTGAATAGAATTGTATTTTCCCTGGTACATAAGTTGTCGAAATACACCCCTTTCGAGTTCATCCGTCACCGGCAAAAACTCGTCAATTATGCACGCCTTTATGACGTCATTTACCAGATAGAGGGGGTCGCCTGTATCCCTGCACTATTTACGTTCATCAAGCGTCTTAGTGATCGTCTTTGTGCAGGATAAACTAGAAATAATGGTTGCTCTGTAGGTACTTACTGACAATTCCCTAATGACAGCAGTGTTGATTGTTAATTTTGAGAATTCAATTTGCCGAATAATTCGTATAATATAGAATTATAGTTTTCCAACCACTCGCTCAACATTGGAAGGGAAGTGACGACGCCCCAAAACGCACAAATGACGGTGATAAAAGCGCGTATAATTGACGAGTTTTTTCCGGTGACGGATGAACTCGAAAGTGGTCTAATAGACTAATAGACCACTTTCGAGTTCATCCGTCACCGGAAAAAACTCGTCAATTATACGACTAATAGACCACTTTCGAGTTCATCCGTCACCGGAAAAAACTCGTCAATTATACGCGCTTTTATCACCGTCATTTGTGCGTTTTGGGGCGTCGTCACTTCCCTTCCAATGTTGAGCGAGTGGTTGGAAAACTATAATTCTATATTATACGAATTATTCGGCAAATTGAATTCTCAAAATTAACAATCAACACTGCTGTCATTAGGGAATTGTCAGTAAGTACCTACAGAGCAACCATTATTTCTAGTTTATCCTGCACAAAGACGATCACTAAGACGCTTGATGAACGTAAATAGTGCAGGGATACAGGCGACCCCTCTATCTGGTAAATGACGTCATAAAGGCGTGCATAATTGACGAGTTTTTGCCGGTGACGGATGAACTCGAAAGTGGTCTATTACTTGAACCTTGGCTTGAGAATTATTTCCGCAAGTCATCTATAGTGTTTAATTTCTGATATACATTTTAAAATATAGTAATCTACTCCTGGATCGTCCGCGAAAACGGCTTAAATAATCCCGGGTTTTTAAAATTCGATGAAACGGTTTTCGTCGCTGTTTGGGATTTGTCTTTCAATTACTAGTACCTCCATTTCATGCACAAGTTTAAATTGACGAAAAGTTCCGGCTTCGCTAGTACAGGAATTAATTTCATCACGACAGTTATAACATGAATAGCAGGACAAATCGCGAAGTAAAACACTGCGTGAACTGGTATAAGTCTTTTAATATTGGTGATTGCACCTTACTGAAATGACGACTTTAAATGATCTATGGAGTACTTCCACAATATAAATTTCAATTCGAATTTTACATTTAGAGGATTGTCTTGGTGTCTAAAATTTGTCTTTGCAAAAGTTGGACGAAGTTCATGTAATGAGATGTTTTTCCCCATTTCACCATTCTTTTAAATAAATCGTTAAAAGCTATAAACGATTAATAAAAATTGCAAAATTTAACCTGTGTCGAACCTATGTCCCCGGGTGGAATCTATAGCAACATGCGCTATTCTTTTTTTTTCGGCAGCAATCATCAACCTGTTTTTCCAAATTTCACAACACGATTTGGTTTAATTATCATGAACATTTAATTGAAACTTTAGCACATGTAACGACGGAAATTAGCGTCTTTCGAACTTTCGACGTTTGGACAAATTGGCTACTGTTTTGTAATGTGTGGAAGCATTTTATTCCTATAAGACCCAAACATGTAGTTAATAAGAAAAGAATCTTGTCATTTTTTACTCTTCGTGTATCTAACTTTTGTTTTGATTAATTATAAAAAATACGCGTTAACTGCTTTGAAAAATGAAATATCAACTTGGACAAAATGGCTACCGTTTGAAAAACGACTGTGTAGAGAAGATTTTATTGAATCAGCAATATTTGAACTCACGAACAATGAGGCAAATATTTGTACTTTTGTTAGATATTATTATTGTCTTACTATTTTTATTCATTTTCTGCTACTTACAAAATTCACTTTCAGTCGTTGAGATAACGAAAAACGTCGTTGGACATTTTTCTTATTCCCGCTTAATATAAAGCCACCGAGTCAAATAAAATTTGGCAAAAATAACGTCTTTAACGCCACAAAGAACCGACACCTGTCGTTGTTCATGCCAAGTATCAAGAAGATCAGAGAATAAGAAATAGGATCACTATACATAAGATTTAAAACAGTTTTTCATAAATGTAACGTTGGGCATCCGGTTTTTTTCACATAGCTTTGCTAATATAATCATCAAATATACTAGATATTACTTAGTATATGATCAAGAGCTGTAAAAACATAATTTGAAACATATATTGAATTTGCTTTAATATTGGTTCGTGTTTTCTAACATTTTTATTTTGTTTTGCGGATGAAATTTCGAAGATTCTGTTTTAAATCCTAGAGGTTGTAGAAACATCGTGTCCAACGTTTGTAAGTAGAAAGAGAGCAATCAATATTTCAATTCACCCTTATTACACCAAGGCATGTAGTTGGCGCTGGTTTATAGGTAGGATGTATGGCAGTCCTCATATAGTTCCACACATATTAGTTCAAACAAGTAGAAAGTTTATCAGACTAACTCTGCATCCCTTCCACGGTTGGTATCACCTTAAATAGGATCTATAAATTATATAAGTTTCTCACAGAAGGTAACCAAAGAAGGTGACCAAAGATTTTGCAACGATACGAATATTAAACTTTACAATATGAATAAATATCTTTAACAAATGAATTCAAATAGCAAAAGCTATGCAATTAACAAATATATACTTATTAAGCATCATGTAAATTAATCAACAATGAAATACTTTAAATATGAAATTTGGAGTTTTACCAAGGGAGCTAATAATTAATTAATGTTAACACTGTCTGCCACACAGCATTTCGGGGCCTCTCCCTCTGGTATCTTTCGTCCCTCTTTTATAGCTGACTATGCGGGGGCTTTTCTAATTATTGGGGGCATTATGATAACATATAGTTGTTAATTTCTGTGTCATTTAGTCTCTTGGCAATGATAATACATATTCTTTAATATATATATAGTGATGTCGTTATTACGACATAGCTATGTCGTTAAAACGACATAGTGATATCGTTATTACGGCATGTTATGTCGAAATAACGACATAGCTATGTCGTTATAACGATATGTTATGTCGAAATTACGACATAGCGATGTCGTAATAAAGACATGTTATGTCGAAATTACGACATGCTATGTCGTAATTACGACATAATTTTTTTTTTGAATGGCCCTTATCGGCTTCCGTAAATGTAGGATGAAAAACTTTAATCAAATAGTTTGGGGTGGGAGAGGGGGAGGGGTTGTAAAATTGCTGCGAGTTTTGTTTATCAAAAATCGATTTTACATATTTCCATATTTTACAATCAATTTTTCTCAAATTAAGTTTAGAAAAAAGGGGGTGTCAGTTAAAAAACTTTGTTTTTTTTTTATCCTACATTGAACTTTTGATATCGTCCCTTACTTCTTTTCTTTGTGGAAGCGTCAACCATGTGCATTATACGCTGTCATCATTGCAGAAGTTGAAACACTGTGTATTTCCGTTCTTGCCCCCTTTTGTGGGCAAAATTTGGTTGATTATATAGGGAATCACTAAAGCATGACTGGATTCCTCCCCCTGTAGGTCAGTCAGCCCCCCCCCCCCCCGCCCCCCCCCTTCTTTTTGAAAAGTTCTTGACCCGCCACTGCTATTAGCTGTCGCTAATGCTTTACCAACTCTAGCCTCAGACACGTTGATTCCTTTGCTTGATAAATGGCCTGTCATCATTTTCCGACCGTTTGTGGGTCCAGCCTGAAAAAAACACACGATGTGCGCACACCATGTTTTAAATGTAACTACAATGTACTAGAATATGTTCCATGTACATGATGCATATGGCTTTGAATACGTGTGTGTCGATCTGATTGGTATTTTTTTACTTTCTTTTATTTCAAAAGACTATTGTTACTGACTGAGATCCATTTTTTGTGTCGACATATTTGTCCTATAATACTCGTTTTGCTTTCACATATTAAAGATGTAAAATCATATTGAATAAAAGGTAATAGAATGTACATAAAACAGAACCTCATATAAACTGTTTTATGTTTGTTGAAATACTATTCACATAATTATGATATAGTCTTTGCTACATTTTGTTTCGGTAAAAACAAATATAAAAAGTCATTCATCCTTCGAAATATACATTTACCACACCTACACATGCATGCAAGCTAAGTTCATATTTTCTTTTATAAGATACTGCTTATTTGATATTCTGCGAGAATTGTGAAGATTATAAGCTTGGGAAAAACAAGTTTGTATTAAACAGATTCAAAATTAGGAAATGAAGTACAATGCAGAAAAATACAAATTTGAAGACAAATACTAGCGCAGTGATCATAATAATATAACATCAACACCCATCCATCCCCACCCGCGAACCCTGCTCCTTGAGCATGTACAGAAACTGACATGGACACTATCTAATATTCTAATGTTTTCCCTTCTTTCCTAACATGTTTGACACATTCAGCCACGATATGGTTTAATACTCCTTCGTCATCGGCTAGTTATTCCATTTTCAGAACAAAACACGACTTATTGTTCGCGCTGTTGCATGCTTTATTCCTATAGAAGTCAAGTGTTGAGAAATGTCTTTGTGTGTTCTTCCGTCAAGTATCATTTATTGAATCAAACATCAATAGTCTAAAAGTTCTACCATTCTTACAACATGCACATGTATGTGAGCAAGAGACTTTTTCACTTCGAGAGAACTGAATGAAAGATGTCGACCCCGACAATTCAAAGAAAGAAAAGACAAAGAACTAGAGGCTCTAAAGAGCCTGTGTCGCTCAGCTTGGTCTATGTGAATATTAAACAAAGGAAGCAGATGGATTCATGACAAAATTGTGTTTTGGTGATGGTGATGTGTTTGTACATCTTACTTTACTGAAAATTCTTGCTACTTACAATTATCTCTATCTATAATGAACTTGGCCCAGTAGTTTCAGTGGAAAATGTTAGTTAAAATTTACAAATTTTATGAAAAGTGTTAAAAATTGACTATAAAGGTCAATAACTCCTTAGGGGTCAATTGACCATTTCCGTCATGTTGACTTATTTGTAAATCTTACTTTGCTTAACATTATTGATGTTTACAGTTTATCTCTATCTATAATAATATTCAAGATAATAACCCAAAACAGCAAAATTTCCTTAAAATTACCAATTCAGGGGCAGCAACCCAACAACTGGTTGTCAGATTCATCTGAAAATTTCAGGGCAAATTGATCTTGACCTGATAAACAATTTTATCCCTGTAAGATTTGCTCTCAAGGCTGCGGTTTCAGAGTTATAAGCCAAAATCTACATTTCACCCCTATGTTCTATTTTTAGCCATGGCAGCCATCTTGGTTTGTTGGCCAGGTTACGGGACACCATTTTTTAACTAGATACCCCAATGATGATTGTGGCCAAGTTTGGGTAAATTTGGCCCAGTAGTTTCAGAGGAGAATATTTTTGTAAAAGATAACTAAGATTTACGAAAAATGGTTAAAAAATGACTATAAAGGGCAATAACTCCTAAAAAAATCAACTGACCATTTTGGTCCTGTTGACTTATTTGTAGATCTTACTTTGCTGAACATTTTTGCTGTTTACAGTTTATCTCTATCTATAATAATATTCAAGATAATAACCAAAAACAGCAAAATGTCCGTAAAGTTACCAATTCAGGGGCAGCAACCTATCAACGGGTTGTCCAATTCATCTCAAAATTTCAGGGCAGATAGATCTTGACCTGATAAACAATTTTACTCGATGTCAGATTTGCTTTAAATGCTTTGGTTTTTGAGTGATAAGCCAAAAACTGCATTTTACCCCTATGTTCTATTTTTAGCCATGGCGGCCATCTTGGTTGATTGGCCGGGTCACCGGACACAATTTTTTAACTAGATACCCCAATGATGATTGTGGTCAAGTTTGGTTTAATTTAGCCCAGTAGTTTCAGAGGAGAAGATTTTTGTAAAAGATGACTAAGATTTACGAAAAATGGTTAAAAATTGACTATAAAGGGCAATAACTCCTAAAGGGGTCAACAGACCATTTTGGTCTTGTTAACTTATTTGTAGATCTTACTTTACTGAACATTTTTGCTGTTTACAGTTTATCTCTATCTGTGATAATATTCAAGATAATAACCAAAAACAGCAAAATGTCCGTAAAGTTACCAATTCAGGGGCAGTAACCTATCAACGGGTTGTCCAATTTATCTCAAAATTTCAGGGCAGATAGATCTTGACCTGATAAACAATTTTACCCCATGTCAGATTTGCTCTAAATGCTTTGGTTTTTGAGTGATAAGCCAAAAAACTGCATTTTACCCCTATGTTCTATTTTTAGCCATGGCGGCCATCTTGGTTGATTGGACGGGTCACCGGACACAATTTTTTAACTAGATACCCCAATGATGATTGTGGTCAAGTTTGGTTTAATTTGGCCCAGTAGTTTCAGAGGAGAAGATTTTTGTAAAAGATGACTAAGATTTACGAAAAATGGTTAAAAAATGACTATAAAGGGCAATAACTCCTAAAGGGGTCAACAAACCATTTTGGTCCTGTTGACTTATTTGTAGATCTTACTCTACTGAACATTTTTGCTGTTTACAGTTTATCTCTATCTATGATAATATTCAAGATAATAACCAAAAACCGCAAAATTTCCTTAAAATTACCAATTCATGGGCAGCAACCTATCAACGGGTTGTCCGATTCATCTCATAATTTCAGGGCAGATAGATCTTGATCTGATTAACAATTTTACCCCATGTCAGATTTGCTCTAAATGCTTTGGTTTTTGAGTTATAAGCCAAAAACTGCATTTTACCCCTATGTTCTATTTTTAGCCATGGCAGCCATCTTGGTTGGTTGGCCGGGTCATCGGACACAATTTTTTAACTAGATACCCTAATAATGATTGTGGCCAAGTTTGGTAAAAATTGGTCCAGTAGTTTCAGGAGAAGATTTTTGTAAAAGCTAACGACGGACGACGACGACGACGACGACGGACGACGGACGACGGACGCCGGACGCCAAGTGATGAGAAAAGCTCACTTGGCCCTATGGGCCAGGTGAGCTAAAAACGAAATCCAGATAGATAGACAGATAGATATTTACAATAAATGACAGATTGATAGATCGAAAGATATATATGAAAATATAGCTACAAAGACGACTAGGTAAATAAATATAAAAGAAGGAATGATTTTTTTGTGGTCATTATCGTACTTGTCAGTGTACCATTCTTGTTCGGAATTTGTTGATACCACACATAGTTCACACACACACAGTGACACACACCTTAAAAAGATCTTCAACATATATTGCACTTAAAACAAGAAAGAAGAGAACGCAAAAAGTAAAACATTTAATAAAATGTTTCAACAATTGAAACATTCGAAACGCCTATATTGTTCGTTCTCATTATTAAACATTTAAATAATTAACATTTTTCAAATTTGAATATTGCAAAGTAAAATGAAAAATGAGAAATTGAACAATTTTTCATTTTTCATTTTCAAACGTCAAATTGAAAAATGCTCCGCGTTGGAGCATTTTTCATTTTTCAATATTTGAAGTCAAATTGAAAAATGCTCCACGCTAGAGCATTTTTCATTTTTCAAATATTGTAAGTCAAATTGAAAAATCACGCTAGAGCATTTTTCATTTTTCAATATTGTAAACTAAATTGAAAAATACTAAAGGTCAGTATTTTCAATATTTGCTTTTAAGAATGAGATTGAAATATGTTTTGTTTGTTAAAGCAAGCAAATGCAAATGTTTAAATACAAACTTATTGTTATTTGTTTTAATATCTTCGTAAAATCAAAAATGTAATTTAATGAGAATAACAAATTTCAAATCTTATAGAGAGAATGGTTTTTCGAAAGTGATTTGAATAGATTTTTGTTACATTTTTCTAACCAACTGCATTTAAAAATTTTCAGAGCAATTTGAAAATTTATTTTTCATTTTAAAATGAAAAATGTTTGGCGTAAATTTACACGGACGAAGACACTAATCTGATATAGATGACACAATTTCTTTTTTGTTATACATAGATGGCACTAAAAATGTATGATTTTCATTCTTTCAAACACTGAGACACAAGACCTGCATTTCAGTTCAAAACAAAAACTTTTCCAGCAGGGGTAATACAAATAATAAAAAACAATATACAATTATTTTATCTTGTTTATTGATAGGCCAAATCAAATTCGAAGTAAGCTCACTTGGAAAAAAATAATGTTGGGACCCAATGCTCTTCAACTTCGTGCTTCACTTAACCTTTCTATTTCTATTTCTTTTATTCGAGCGTCACTGATGAGTCTTTTGTATACAAAACGCGCGACAAAATTTCAAATCTGGTATCTGGTATTTATGATGAGTTTATTAACAACCACTGATTCGATGAAAAGTATTTTCTTCCTCACGACTATATTACTCTGGCAACATTTGGCTAGAACTTTTATGAATTTTTGAAATTTATTCTTGCTCACTTTTTTGGATTCGTGCTTCACTTATGATTTTTTTGTAAACAAAAAACGTGTCTAGCGCAAATACAAAATTTCAATCCTGGTATATATGACGAGTGAATTTAATCATACATCATAGTTCTGAATTGACCATGATCGACATTGTTTTGTTAATTTATTCTGTTACACTTTACAGTCGGTTTTTACAAATTCACTTTGAAATTAAAAAAATCTGGATAAATCGATATGACCAAGCTTTCTGCCCGAAAAGTAATAAGGGACTCGTTATGTAAACAAAAATAATGGATAAGGCGTATATATTTTAAAATAAATTATACTTCATCAAAAAGGTTCCCTGAATATGCAAAATAAACTCATTATAGACATAAATAAAGGCAACAGTAGTATACCGCTGTTCAAACTTATAAATCCATGGACAAAAAACAAAATCGGGGTAACAAACTAAAACTGACGGAAACGCATTAAATATGAGGAGAACAATGACACAACACTACAATGTAACACACACAGAGACGGACCAAGCATCAGACAAAATCCCACGAGAATAACAAATATTACATCAAAACTAAATACATGAATTTGGGATAGACAAGTACTGTGACACGTCATATCGCAATGTGAATTTACACTCAAAAATAAGAGAAAACAAACAACGCAACGTTAAAATGTAACACACACAGAAACGAACTATAATATAACAATGGCCATATTCCTGACTTGGTACAGAACATGGCGGGTTGAACCTGGTTTTGTGGCATGCCAAACCTCCCCTTTTATGGCCATGTGACATATAACATAAAAATGACAACTCAACACCACAGGACTACAATATAAATAAATTGGAGAATACAATTGACAAAGAAACACACGAACAACAACCAACAAAAGGCAACAAGTTGAAAATTTTAATACGCCAGAAGTGCCTTTTATCCACACAGGATCTACTAGTGATGCCCAGATACAAAAGTTTGAAAGCCGAAACAAGCACAAAGTCGAACAGCATCGAGGACCAAAAGATCAAAAAAGTTGTGCCAAAAACGGCCAGGATTTTCTGTTCGTTACCAGAACATCCTTATTATTTAGAATAATTTATACTTTAGCAAACAGTAAATTTATAAAATTAATAAACAAAAGCTGTACATAATAGAACTGATGATAGAACTGAAATATTAACTAATTACAGGAAACAACTGAAATACATTGCATAACCAGACATTTGCAACACAAAAGGTAGACACATCCGAATACGTTTAAACCTCAACGCAAAGTGACGTCATATTTGAAATTGTAAAAAATGACAAAAAAATGATGACGTCATTTGAATTTGTAAAACAGATCATCAAAAAATGAAAAATGACGTCATTTGAATGAATAAGATAGAATTAGGATTGATTTAAGATTATATTTGAACTAAATACTGATATTGCATTTAATAACAATGCACATTTTAATATTTATTAATAGCAAACTAAGGTAGCAATATTAGCTATATTATAAAGCTATGTCCGGTTTGTTTTGAATCTTACTTCAAACGTAAAATACTGATTACGTTGAACAAAATGAAATCTAATAAATGAATGCGGTGATTAATATTATTTACCATAACACATAAATATAATAGAAAAGACGTCAACACATTTGACAAAATCCGATGAGAATTACAAATACAACATTAAACATTTAAACTAAATACGTGAATTTGGGATAGACAAGTACCGTAACACGTCTGATAGTAATGCGAATTCACACTCAGCAAAAAAGTCGCAATCGGGAATAAGTCACGTTTGGTAATTAAAAGATTAGACGACATAATGACACACAACAATCTACCAAGTGGTAAAAATGTCCTTAGCTAGTTTGGTCAAAGATACATCGTATGGATCCACCAATTCGTGATGGTGTCCATAAAATTTACGGAGTCTCAATTTAATCTGTCCTCCTCATAACTTTGTTGGAACAGTTTCTGCGTAAGGAGCACACTCCGGTATATGATGTCCGTATCGTGTGAACAAGCACGAGAATAACGTATCAATTGTGATATGTAAACACCATACGAAGGGGCAGAGGGTATGTTACTGCTGAGAAATGGGAAATTGATAATTGGGAAGTTGAAATCGTCCCGTTTATCATAGATTTTCGTGTGAAGTCGTCCATCTACGTCAATATTGAGGAAAAGATCAAGGTATGAAGCAGTGCTTCTAGTATCAGTAGTATCCTTAATTTCAAGTTCACTGGGATATATGAGATGTACGTATTGGCTGAAATATGGGTTATTCAATGATAGAACATCATCAATATATCGGAAAGTAAAATTAAAGAATTTCGCAAGGTGCTTTTTCTTTTTGTTTTTAGAAGGTTCTGTATGAATTCTGCTTCATACGAGTACAAACGGGTCCATACATTTTTGTATACAAATACGAGGATTGCTGGTCTGTTCTGACACATTTAAAATTATAAGAATTCGCTAACATCAGTCAATAATTGTTTAAAAAGTTGAAAAACAAGTTATTAAGGATGTATTCTTCTGATATTTCAGTCTCGTGGAAATCTCGTTCTGGAATTATTTCCAAAACATATGATACAAGTGGAAAATATCAATGAATTTTTAAAATACTATAATCAAACATAACTCTGTGAAAAAAAAATGTGAATTTAGAACGAATAGTTTTTGATTAATCCAGTTTTCAAATTTTACGACCAATCAAACCAATTTAGCCAACATTTTCTGAAAATGGGTGAGGGTTACAAAAGATGATTTTACAACTTGTTTTGCATCCCATATCATTTTTGTCTTTTCAAATTTCTTAGATATGTATTTTTTCAATCATTTATCACAAAAAAGTTGAAATAATATGCATTTTGTTCTTAAAACTGAGAAAAATCACAAATTTACAAAATTGACAGCATGGCTAATTTGACACAAAAACGCATCAAAATATGATAAAACTTTCTTATATTAACACCTACATAAATGTACCTATAGATTTTTTAAGTTAGATTTATTCAGATTGGTCCACTCCATCTTTATTGAAACATGTGAAAGTGTGAGAAGAAGTTAAATGATTATTATTGTGGAACTGTGATTTTTTTTCAAGAAAAATAAAGGCAACAGTAGTATACCGCTGTTCAAAACTCATAAATCCATGGACAAAAAACAAAATCGGGGTAACAAACTAAAATAGCCAAAAAATATTTAAAAATTATATAAAAAAATTGGAAAATCAATTAAAACTGGGTCTTTTCAAAGGGCCGTAGCAAAAAAAGAAGTGCACCAACATATGATTGTTTATTCACCAATTATTTTTTTTAACAGTCTCATAAACCATGTAAACAAAAAAGATAGGTTAAGAAAAAAAGAATTAGTTCTAGAAAATGTTTGGCTCTTCAGAGGTGTACATCCTTAATTAGGAATGTTGAGAATATATATGTCAGGATAATTTTAGACCAAATTCATAATGTTCAGGTTGCGATGTTGTAAATATAGGCAATGCAATTTTCTCTTGGAAATCCCTTTGCGACTAAAACTGTTTACTGTGCAGTGTCGTGAAAAATTATATCCCAAAACGGAACATGCGGAAAGTAGATAGGCACTACTTATGTATTCTAAGGTCGAAATATGGGACTGTGCTGCATATTTTCAACATGTGTATGACCTGAACTTCTAAGAGATTCAGCTTATACTTAAATTCTATACTACCCCTACCTCCACTTTTGGACCTGATGAGAATTAATTTTAGGCGCTACCATGATTTTCTTTACTAGTAACAATACACAGTGATGTTTTCATGAGATAAAGCACAGAAATCATACCTTGGAACCAGCACTTTAACATATCTATGAATATTATTTATCTCTCCAAAAAGGCGTGGCTTGTGAAAGAGCTGTATTAACTAAGTGTGAACTTCAGGATATAAAGACTTACAAAGACAAATTAATACGAAATTTTGTCATTTCAGAATTTGTTGTCTGTGAAAATGGTGTAATGACACTAAATCATTCATTACTTTACTTTCTATGTTGGTGAGGTGAACAAAATAAACCGCAAACTGACTTCGAAACAACTATCAATTATTAAGTAAGGAGAACCCGTGTTAGAAAAGAATAAATCAATAAGGAATGCTAATACCGGACATTATCAAAAAATAAATAATCAACATGAAATTTAGTAGTTCTGCATACGAAAATGATGAACACGTTACACTATACTTTCAATTATTACAAATACTAGAAGATAGTTCCCGATGACACCGATGCTAGAATACATACAGTAGTAGATACGGTAATGTCTTTTGTCAGATAAGACATTAAAAAATGGAAACAATGGATCAATCTTAGTTTCAAAGTCTTTAATCTAGTCTAAAGTCTGGACAGATGATTAACCAGACCCATATAAAACATCTCTAAAAATGCACAGTGAATTCTAAAAGTAAAACAGACAAAATTTAGGGATGACCATGAGTGCTTGGAAATTTAAGCAGTTGCTGCAAATCCAAAGACATCTGTTGTATTTTTCTTTGCCAGTTTAAAATCAGCAAATAAAGCGTCTTCATCTGAAAAACGAATATTGCTCAATATTTATAGTTTTTTGATCGGTGTGACCCAATGCTCTATGTTGAAGACTTTGACCTATAATGGTTTACTTTTACAAATTGTGACTTGGAAGGAGAGTTGTGTTATTGGCACTCATACAAATGTACCAAATCTACTTATATCTATTATAACAAAAAGCGAGCTATAAAACAGCAAAATTAAAAGTTGAAAATGATGTTAGATTAAAATTGAGAATCAATTAATGCAGAGAGAAAAAAACCCGCACCCGGATATTTGTCAGCTGGCCGCTAAATATAAATGTGTTCTAGTTCATTGAATTTATACGTCTTACTGAACTCCAAAACATGTAAATGAACTGGGAGAAAAGCTTATAAGACTAACAAAGTTCAGAGGCTCCTGACTTGTGAAAATGACTGATTTTTCAAATCAATTTGGAAGGGACATAATAAAAAATTAAACTATTGCATATACGATATTTCAAATATTTATGAATATAGTGATAAGCACATATTCCCACAATTATTCCATCTGTTTTGTTTAAGTCGCAATTTTTAGTTTAACACGACAGAAAATCCAATATTTATTGGAGTTGGATGATTAACAGTGTGAACTTATCGAGGCAATAAGACAAATTTTCAAAAGCATTTGGAAGGGAGAAGACCAAAATTTAAACTTTTCCAAAAGGCATCAATATATTTCTAAATATATGAGGAATTACTATATATTCCCACACTTTTTGTATCATGAACTTAAAGTACTTTATTTTATCTATTCTTGAAAGCCCCTGTGCATTTCTATACAGTTGACTTCGGCTTAATACGGGTGATGTGTGACGTCATCAAAGTCACTTGATGACTGTTATAGTTGGATATGTGTCATTTCACAGATTCTATGTATCGTACATGTATAAACACTTTGCATCTATACATTTGAGAAGTAATAACTCATTTTTGGAAGCTCATTTGAAAGGTTTATTAAAGTTATTTTGTATTGATTTTTCATTGGTAATTTGCATATATTTGGTAATGGCTATTGCCACATAATTGACCTAAAAGCTGCGGCTTGTGTCACATATCTTTACGTGCTATGCACAAATTTCACAATGGATTATTGACATGAATTTATATCACAATTTCATGATTTAAGAAGTGATTTGCTATATGAGTAACTTATTGTTATTGATAAGGTGTAGTAAGGTACTTGCGCATTGAGAATAAAGATGGTAACATTTATTGTTCATTCATTGTGGGAAAGTCACGAGTCACGCCTTTGAAACAAGTTACAATTCCAAGGTTAGACGACTTCAGTATGTATATTAATGAAATTTATCCTGTTGAACTTACTTTAAATAAAGCTAATACTAACAATGACCACTGCCCTTTTCTCGATCTTGATATCTATATCACTAATGGAAAGCTGAATACTAAAATTTATGATAAAAGGGATGATTTTTCATTTCCTATCGTTAATTATCCGTTTCCCTTGTCACCATCTTACGGTGTTTATATATCTCAACTTGTACGATTCGCTCGTGTATGTAACAATGTTTTAGATTTTAACGAGAGAAATTTATGTATTACTGGAAAATTATTACACCAGGGTTTTCGATATCACAAACTAGTCAAAACATTTACTAAATTTTATCATCGGTATAAAGACATCATTCGTAAATATAGCTCAACATGCAGACTTCTAATACGTTCAGGTATTTCACATCCAATTTTTTATTGAAATATTCTTTATAAAGCACAAAGGTGTCAGTATTCACCTCAGAAACTTACAAAACCTTTGAATAGACTTATTAAGAAGGAATATAATTACGATACTGTTGTCAAGTCATTAAAGATTGCATATTTTGGCGTTAATATTGAGTCACTGATAAGGTATTTGCATCGGAACTAAACACATTTATTCTAAAAACAGTTGTTGGCATGACACGGGTTATGTTCTTCTCATATATGTTATGATGGTATGATACTAAACCCCTAACGGGAAGGATTGTGTCTGATGTTCATATGATGAAATCATAATCTTTCAGTCAGTTTAATTGAAGTCTGGAGCTGGCATGTCAGTTAACTGCTAGTAGTCTGTTGTTATTTATGTATTATTGTCATTTTGTTTATTTTCTTTGGTTACATCTTCTGACATCAGACTCGGACTACTCTTGAACTGAATTTTAATGTGCGTATTGTTATGCGTTTACTTTTCTACATTGGTTAGAGGTATAGGGGGAGGGTTTGAGATCTCACAAACATGTTTTACCCCGCCGCATTTTTGCGCCTGTCCGATTCAGGAGCCTCTGGCCTTTGTTAGTCTTGTATTATTTTAATTTTAGTTTCTTGTGTACAATTTGGAAATTAGTATGGCGTTCATTATCACTGGACTAGTATATATTTGTTTAGGGGATAGCTGAAGGACGCCTCCGGGTGCGGGAATTTCTCGCTACATTGAAGACCTGTTGGTGACCCTCTGCTGTTGTTTTTTATTTGGTCGGGTTGTTGTCTCTTTGACACATTCCCCATTTCCATTCTCAATTTTATTAGAGTTAACCGCAGCTACAGTAGACGTGAGAACTAACAAAATGATTTTGAAAGATTTAGCGATACCTGTACAGCGATCTTATTTCTGGACAGATAGTTTGACATTTTACGGTGTATTAAGAATACAACATCACGATTGCATACATTTGTAGCCAATAGACCTGCAGTTATACATGCAGGCTCTAATGTCTTTTACTGGCGTTACATAAGAACCAAATTGAATCCCGCAGACCTAGCCTCAAGAGGTGTTTCCGCAGAAGGTCTTCTTAGAATTGATCAATGGATTGTTCCTCCTGACTTTCTGTTAAAATCGACAAATGAATGGCCCGATTCATGTGAACTGTGTCACAGATAGCGTTTGCACTAGTGACCCGGAAGTTAAAAAGGTATCTGTAAGTACAATTGTATCTAGTCAACCAAATCACGACAATTGGTTTGACAAATCATAGATTATCATTCATCGTGGTATTCTCTTAAAAAAAACGTATGATGGATTCTTAAGGTGCTTAAACTATTGTTGTATCGTTGTCATGCCCGTACACAGAATTTTAAGAACCTCAATTTGGATAAGGAGAAAGTGGATTATAAGATATGTTTATCAGTGGCCGACTTAAATGAAGCCGAAAGGGCTGTTTTGGTTGCAATTCAACTACAAGTGTTTTCCTCCGACTTCAGTGCTCTCTCTGATGGATCTGTTCACGTGAAAAGAGATAGTAACATTAGAAATCTCGACCCGATTCTTGATGATAGTTTATTGAGCGTAGGAGGTAGATTACATGAATCAAATATGTTTATGGAGAGTAAACATCCTGTTATTATACCTAAAAATCATCATTTGTCTGATTTAATTCTACGTCATATTCACATGGAACTTAAGCATAGGGGTAGAAATCATATGTTGTCGCGTGTAACGGAGAAATACTGGATAGTTAATTCTCCAACAGCTATTCGATAACTAATTTCTCAGTGTGTGGTATGTCGATAACAGGGTTCTCGAGTAGGAAAACAGAAAATGGCGAATTTACCGAACGAGCCACTATATTCACTAGAGTTGGGGTGGACTATTTTGGACCATTTGAAGTCAAAATCAAGCAAAGCTATGTGAAACGGTATGGTGTAATTTTTACGTGTTTAGCTAGTCGAGCTGTACACCTGGAAGTTGCAGCTTTTTTATATACCGACTCTTACATAAATTCTTTGCGAAGGTTGTTGCTAGGCGTGGACAAGTTGTGAAGGTTCGTTTAGATAATGAAACAAATTTCGTTGGGGCCGAAAAAGAAATGAAGCGCTCTATTGGTGATTGGAATGTAGAACAAATTCATGATGTTATGTTGCAACGGAATATTGATTGGCAATTCAATCCACCTGCTGGATCACACCATGGTGGTGTCTGTGAGAGACTTATTAGATCTGTTCGGAAAGTTATGAATAACGTTATAACAGAGCAAATATTGGATGACGATAGTCTTCATATACTTATGTGCGAGATCGAGTCTATACTGAATAGTCGATCGATAACTAGAAACACTGATTCTTACCGTGATCTAGAACCTTTGACACCTAATCATTTACTTCTGATGAAGCAGAAACCAAACCTTCCGCCAGGTGTGTTTTGTAAAACTGACAATTATTGCAAACGTCGTTGGAGGCAAATTCAGTACATGGTCAACTTGTTCTGGCAACGATGGATTCATGAATACTTACCGTTGCTTCAGGAGCGTCAAAAATGGCATGAGATTAAGCGTAACTTACAAATCGGTGATGTAGTTCTTATTGTGGACTCTAATGCCGCTAGAAATTCGTGGCCACTGGGCATTATCGTAGAGACAATTCCTGATCGTGCAGGACTTATTTGTCAATTAAAGGTCAAGACAGCAACCAACATTCTTACCCGTCCAGTAAACACAAACTGTGTGTTATTCTAGATGGTGATTAAATTCATTGTGTATTTGACTTTATTGTGATTTTGAGTAGAGACTTTTTATATATGTATTATTTAATTGTTTCGCATGTAGCTCCACAATTAGAGGGCAGGGATGTAGAGGTCATATTTTGCGTTAGAGCCGACCGCTTATGGGCCGACTTGACCGTTGTAGTTATTCACTATGCTGATTTCCCCATTCTCGAGGCATATACCTATTTTTGATTACACGAGGTTAAAATGCATTTATATGTACTGAGAAATAACACTTTGCATCTATTAACATGATTTAGATTTACATTTGAGAAGTAATAATTCATTTTTGGAATCTCATTTGAAAGGTTTATTAAAGTTATTTTGTATTGAATTTTCATTGGTAATTTGCATATATTTGGTGATGGCCATTGCTACATAATTGAGCTAAAAGCTGCGGCTTGTGTTACATATCTTTACGTGCTATGCACAAATTTCACAATTGATTATTGGCATGAATTTATATCACAATTTCATGATTTAAGAAGTGATTTGCTATGAGAGTAACTTATTGTTATTTTTCATAGTTACCTTTTCAAGATTCATAAAATCTAGTTTTTTTTAATTGTGTAATAATATGGGTGTATTTTGACATTTTCACTGGTTATACTTGCTAGTATTTCATAGACACTTTATGTGAATTAATAATAATACTATTTTCTAGACACATTTTGTGATTATTGTTTTTCTTTGTTTTGCGGTTTAACGAATTAAACGAGTACCTATTAAACATGTTGGAGTTATTTTTATTTTCTTGCCAGTAAATTAGGTATACCTTTCGCATATAGCGTGTAAGCAGATTTTAGTATCTCTTTAAATGTTGGCAAAACACAATGTTGCATAATCATATTTTACAAAACTTCCATATATTCATGTACCATATATTTCATAACCATCGTCAGATTCATGTAGTTCCTCCTTATCAATTTCATCGTATTCGTTTAGTTGACTTGTGGCACGTTCCTCATTTTGAATACTTTCCATATCTTGATAATTTGAATTTGTTTCCGGAATATCGTATTGATGGACATTAGAACCAGTCATTTCTGTATTAAACCTAAAATAAAAAAAATTAAAATAACTCGATGAAACACTCTGACATGTTGCAACATTGTGATTAAATAACAACAAGTGCATGGGACGAAATTGCAAGGAAAATGAAGGAACTACGAAAAATTGAAAAAAATAAAGTAAAAAAGAGACATCATAATTAAGTATGAACATAACACAAAAAAACTACCATTACAACTAATCCTTAAATATTTGTACACAGTTTTCTTTAAAACCTAATACTATAAAATGAATTTATGTATATATAACGAATTGCTTCCTAGTATTTTTGTTTTCAACCGGATTAGTTAACGAGATTAATCTCATTGTCTAGTATATACGTTGTACCATCAATATTCTGAGAATAAACATATAAACAATTTTTGCGATTTTTGCAATTAATTAAACAAACAAAAAACTTTAATGTGAAAAGTCATGTTACCAATAACTGCCTAACATAACTGCAAAAAAAATCGTTTTGATATTATTTCAACTACTCTTTTCTTGGCTTCCCGTATATTTTGGACAAAATGTAGGTACATGTAAGCTTCTTTTTTTTTTTGTATTCCTTTTCCTGCGAACTGTTAATTTCCAACGTATTTATACATCAATATTCAGTGCAATAAAAAAATGATAGTGATCGCCTTCAGTAATTGTTGTCCTAACACAAATAATGTATGTTTACCAGAGTTGATTTCTTATTAGATCTTAACCATAACCCAGTTATTATTTAACACTTCCTATTGATAGAATGTTTTGCATACACATGGGATATTTCAGTTAATGATCACTGTATTCCAGGTATTAAATCAGTTGCTTTACATTATTTGTGCAATTTATCACAAAATACTCCAGGTAAGTGGCAGATTTCTTTTCGAGTAAGAATCTTAGGAATATAAGAATGTAATACAGCGTTAAGCTTGAAAAAAGAATGTACGCTTTTTGATTTTTTATGGGGGGGGGGGGGAAAGCATTATATTGTATGTTTCAAAATACATCAGAATAAATTTCACACTGTCTCATTTTAGCGTAAACAAATGTTGAATCTATATTGGTATCTTTTATTAAAAACTTTAATTGATTATTTATATGCAGAACATTACGTACATTGATTCTGAATATATTGTTCGTCTGCCACCTATAAGAAAATTGTTACATAATATATATAGAGCCTTTAACTTCAGATAAGAAAACAAAAAAAATATTTTTATGGTGGTTTTATTTCTTATATTAAATAGACGCTTGCATTGTCGTTTTAATTTTCAAATTTGGTGTGTTGAAGTACAACAATGCACTTGGACCTCTCCCATATTGACGTTAAACCGGTCTTTAAGAGCTGCGTCACTTCAATTCGTGATGTGTGTGTTCGGTTGTTGATGGAATGATATTAGAATGGATGTTTACAGGTAGGTAGGTAGTTTTTATGCAATAAAATATGTATCTTTTTGTAAAACATTTTCTCTCTTTAAAAACAGTCGGATTTCCGGTTGCAATACTGTAAATATTGACAATGCAATTTCCCATCGGAACTTCTTTTACGGCTAAAACTGTACCACTTTTACTATAAAGTTTTGAAAAATATCTTATCCCAGAATTGAAAGTTCATATGCACCATAATTTTTTTTCAAAGGTCAATATATAGGGCTGTGCGGCATATTTTCAACGTTTATATGCCCTGAACTTCTCAGAGTTTAAACTAACACTAATTTTCTTTAACTACCACTACCTCGAATGAAAGGTTACCACAGATTTCAATGTAAACAATATGCCCATGTCAATTTACTGGTAACATTCCCAAATTATGTCTCTGTGAGATGGAACACAGAGAGCATAACTGGGAACCAGTATGTAAACAAAATTGATTTTCTATGAATATTCAAGATCTCCCCAAAAGAGGCGTGTTTTGAGAAACAGCTGTATTTACATAGTGCAACCTATACAAACATCATGAGACGCAATCAAATGCAGAGGACAATTTTATTTTAACAACATTTTGAAAATGCTAGTTTTAAGCTTGTGATATTATGGTGGTTTTTTATTTTTACTGATTTGGTTTTACGACGTACATGTAGAATATAGAAGCTCAACTGAGATATGTGTTGCGCACGTAAAACTAACTTCAATGAAGGCAAAAGTAGTATACCGCTGTTCAAACTCATAAATCCATGGACAAAAAACTAAATCGGGGTAACAAACTAAAACTGAGGGAAACGCCTTAATATAAGAGGAGAACAACGACACAACACTACAATGTAACACACACAGAAACGGACCAAGCATCAGACAAAATCCCACGAGAATAACAAATATAACATCAAAACCAAATACATGAATTTGGGATAGACAAGTACCGTGACACGTCTTATCGCAATGTAAATTTACACTCAAAAATAACAGAAATCAAACGACGCAACGTTAAAATGTAAAACACACAGAAACGAACTATAATATAACAATGGCCATATTCCTGACTTGGTACAGGACATTTTTAAAGGAAAAAATGGTGGGTTGAACCTGGTTCTGTGGCATGCCAAACTTCGCACTTTAATGGCAATGTTAAATATAACATTGAAATGACAACATAATATTACAGGACTACAATACAAATAAATAGGAGAACGTAATAGACAAAGAAACACATGATTAATGGATAACAAAAAGCATCAGGTTTAAAATTCAATACGCCAAAAACGCGCCTCGTCCACACAAGACTCACCAGTGACGCCCAGATATAAAAGATCGAAAGTGAAAAAAAGTACAAAGTTGTACAGCACTGAAGATCAAAAGTTGAAAAAGGTTGTGTCAAATACGGCAACCGCTATGTTTTATGCTTGGGATAAGAACATCCTTATCATTTAGAACAATTAATGCTATTGCAAACAGTATATTTTATTGAATGAATATAAAAGATATACATAACGAAGCTGAAGTATTAACTAATCACAGAAAACAAACACGAATAAATAATGCAAAGACCAACACAGTTCTAATAGACACACCCGACTCAGTCCAGGCCTCAACGCAACAAATCCTAAAAATGACGTCACATACCATGGTGAAAATGCACAAAAATTACGTCACATTTGAATTTATGAAATTTCAAAACAGATCATCAAAAAATGAAAATGACGTCACATTTGAATGAATAAGATAGAATTAAGATTGATTTAAGATTATATTTGAACTTAATACTGATATTGCATTTAATAACAATGCACATTTTAATACTATATTATAAAGCTATGTCCGGTTTGTTTTGAATCTAACTTCAAACGTAAAATATCGTACTGATTACGTTGAACAAAATCAAATCTAATGAATGAATGCGGTGATTGATTTTCTTTACCATAACACATAATTATAATAGAAAAGACGTTAAGAAATTTGACAAAATCCGATCAGAATTACAAATATAACATTAAACACTTAAACTAAATACATGAATTTGGGATAGACAAGTACCGTAACACGTCTTATAGTAATGCGAATTCACACTCAACAAAACAGTCACAATCGGGAATAAGTTACGTTTGGTAATTAAAAGATTAGACGACATAATGACAAACCACAATCTACCATGTGGTAAAAATGTCCTTAGCTAGTTTGGTCAAAGACACATCGTATGGATCCACCAATTCGTGATGGTGTCCTTAAAATTTACGGAGTGTCAATTTTAATCTGTCCTCCTCATAACTCGTGGAGCAGTTTATGCGTAAGGAGCACACTCCTGTATATGAAGTCTGTATAGTGTGAACAAGCACGAGAATAACGTATCAATTGTGATATGTAAACACCATACGATGAAGCAGAGGGTATGTTACTGCTGAGAAATGGGAAATTGATAATTGGGAAGTTGAAATCGTCCCGTTTATCATAGATTTTCGTGTAAAGTCGTCCATCTACGTCAATATTGAGGAAAAGATCAAGGTATGAAGCAGTCCTTCTAGTATCAGTAGTATTCCTTATTTTGAAGTTCACTGGGATATATGAGATGTAGGTATTGGCTAAAATATGGGTTATTCAATGATAGAACATCATCAATATATCGGAAAGTAAAATTAAAGAATTTCGCAAAGTGCTTTTTCTTTTCGTCTTTTAGAAGGTTCTGAATGAATTCTGCTTCATACGAATACAAAAACAAATCAGCCAGCAGGGGTGCACAATTAGTACCCATTGGAATACCGACTGTCTGTTGAAATATAAATCCTCCAAACTCAACAAATATATTGTTGATCAAAAAGTCCAGCATTTTGATAATATCATCTTCATTATATTTTCTGGAAGATTCAGTACGATTCTTCACAAAATATGAATTATTGTAACCCAAAACAAGGAATTTGTATCTACGATTCCCATTTTAATAGAAAAAGCTCTGTTTTATGAGATGGTGAAGTCGATCTGTCAACTGAGCATGGGGAATAGTAGTATATAGCGTAGAAAAATCTAAAGTTGTTATGTTGCTGCAAAATTGCAAAGATTGTGATCGAAGATTAAGCAGTAGATCTTTCAAATTTTTGAGAATCCACATCTGGTTAACACCACTGGTAGAATATATCTCCTCACAATATTTCTGAAGCCCATCTTTAACTGTAGAAAGAATAGTTGTCAGTACTTTAGAAAGATGTTTAGTCGAACATTTTGAAGACCCAGCTATGTATCGTTCTTTATATGGAGTTTTGTGTAATTTAGGTGTCCAGTATAATGAAGGTAAGTTTTCTTCGTTTTCTTTGATGTTGATTTTTGTCAGATTTATGATTTTGTAAAATTTCGTCCTTGGTAAATGATGTTAAAGAATATGTAGGATTACCAGTAGTTTTCTCAATTCCAAGTTCTGTAGTGAGACATTGCAAATAATGTCTTTTACATATGAAGACAATATTATCGTAGGCTTTATCTGCTGGAACAACGACATATTTGTCATGCAAAGAGGATAAAGCATCCACAACCTCCGGATTCTTGAAAGGGTTAGAAACTCTAGTACTCATATTACATCGTAGTTTTGTATGCGCCTCTGAATGCATGATCGAATAGCTTTGATCCATTCAGACCAAGTGTCCAGTTCTGGTTCGTCTGGTTCGCGCTTTACCCATATTCTTGCATAGTCCTCAACTGCGTCCATCAGTAACTTGAAATTCTTTTTCCAGATGATTGGCTGGGGGATTCTATATTTTGGTCCCTTGGCTAACAACTCTCTTAGTTGTTCATTGGTAACGATGCCAAGGTCACCAGTAATAATATGACCAGCTGGACTGTAATTGTATTGTGACGATGCACATGAGTAATCCGGAGGCTTGGATTTTGTATATTTGAGGTTAAAAGCCTCTAAAACTCTCTTGTGGTTGAAAATCTTGGATGCAATAGACTTTGTGTAAGTATAAGAAATAACAGGCTTTATTTTTGAAGTAATCAGGTAGTTTTTTGTACAGAATTTTGATGGAAAATATTGCTAATATTTACAGCATCTAAACCTTTATTGGCGAATTCTACCTTAAAAAAATAACGTTTTTCCTCACTATTGGATGTAGTCGATACGGGTTTGAATAGTTTATGGTTAGCAATGTCCATGATAATTGCAACTAATCTATACAAAACAGAACGAGAATCAGTAACGGAAGTATTTTGGGCATCTTGAAATAGTAAAGAAAGTTTTAACAATGAAATGGAGTATAATTTAGTACTTATATGATGAATTCCTAAAGGTTTTTGAAAAGACGTTAATAGACTATCAATTGTCACGGTGTGTACAGCAGGTGGTATATATTTTCTGAGATCATGACTTCTATTTCGTCGAACAGAAGTATTAAATAATTGTATTGTATTGACGGTACTACACCTGGGACTAGACAAAATACCTACACCATCAATTTTGTCATTGCATCCATAGGGAATGGCTGTTCCCAACTCTCTTTAGATCCATCTACAAAGAGTACATTCAATACCGTATACAATATTGGAAGCAGTGCAATTGAAATCCTCATGACTATGTGAACAGTAATTTTTGTACAGATTACAGATTACAGATTGTAAAAACGAATTGATTTAAATTCGAAATTTTCAATTTCCCCACCTTATTAGCAATATACCAACAGCACCTACATGGGATATACATTCCTATCTTATTCGGTATTCAGGAGCTAGCAGCTCCTGCTCATACTTTGTAAAACGTCACCAGTGTCTGAGCAGGAAGTTAATGAACCATTGGTATGTTAAGGAACGTCTTGTCTTTTTTCTAAAAAATGAATCGGAAGGTACCAAGATCTTGATAAATATTCCGTATGAACTTTTAATTTTAACCATTGATAAGGGAGTTTCTTTTTAGATTTTCCTCGGAGTGCAGTATTTTTGTGATTTTACTTTTAACCCTAACATAATATAAACATGTGCAGAGGTAGACTGCCTGGCATGTGTGCTTTTGGTTGTTGTTTGTTTTTGTTTGTACGATTGTGGATTCAATGTAACCGGTATGTTTTGTCTTTAGGTATGTCAATTATTTTGTGATTCCTGTTACCTGTTATGTACTTGTGTTATTTAACAATATACAGAATACCATAAACGATTACCTCTTCTATAACTGTTGAATAAGCTTGCAAAAACAGAAGATATGAGAATTAAAATATAATAGTTCCAGACAAAAACCATAAGATGTCCTTAAGATAGAATTCCGAATTGGATACAGAAACTGAAATACAATAATATTTCGTTAAGGTCATTTATGAATAAATTTTCTTCATTAAAAACTGTCAAGATATAAATTGTCTGTATAAGGATATAGTTTATAACTAGAGGATCTAAAGAGCCTGTGTCGATCATCTTGGTCTCTGTGCATATCAAACTCTCAAACATTGTAGATGAGAATAGACTTCATGACAAACATCTGTATTGTGTTGATCTTGTATTACTGATCTTTTACATCTCTTTAATTTCTCTGTAATTTCTTTAGTTTTTGCTCAAAATCACAAAAGAGGGTAAACATTTTATCATTTATGGACAATTACTCCTATGAAGAGTTACAGTCTACCAACTACGGCAAAATTTGACATTTCAATAGATCTTGCCTTTCCATAGTTAGTTTTGATTTAAAGTGTTTATTTTTCATTTATAGTTTAAATCATATAAAGCATAACGGAAAACAAATGTGTCTCTTTATATCATAGTTTTCATGATAAAAGGCAAAATTAATTTTCAATGACCAAATTTGTCATTTATAGGCCAAAACTTTTTTAATATTTGTCTAACAGATTTGACGTATAAGGATATCTGGTAGAGCTCATTAATCTGATCATTTGTGTTCCTTTCAGATGTTCTCAATTTATAACGATTAAAAATATAGTAGACACAACTTGCATTTTACCCCTATATTCTATATATTCTTTGTCAGCCATATTGGTTGGTAGACGTGGTCACCAGACATATATTTAGAACTAGAAACCAAAATGATGATTGTGGCCACGTTTGGTTAAATTTGTCTTAATAGTTAATGAGAAGATTTCTGTGTAATAATACAAAAATTACACATGTTCGTTAAGTTAACCTGTTTGTAGATCATACTTTGCTGAACATTATTGCTGTTTACAGTTTATCTCTATCTTTTATTAAATAAAAAACAATAACCAAAAAATGCAAAATTTCTTAAAATTACAATTCCTGGGCAGCAACCAAACAAAGTGTTGTCTAATGCGTCTGAAAATTTAAAGGGCATAGATATCTTGACCTGATAAGCAGGTTTACTCCGTCATAGATTTGCTCTTAATGCTTTCGTTTCAGATATATAAGCCAAACAATGCATTTACCTCCAGGGATCATCGGATACATTTTTTAAACTACATATCTTAGGATGATTTAGGCAAGGTTTGGTTTAAATTTAGCCCAGTAGTATCAGAGGAGAAGATTTTTGTAAAAGATGGCAAAAGTTTACCAAAAATTGTTTAAAATTTACTTTAGAGGGCAAAACATCTTTCTTTGGTCATGGTTACAAATTTGTCGATCTTACTTTGCTCGACAATTTTGCTGTTTACAATTTATCTTTATTTATTATAAAATTCAAGATCATAACCAAAATTTCCTTAAAACTACCTATTTAGGGGCAGCATTCAACAACGGGTTGTCTTATACGTTAGAAATCTACAGTGCAGATTGATCTTGACTTGATAAACCTTTTTACGTTGTCAGACTTGCTCTAAATGCTAGTTTCAGAGATACAAGCCAAAAACTGCATTTTACCCTCTTATTTTATGTTTATCCATGGCGGCCATCTTAGTAGATTAGCGGGGTTATCGGATATTTTTTTTCAAAAAAGGTAGCCTTAAGATGATTTTGTGTTTGGTTTTATTTCGCTTAGTAATTTCAGAGGAGAATACTTTTGGGCCAAGTGAGCTAAAAATTTATATGTCAGATGTGTACATTTTTTTCATCATGTACTGAATAATTTTTAAAAAGTAAGATGGTCGCATCCAAATTGGAAAAATGAAAATATTAACGTCTTGGTTTTTTTTCCTGTTAATTCAGTTTAATTTTTTTTTCTTGCAGGAAGATATTTCTTCTTTCTTTTTTAATCTATTAACAATTATGTTTTTACTGACTAGATAAATCACAGAATTTACACAATGTTCTACGGACACTTTAATATGCGCGTTAGACGCATTGAATGATTAAATGTGGTGTTTTCATTTCATATCAGCACTACAAAAGTTAAAAAGTCAAATAATCTGAATTTGCAAAAGAAGTTCTTGATTTGTCTTGACATTTGTCTTGACAGTATAAGCATTGTCTTCAGATTTCTCGACACTTTCGTTATCATTTGCTAAGTGTATTGATTAGTCTGGACAAATTCATGGTAGTCTTCAATTTATCTCGATAAGTCTTGAAATATTCTTGACATTCTTAATAATGTCTAAACACGTCTTGACACATTCCTGACAACTTAAAGCTGTATAAATATATCTCAAAACATTCTTGACGGTCTTAGAGAAATCTTTACCCTATTTCAACAGTATAAATTCGGCAAAATTCTGTATAAACACATTCCTAACAGTTTAAACACTTTGTTTTGCTGTTTTATACTCATTTCTATTATCGCTTTACCAATCTTAGAATCGTCATCATACAATAGTACACTGCTTATTATAAAAAGCCACATTTAATACAATAATTGTTAATTACCATATTAACATTAAATAATATGCATGAAAATAAAATATGTCTACAATATGATTAGTTTTAACCATGAGGCCATTATAAGAGGTATTAATCAACATTTATAATTATTTACAAACCAACATTTAAATTGGTCTTGTTAACATACTCACATTAATATTTGCTAATATTATAAATTTTGATACCCATAATCGTATTGAAAAAAAAAACATTTATATATAGTTATACGTAGGTGTTGAATGAGTGCTAATTAGACAACTCTCCATCCAAGTCACAAATTTATAAACGTAAACCATTATCGGTCAAAGTATGAAGCCTAACCAACATGCCCAACATTTGTCTTTGTTGTAATTAGTGTAACTCGAAATATCAGTATATTCTATAAAAAGATATACAGATAAAGATGAATCATGTTTATAAGTCATGATTTGTTAAACTCAGAATTGTCAGGTAAATTTAAGACAGAATTCAAAATGTTCATAAAGTTTCAAGTCATACTGAAAAAAAATTTAAAAAATTCGAGAACATGTTGAGAAAGTTCAAGACAAAATTCAAAATGTTCTGAAATGGTCAAATCAAACAGTGAACAAATAAAAATGTCGAGAACATGTCGACAAATTTCGGACAGAATTCAAGTGTTGAGAATTTGTCAAGAGATTTTAAGTCAATATTCTGATTATAAGGAATTTGTCAAGTAAATTTTATACAAATTTAATATAAGTCAGAAATTGTCAAGAAAAATAGGACACAAGTCAAACTTTTGGAGAATGTCGATTAATTTTGCATGCAAATTGAGACAAATTGGTCTTTTCAGACTTTTGGACATTTGCAGTGCAGATAACTATAACCATGCAATCTATCATATTTATTTTTTTAATCATATAACTTATTTACCTTCCTCTCCTATGACAAAATGTTCAGAAGAATTTCCAATCTCATTTTGCACAAACACAAACAATGTTTTTCGAGCAGGTAAAAAAAAATTTAATGTAAGATTTGCTAAAAATCCAATTGTTTTTATGAGTTTCCCATGTAGTTTTCTTTCCATCAAAGTCTTTGAAAGGGCCAGTATATGTCTTGTTGAATTTTTTATTTGAACATTTCCAATAAACCATGATACGTTGATTGGATGCGGATCTGCATAAATCTTTACCGAAATTGTCAATAAAGGCTCCATGTATATGTATTTATCTGTAACTATTGGTAATCCTGAAATGTATAAAATATCATAACAAAAGGTAAAAAATAAATTTGTTTTTGAATCTTAAAGAACTTGAAAGCTAGTATCATTTGAAAAAAAACAAGTTTCGGTTAAGGTGTTGTATGCATTCCAGCATGCTACATTGGGAAATGTTCTAGGAAACAATACCTAAATATTCAGCTTTATAATTAGAGCAAAATCATTGCATGCACATTATACTTTCTAAATAACTCATAGTGTAATAGCAACCGGTATGTACAAATAAACAAAATATATTTGTGTTGCTCGTTCATCTAACAACAGCCGTTATATGTTGACGTCTCTGACTTGAGATAAGTATATAAAATGACAATGTCAGTATTTTCAAATGAAAACCCAGTGATAGGGATGAGCATGTGTCAATTGAAATATTACAATCTGCACCACAATTAGTAGAAGTAACTTTAAATGGTTTCAAAATCGATATATAAAACATTAACCTTTGAGTACGATCTTGCTGGAAATGTTATTCGAGAGATCAACATTTTCTATCCTTGTCCATGCGCTACATGTATAGTCTCCCTCGTCTTCGTAGTTGCATTTATTCAAATATAAAATGCATTCGCAGTTATTTCGCCTTTTAGATACCTTATAAAATATCCATTATATGAATGCTCCCATAGTCTAAAGTGTATTACTGGCAATGCTCCACTTGCATTGCATGACAATGCAATGTCGGTTGACTGACTGCACACTGCCGTGCTCATTAATTCAAGAATAGGCGATTTTGAAAAAAAAGTATCTATATCTTCAAATTTACCTCCTTGTCAATAACAACACAAAATGTTAAGATTCGTATCAATGACTAGTCATAATTATCACTTATTAGACCGAGCAATATAACGTGCTTATGAAAGTAAGTACGTGGTTGCAACGATGTCTCATAGGGATTGTACTTGATTTTCATATAACGAAGAGATAATCGTTCAATCAGTTTCATTGAAAGCTGGCATGTCAGTAACTGCTAATAGGTCTTTGTTCATTTAGATGCCATTGTCATTTCACTTAGTTTCTTTTGTTACATATTCTAACTTGGACTTACTCTACGTATGTATATGTGTTCCTCTATTCTACATTAGCTACAGGTATAGGGAGAGGGTTGTTATCTCACAAAACATGTTTAAAACCGCCGCATTTTTTGCCTGTCCCAAGTCAGGAGCCTATGGCATTTGTAAGTCTATTTGATTTTTTTTTAATTAAGTTCATTCGTTTGTTTTTGAGATAAGTGTGACGTTTATTTTCACTGATCTTGTTCACATTTTTATTTAGGGACAGGTGAGGCCCACCTTCAGTTGCGGGATTTTCCGCTGCGTTGATGACCGTTGGTAGCCATCGGCTGTTTTTTGCTCTTTGATCAGGTTGTTGTCTCTTTGACATATTCCCCATTTATATTCTCAATCTTATTGTTTACAATTTTTAAAATACTTTTAAACCTGTCATTGGTACTGAAATATAATTAAAGTGGCAATAACTTGATTATCGAATACAAATACAGTCGGACATTTCTAAAGAAGAATGAAATTCCACCTTGCATTCAATTGAAAATATTCCACCAATTCCAAAGCCTCCATGCTTTATTAAATATGTTTTTCCATCTGCAGAACACTGGCAATCATTGGGGCTACATGTGTAGTTAACTGATGAATAGCAACCGCTGTCACGTTTGGTCAATGTATTGTATAGTTTATTATTCACGTAGAACCGCACCGATTTGCAAGGAACTACAATATAACTGTTTTATTATTTTGCACTATTAAATCAAATCAAATGTCATTTTTTTTCAATTTTACGAACTAGTCGCTGTGAAGTTATCAGTTTCGATGCAAATGTGTTTTTAGAAATGTAAACTGTTGGTCACACGATGATTTGAAACATTTGTTTACGTTCCGCTGGTGTGGTAACATAAGAGGATAAAGCTGTTTCCAAATTCGTTCCGTGGTGACAAGACCATTGTCCCTTAACAGATTTATCTATACGTCCTCTTAGGTCCTAAACTGTTTCTTTTCCTGTCAGCGTCTGGTAAATATAACCATTTCTGTAGATGCTAATGCATGCTGGGAATGGATAAGGTATAGCACAGTATCCTTGTTCCTGATTAAAAGGGTCTGTAAATGATATTTTGGATCGTGTTTGGTTTGTTAGACATTTCAGCTTTAATGTTTCTCCGTTGAATTTTCATGTCGGGCAAATATACCCATTACTTTTAAATATATCTACAAATATGCAACGTTGTTAAAGGTGTGTACTATCATTTGTTTTGGAATCATTGTCATTCATTTTAGAAACTAAACGTAGAATTAATCTTATTTTAATATTACCATAATTACCGATGAGGACATACATGTATGTACATTGCCGCAAATACATTTCACCATACTACCACTCCAAAAACGCTAAATGTGATTAAATGAATAACGAAAACTTTAATAATGCATTCGGAACAATCGTATAATGATTTGTACATTTTATTGGTTAAATCAGAATTTCAATTAAAGAAATCAATCAAATGTGTATCTGGTATAATCATACCACATCTTCTTTTTTATATGCATGTTTTGACGATTTTTATCTATATTATGTATTTTTTTCTTAAACTGCTTTACCGTGGAAAGGATGATAACGGCGGAAACCTTCTATGACGTGATAAGTTCTATTAATAGAGGTTTTCCCATTTGCTATCATACCAACCGTAGTATGAAGTTGGAGCCGTCATTTATATTTTGAAATTATTGAAAGTTCTTATCCGTTAGACGTCCGTCCATATCCGTTGCATGTCCATTGAGCGTACGTTTTATCCGTCGACGTCCGTTCTGTCTGGTGGGAAATTTTGAGCTTGTTCAAAACTTTGAACGGACGTCCAACGGATGAAATGTCCGTTGAACGTCCGGTAGGCGTCCGTTTTGTACGGTACTCGTCCGTTTCGTTTCCGTTTTGTATCCGTTACGTGTCCGTTATACATCCGTTGGAGGTCTGGCAGATAAATTCACCAACGGACGTCTAACGGACGTGTAAAACGGATGTTGAACGAATGTGAAACGGACTTCTAACGGACGTATAACGGATATAACGGATGATGAACGGATCTGAAACGGATAAATGCCAATTGAAAATTTCGCGTCAGAAAAGCCATTTATTGGTATGTCAGATTTCTTAGGGTTCATGAATTCTCATAATTAATAATTGATCTTAGAGTAAGGCCACGTCTTCGCAATCAAGCAGCTCTTATTCACGCCAGACACGGCTCTTTAGCGGCATTTTGAAAAACAAACCAAAACTAGTTACACAGAAACATTTTAAATATGTATGCGATTTACATGTATTATTATTGTCGCCTTTAATTTTTCCGCATATCTTGTTCATCCGTTTTATCCGGTACGCTTCCGTTAGGTGTCCGTTTTATGCGTTACTCGTCCGTTGGGTTTACGTTCGACATACGTTCTGTCCGGTACGTCTCCGTTACTCGTACGTTGCATATCCGGTGTGTGTCCGTTATGCATTCGTTACTCGTCCGTTTTACATCAACGGACTTTCAACGGATAACAATTTTGCCAACGGACAACTTTTATTTCCATCCGTTAGGCGTCCGTTCGTGCTATCCGGTAAGTTGCCCGAGGCTTAATATATCAATGAATGGTTTAGGAATCATATGCAGAACTGTTTTGAGAATTTTTAGCTGTAATTTGGGACTAATTTCATGAATACTTCTTGTATTCATAGGAAACAATAGTGTGTACACTCGATTATGCTTTCAAGTAACCGTTGCAAGTAACTGTTGGTGCGAAAGGTTTATAGTTAAGAGTTTTTTCTCCGTGAAACTACATAAACACAAAAAAGCTAAATTACAAAACAAATTTAAACTCTACATAAGTTGTGTTCGTTATAGCTTTATGTATTATTATAAAATGTTTAAGTTTTGTATTTGTTTTGGTAAATATTTGGAAAACATAAACAAATAAAATGTATTTCAACAAAATAAAAGAATGATGATAAAATAAATTTAAAACCAAATCACAATTCAGCTTGTTCATGCAAGATCTGTTAAACTGGTCAAGGTCGTCCGTATAATAAAGATAAAACAAAGTCAACGTCGTCCAGAATAAAGATATAAAAAAAAGACAAGGTCGTTTAAAACTTCAATTTGAACAATTATGCATAGACCTATGACTGATATATCGTATTTACCTGGCATCCTTCCTTTTTGGCAACTTATCCTTACCCTCGGGATAAAAGTTTTTTAAACCTCCTAAAATCACTATGCTATATAAAGTTTAGAAACATGTCCTTTTTAAAACACAACTGTTCATATATCTTTTTCGCAGTAAGCCGAGAGAGAAAACTAAGAAAAACTGGAGTTAAACTATTTTAAGTAATATCGTATTCATGATACATATAAACCTGAACAAATTACATAGAAACATTCACCAACCGATGGAAATGGTCCTTAATTTTGAGTCCATAAATCAGTTGTAAATGGTGCAAAATACATTATATATCAACAAAGTATTTTCCGTAGATCATTACAAAGAGTTAGAAAGATATATTCATATTTCATTAGAATAAGTGTAAATATAGCGTCAAATTATTGCCGTTATCACTGAACAAAATACGCTGTGTTGTAAGAAGTTTTTCTAGCATTGCTGTACGACAAAGGATTGATGGATGGATATTGGTTAACATTACCCCTCGTATATTATATTATACTACTCGCAGGCACGTTCAATACACAAAGTACTCGCGACAATATTTACCAATATTGATGTAATAACAATATCTAGTGATATAATAATAATAAACGAACAAGATGAAATAACATCGTAATGATAAATATTTCGACTCAAGAAATGGTTTTAATTAGTGTCATAAAATGTATAGTCATTCTTTTAAAAGTAATTTAATCAAAAATTGTATTAAAACGTTCTGTGACAAAATATAAGGAAAAAGATAGATCGATACTTTTACAATGTCTGTTGCGTTTTAAGAAAAAATGTTGCTCCAATGATCGAAAAGATAGCTTAAGGTGATATGGGAGTCTTTATCAAAAATGATTGAATTTGTTCATATTTTGCCAAAACGTAGTATCTATTGATACATGTTCAAAAATATCATAAAATTGATAGGTCACCGCGCTTTTTCTCAAGCTACAGGTTGTGACAAAGTGACATATTTTGTATGGATTATACAGGAAAAAGCACCATCATGTGTTTAGAAGCTAAACTAAATGATAGAAATGTAAAATAAAATATGAGAAGATAGCTTTTCTAACATGCTTTGAGAGTATCAAAAGAAAAGATAGGGTCACCGTGCGTTTTTCCTGGCTAGAATTCAAAAAAGCAAAATTCCATGTAGATTTTTTCAGAAAATGCACTATTTGAGTGTTACCTCCCCTTAAAATGCCAATTTCAAAATATTAAAATTCAAGCAGAACTAATCGACACTTGTACAAATATTAATAGTTATAAGTTATAATCTAATACATTTGTTCTTCAAAATGCTAGTTGTTCATTAGTTATCTGTATTCCTGAATCAAATTTTGCTAACTTGATTACAATTCTGGACCTTGGATTCTCTGTTTTTTACAATCCAAGAAGGCGAAAGACACCCATACCACCTTAACTAATCAAAATTGATTTAATGAGAAGTCAACACAATTTTGAACATATTTTTGCCATTAGCATGTGTACTAGTTGAGTGGCGGATCCAGAACTTTTCATAAGGGGGCCCGCTGACTGACCTTATGAGGGTTCCAGCCATGCTTCAGTGATTCCCTATATAATCAATCAAACTTTTCCAACAAGAAGGAGGGGACAAGCCCCCTTTCCCCCTGGATCTGTATAAGGAAACATTCTTTACTCTAATCTTTTTCTAAATATACAGAAAACAAAAATATAGCCATACAGAAACGCAAATCTATATTTAAAATATAAGGTCGAGGCTACTCAGTTCCAGTTAGGACTGTTTGATTCATTCTCTTGTGCACAAAATTAATTTTATGGTTCATGTGGACCCTATGGCTAAAATGGCCGTATTTTCACCTCAAAATTTACTCTGTGTACAGACAAACCTATGCATCTGGAATAGTTTTAAGGCATAGCATGCCCTAGATAAATAGAATTCAAATGCATTGTATGATTTAGAAAATTTGATTTGTGATGTCAATGGTGATACTTTTGTGTCAATTGAGTAACTGAAAGGTCAGTGGTATTACTATATAAAAATGCGACATTTTTTATTTTTATTGATAAATAAAAGTGTTTTTATGTCGTATACGAAGGATTAGGTATACTTTTATCATTTAATCTCATACATTTTACATATTTTCAGTTTAAGTGTATTATGTATTCTGAAATTTATGTTTGAATAGAATGCACAGCTATATGAATAATATCAATAAGTCGTAATTTCAACCGAAACAACAAATTGGAACAATTGTTTGATGTTCAACAATAATATTTAGTACCTCAATGTATGATTTAAATTGGTAACACCATTGACACGATTCTATCAAAGGATTACCTGAAATTGTTAAAATTGAAGGAACTCTTCATTTTTCCCATTGCAAATTTCTGAATACTGTTGCTACCATACTATAGAATAGAGGAAAACCTTTAAATGTTTTAAGCAATGACATCATTTTTCAAAATATTACTTTGTCGAAATTTGCACTTTTTCTATAATGACCCATGTATTAAAGCAATTATGGTTATGCATGTGAGTTATTGGATGGGCATAATCTTTATAGCTAGAAGATTCTGAAAGTTAAGAACGAAATTGAAGCTGAAAGAAAAGTGATTTTTCTCACCATTCATGCTAGAAGGAAAGTTTATGATATTTCAAAACACACTGGCAATTGCTAGTGGATAGAAAAACTTCTCCACATAATGTGACTGCCCCTCATTATCTCTGCGATTTAATGCCCCATCTATTAACACTGGACACTTTTAATTTGCAAAACACTCATTTGCAAATCCGCCGCCGCCTCAAACAAGAGCTACAATATCATGTATATAACCAAAATGTGCAGAATTACATGGGATTCAATAATTTCATTGGTTTTCTACAGTTACTTTCATATTTATTTTGCAATTTGAATTATAAAAACATGGGATTTTCAATATCCCATGGGACAGGGCAAAATCCCATGGGATTTACCATTATCCCATGGGATTTTGGTTAAATCCCATGGGATTTTTTTTTGTCCCATGGGATTATTGTAGTCCCATGGGATATTTGTTGTCCCATGGGACAAAAAAAATCCCATGGGATTTTTATTATCCCATGGGATTTTTAATATCCCATGGGACAAATTAAAATCCTATGGGATTCTAATTGTAAATATATAGATATGAAAAAACAGTAATGTGTATGTTACAATGTATTCTATTTGGTAGTAAATTATTATAAGATGAATCTTTTTAATTGAATATCTTTTTTTCTTGGGAAATGTTAATTTAGCATATTGTTCTTTAACTGTTCAAAACTAAACTTTTAAACAACAAAGCAGATAATGTAAGTATCAATATATGTTTATTCATGAATTATAGAATACTTTCTTGAAACACAATTATTTGCCATTTGAAATCAATAAAAACTCTATTGTTAGGCTTAACATACTAGTAGCTATTTAAGTAAATCTATTTTTTTCACAATATCCCTCAACACAAAACATAAATAGTTTCTTATCATCCAGCATTGATTGATGGTATAGTCCACTTTTTGGAAATTCAGCACAGAACTTTGACATTATTGTGGTTTCAATATTTTTTTGAATTTAAAAGAACTTCAAATCATTGACTGAGTGATGAAAATAATAACTGATCCAACTTTTTTCTTTGAATTTATTCTGGTCTTGTTTCTATGTTTTCTCCATTTATTTTAGGTGGTGAATTTCAATCCTTCTGAAAAAGAACCAATAAAATCTAAAGTAATGGATTATACAAAATTGTTTTCATACATGTAGCAATAATATGATTTTCAATAAAAATAGCTATGCGGTATGGATTTTACTGATTGTTAAAGGTTGTCCAGTGTCATCAGTTGCTAACGGCCTACATCCTTTGGTCTCTGATGGAGGGTTGTCAAATTAGCAATATACCACATCTTCCTATTCTAATACCATATAACAATCAATTAATTTATTCTTCTTTATAAAATTTGGGTATTTTCCCAAGTTATATACATAATATATATATATACTGTAAATTCAGAATTAATGCAAGTTTTTTTTTATTGCGAAAAATGCAACGGAGTTGTAAACGCAATAATTTAAACTCGTATTATGAAATATTTTATATGGATTAAACAGGATTTTTCAAAATCGTAAAATTTAAAATCGCATTTAAGTCTAAAATGACAGAATCGCAATAATAAATGCACGCAATAATTTATGAATTTTACAGTATAAAGATCAATGTTAAAAGTTAAAACTTTAGACAACTATAATAACTTTCCATTATTCACAAGAATTTGCAATAAATTATACAAAATGCAGACAACAGAAACAATATTTCTTTAAGCTTTTGAAGTTCAGACAGATTTCAATTTGTGTTTTATTTCAATGAAAAAATACCTTGAACATATTGGAAATTATAACATTGATACAAACAAAATATGTATGTTTTATCCTTTTTTTTGTGTTGTTGGCTTGCTGTCTCATTTTAATATACATTTAAACATACATCAATAATCTTCTTCTTTATTAAAAGTAAAAATGGGATATTTTTGATTTTGATATCCCAAAACATTATAGTTCTATCACATAACTTATTACCAAGTTCAAAAACACCAATGTGTTTGATATTAATTTTAAGACATGTATAAATGTTCCAGACCATATCAGTATTCGGATCTTACTTTTATGGTCCAGAACTTACAGTCCCACCATATGTGTACAGTCAGACCATTTAAGTATACTTGTACTGTCTGGTACCAGCTCAACCAAACCTGTGTTTTTATTTTAACTGCAATTAAACTTTTTGTATTAATCTATTAAAGATTTCAGTTATGTTGATCTGTACTGTACATTTGTTTGTAATAAACTTGACCAACTTCTTAAAATTGGGCAGACTGTATGCGTACAGTCCAAATACTTGTTTGTTCTGGAACATAAACATGATTAACAAGCATTTGGCAGGATGTCATGCTAAAATCCCATTAATATTAGTACTAAATTTTGAGTATATACATGTAAATCCACAAGTTACTTACTGAAATTCATGGTGAACACTCACCAAAAACTTACAATTTAGAGGAAAGACTGGAAAGATGAATGCACTAACACTATCAAAACAGAGCATAAAACTTACCGAAAAACAAGATGTTTTACATTTATCCAGGAGCAGGATAATTGAAAAGTTGTTTTTTTCTTTCTCTGCTGTCCATCATATAACCTTTGAATTCATTCATGCAAAATATGAAAATCTGCAAAGGTAAGACCTAGAACCTCAACTTATCCACATTTTGAATTTTGAACTGCATACTTGTCCTTTTCATCTTGCTGACAACCTAAACATAAAAAAATGATAAAAACATAATTCTAGATTGAATTTGTGTTTTTATTTTTGTTGGTACATGTACAAACAATTTTCCCAACTTTAAAACGAAAACATCATCACCAAAGAGGAGGTCATACTAACCTCCGAAATATTTAAACAAACCGAAATTATTACTTGATTAAGATCTTGTCGTAAATTAATGGCATAGATACTCTTATTTTTGAAAACTTGATGTCTATTGCATACTTATATTCCTTTGTACGAGAGTATGCATATTAAGATGGATTCCATGGACTTTAATGTAAGCATGATTAATTTTACAGTCACTGACAGTTTTTCAGCTCTATGTGTACATTTTGAGAGAATCTTGCAATACTGTATATTCTGATATTCAGAACTTATTGTGAGGTTTTTATTAATACAACTGAAAGCTGTATCTCGTTTTCATTTCTGATACATATTTATGAGCTGAAGACCAGTGCCGAATTTTTCTCACTGCATTGAAGACCCATAGGTGACCTTCGGCGTTGTCTGCTCTTTGATTGGGTTGTTGTCTCTTTGTCAAATTCCCAGTTTCCACTTCCCATTTTATATCATGTATGCTGATTTTTCTTAAATAACAATATTCAATCATGCAATTTTGTCTATTATTGAAAATACGATAAGCAAAAATAAATGCACAAAAAATTTAACATTGTTATATATATGTAAAAGACTTTTTTTTAAATTCAAAACAGTTGCCTACACTGTTAATTTCCTTGTTTGATTTCATATTTTTAAAGCCTTTATAGCTAGCTAGATGGTATGCCGGGGCGGATCCAGCCATTTTAAAAAGGGGGGTTCCCAACCCAAGACAAAGGGGATGATCCTATATTCATTTGATTTGTTTTATTGTCTCATACAAGAATATATATGGTTTGACGGTGGGGATCAGGGATCCTGAAATTTTTTCACCTAACCACTGGATGACAGGGAATCTCAACCATTTAAAAGTTTCTCAAACATGTGGGGGTGGGGGTGAACCCCATGGACTCTCCCTATATTTCCTTTGATTTGTTTTATTGTTCTATACAAGAATATATAAATATGGTTTAGGGGTGGGGATCTTGACCGTTTACAAGTTTTCAAACTAGAGGGGGTGGGACTTCACTTTTATTTTATTTCATTATTAATTTTATTGTCCCCGACAAGAATATATATGGTTTAGGGGTGGGGATCTGGATCGTTCACAAGATAATAGCACATTCTCAAATTGAACAGAGTGGGGTAACCCCCAAAGACCTCCTTTTAATTTCATTTGATTTGTTTTATCGTCCCATTCAAGAATATATATGGTTTAGGGATGGGGATCTGGACCGTTTACAAGATAATAGCATATTCTCAAATTGAAAGGGGTGGGGATTACCTCCCATGGACTCACCCTCCCTTCTTTCTTCCCCCCGAAATACCTTTTAATAAGCCCCAATGCACAGATAGTTCACAGTATTTTCCCTTGATTTACACTAAAGAATATACACTATACAGGTGTAATTTTTTTTTTAAAAGATAATACAACTGAAGACCACCATGACCACAGTGGTGGATCCAGAATTTTTCATAAGTGGGGCCCACCGACTGCCTAAGAGGGGTCTGCTCCTGCCATGACTCAGTGATTCCATATATAATCAACCAATTCTTTTCCCAAACAGGGGGCCCTGAACTCCTGATTCCCCCTTTTTTTCCCTCATTTCAATCACCCTGATATAAATTTAGTTTTATCACTTACAATAGGAATGGTTTGAATTCCCCAATAATTCTTATATACCATTAATATCAACATATTTCATTTTTGATAAATGAAAGGCAAAAGTTTTCTATGGGTAGAAATGGATAGTGGGAAGCTTTCAGATTCACACCATGCCGGTGGCTGTGTTCAAAGTGCTGGGTTTTTATGACCCTCGTTGTTTGCGGACTAACTATTTAGGCCAGTGGTGGATAATAGTGTGCGTGCATTAATCTTCTATACCTTCTTAATCAATATATTCAAATACTGACGGCAAGTGTTGTAATGATGTATCAATGTCTTTTTGAAATCACCGTGCTATTTACATGTGGGATCGAGAATGCAGGGGAAGGAAACTTGTCAATTATGTTTATTTCTAAGCCAAAATAAAATGAGCCGCCGTAAAATTAACCTTGGGTAATAACAGTGCATGTAAGGCTCGTCTCGGAGGGGTGTCTTTTTTTCTGTCTTCTTTTTATGCCCCACCTACGATAGTAGAGGGGCATTATGTTTTCTGGTCTGTGCCTCCGTTCGTTCGTCCGTTCGTTCGTCCTGTTTCAGGTTAAAGTTTTTGGTCGAGGTAGTTTTTGATGAAGTTGAAGTCCAATCAACCTGAAACTTAGTATATATGTTCCTTATGGTATGATCTTTCTAATTTTAATGTCAAATTAGAGTTCTTATCCAAATTTCACGGTCCACTGAACATAGAAAATGATAGTGCGAGTGGGGCATCCGTGTACTGGGGACACATTCTTGTTTTAGTTATATTTTTAATAACTTACACTTTTTTCCATTATTCTCTTTCTTTCACTATTCTTTATTCCTTTTTTTTTCTTTGTCCTTTGTTCTCTATTCTGTTAATTAACATCCATACCCTCTTATGTGTATGTGGACTTACTGTAGTTTATTTTTTAGTTCTGGCAGAGATATTAGATACAATATATATGTCTCTGGTTCTGGTATTATGCGATAAGTCAATTTCTTTTTCATGCAGTGTCATGAAATATAATGGTTTTATGCATATCAGCCAAGATTGTGCGCAACATTTTAATAAACAATTCAACACTATATACACGTTATGTGAATTTTATTAAAATCGATGAAGAACATGAATTTGGCAGCTAGTGCCCCTTAAACAGGTAAAGTTCAATTAACAAATTCTGATCTACTGGCATTCAACACCAAATTACTTACTTGCTGTATATTGATAAATGTGATTGTATATTGTCAATACCTCAACATCGAGAATACGTCATGTGAGGTGTTGGTCGCTACGTTTGATACGGGGTCAAAGGTTGCGGCTTCGAGACAGAGAAAAACATCCAGGTAAAAAGTGTAGAATTTTGTTTTTGAAAATTTGAGTTGTAAATTTTCCTAAAAAGTACTTAATTCCGTTCATCTAATTGTAAATTTTCCAAAAAAAAGTACTTATTTCCGTTCATCTATTATGGGTATAAACTAAACTGAACAAGAAAAGTATTAGTAAACAGACAGAAAGTCCGACGTTGAATTAATTATTTTACAATTAATTGTTTAAATATATGAGAGAATGTTTTAGGCGAATTTTCTTTAATTACAGATAAATGTATTTTAGGTTCAGGAAATTATTTATTCTTCGGGTACGTCTAAACAACCGCTCAGGACCTCCTGAGTGCACTCAGGACATACAAAGTGCACTCAGGACCCATTACCGTAATCATATCTGCACACATGATGGATGTTTATATTCGTTATACGCTTCTTATTTTAGAGTTAAATTTTGGTAGAAGTTGAAATCGCAGGGGCGGATCCAGCCATTTTAAAAAGGGGGGGGGGGGGTCCTAACCCAGGGCAAAAAAAGGGGGGGTTCAACTACATGTCCCCATTCAAATGCATTGATCGGCCAAAAAAAGGGGGGTTCCAACCCCCCCGGAACCCCCCTCCCCCCTCTGGATCCGCGCCTGAATCGAACTTAGATAGATATGTTAATTCTTATAAAATAATGAGGGCACGTGTCACTGATTACACAACTACTGAGCCATGAATTATCCAATCAACAAAATTGATTGGATTATCTTTATTGTTTTTTAGAAATTGTATTGTTTAGTTCAGTTTTACCTTTAACATGAATTTGCATATAGAAAAAATAAAACAGATATCTCATTCGATGTGCTTTTTCAGTTTATTTTTCATGATGACGGGTAAATTAATTTGTTGTGTTTTGCAGTTCACGAATAAAGAAAATTATTTTATAGTTGCGTTTTTTTTTCTGTAACAAGTTCGATTTTTGTTTTTCAGTGTGATTCTTTTCTCTATCTCTCTCTCTAAATCAAGTTTTTAAACAAACACAATGTTGACTGAATATCAAATTTTATTACATTTGTATATCTTTATTCTCAACAAACCATTATACAAGAGAAGACAATTATGTACAATATTCAGTTTAACCTTAACGGAAATCTGTGCACGAAGACTTAGTCGTGGTTTGAACGGATTTCGTGTCAATAAACTGTCTTCGAAATAGTCTTTCTTTGTTAATGTTTGTGTCATTTTGGTCTTTTGTGGATAGTTGTCTCATTATCAATCATACCACATCTTCTTTTTTAAAATTTCTCGCTACTACAATCTAACTTACATATTTTTTAGAAATAATTATACCCAAAATATCATAATTTTCAAAAAACGGAGACGAAAACGGAGACAAGTTCATTTTCAGAATTTATTTTCGCATTGAAATTCGTTTCAGGCTTGTGAAACTGGACAAAACGACTTTAATTAGAGAAAAAAAACTTAATAAAAACGGATTTCTTAAAAAATTCGTATAACTCAAAAATAAAATTCCTGGACAAGTTCGATAAAAATGAGAAATAACATCTAACTACATGTATATGAGTTTGATTGTTTGAAAAGTACGGCTTTTACCGTTTATAACGGATTCCATATACAAAACTTTAATTAATATAAATTCTTTTAAAGTATGAACATTTATAATTATTTCCCTTTTCAAACTCGTGCAAAGAATTAATTACTGGTCCAGGACATGATAATAAAATTAAGAATAAAACTTAAAAATTTATGGAACGAAATTTTAATAAAAGACGAAAATCTTAAAACATCGTGATATTCATTCTAGACGTCACAATATTACTTCCCGCATGGTCACACTGTACTAACAACACAATGTATAAAACAACAATAAAGATAATCCAATTAATTTTGTTGATTGGATAATTCATGGCTCAGTAGTTGTGTAATCAGTGACACGTGCCCTTATTATTTTCTAAGAATTACAAATTCTACCAAATTTAACTCTAAAATAAGAAGCGTATAAAGAATATATGCATCCATCCTGTGTGCGATGACTATAAAGGGTCCTGAGTGCACTTCGTATGTCATGAGTGCAATCAGGAGGTCCTTCAAGCGGTGTTTAGACGTACCGTTATTCTTCTGGAAGCTTCAATTTTTTCTTATCAATAACTTTTACACAAGGAGACATTTTTTTTTTTTGACAGCATGAACCCCAGTTAATGAGCAAACACAAATTAAGAACGAAAATCGTTTACAATTAAATTTTATAGAAGGAAAAAAGGGGGGGGGTAATAAACAAATTTTATTTACGCTCACATACTTTTAAACAGATTTGCATATGTAAGCTCTCTATAGTTAATGTTAAATTATTTCAGGAGTTTTGAAAAAAAAGAATATTATATACAGTTTAATTTCGACTAAAATAGTGATTCTTTTTATAGATTTGGTACCTCAGTTTCGACTCAACATTTCATTTTGAATTGTTAGATGGCAAACTCTTTAGGCGAATATTGTATCTGTTCTTTATTTAATTATGGTGATATTGGCGATAATATTCATTATAACAAGGCCTTGTACAAATCCTTGATTATAGAATGTTTGGTAATATAAAAACACGAAAGTAGACAAACCCTAATTATGCAGGGTTTCACAAGTTGATCTCCAAGCGGCCCACATTTAACATATAATAAGATCTATATTTTTCAACGTTTTCAAAATGAAATAACTTGAATTGAAAATTTCCCAACTGTGAAAATTTGTTATTTCTAAACGTCTTTAATTATTATTTCGGAAAAAAAAAAATTATTTAGCATATTCATATATTTTCATAATTTTTTCCGAGGAAACCTTTTTTTTTGCAAAGTTTACTTCTATATGTTTTTAACCATCACCAGCGACTTATTCTCTGCCATCACCAATTAGTCCTAATTATTAAAGATCAATTGCCCAAATTCAAATGATGATTGGTATATCGTATTGAATATGACCATCGGTCATCCGTGACGTATCCCAAATAACGACGCATGCCGATAGATAGATCATAGTTTATTAATTAGCGTCTCGCAATTTAAATTTCATCAAGGGGACTTAATTAAACCAGTTACTATACAAATCTTGAAAAAACGATGTACATGTACTTTTTAATATTTTTAAAACAAATTACGAAAACGTTTAGTGTAAAAATCACCGAATATAAATGTTTCTTTCTTGCAGGTTTTGGCATTTGTAAATAACATTAACGTTTTGGAATTCTAATGCAAAAGACAGTCGATTCAAACTGAAATAACTTCTTTAAAGATGGTTTGATTTTTTCAGAGACACATATATTATATATGTCTCAATACATGTACTATAAGTCTCTGATTTTATCAAAACAAAAATTACAAAATTATAAAATATGTTAGTTATCGAATGTATACCCTGAACTCTTACTATTATATATACATGTCCTAAGTTACTTAATGTCCTGTGTGCAACCAGGAGATCCTGAACGGTTTTTAAACGTACCATTATTTTATATGCATATATTAAAAGCTGTTCTTAATTATATGCATACTAGGTATCAGTGGCGGATCCCGGGGGAGGGTTTCGGGGGTTGGAACCACCCCTTTTTTGAACGATCAATGTATTTGAATGGGGACATATGGTTGGAACCACCCCCTCCCCCTTTTGTCCTGGGTTGAGACCCCCTTCTTTTCAAATGGCTGGCTCCGCCGCAGAGGTATATTTATATATATATGTGTGTACCAGCCCCCCCTCCTAAATCTTGGGAAACAAATGGTAGATTATATAGGGAATCACGGAAGCATGACTGGACGTGACCGCTCTAAGGCAGTCAATGAGTCCCCACTTATGAAAATTTCTGGATCAACCATTGCTTAGTTCTAGTTATCTTAGGTCCTAGTGTGAAATAATGCCAATAGGTCTTTTAAAACACATCTTTATTCATACATGTATATATACGTTTTCTCACGGATTTGTTCATGCAATATTGGAATTATGTTTACTCAATGCGCAATTACTGAAGTTTATATTTGCTACTTTTCTTCTTAATTTCATATAATTATTTTTTGATTTTTTTTCTTCGAAAAATTAGTGGTGTTGAAATAGGGAATGGACACAGATACCTTATCACATTTAACCAAAGAAATGTTGTATAATGTCATCAATCTGTATTACACGTAGACAGGATGTTCTCTAGAAAACTATACGTTATACACACCCGAGAATACACGCACTGTCGTAATGGAAAATCACTGTATGTTATAGTTACCTGTAATCAGCTTTGCAACACCATGTCATGACAGTTCAAAAAGATTTTCTTCAAATCAAATTGGAATATTCATTTTTTCTGTAAAATTTAAAACTTTAAAAAGTAGACTTTGACAAAATTATGAAATAGAAAGAATTGAACAATTTAAAATCGTATTTTAACAAAGATTTAGATATAATTTTACAACGATCCTTAAAAAATAACCAAACAAACGTTGAATCAAACGATATGAACCTACGCAGTTTTATATTAAAATACTGACACACACCAGTTTGCCATCTCAGTATGCAAGGCAAGGGTGCTTGGTGAGGTGCTGGAACTTGATGTACATGTATCATTAAGTTAATACAGTTCTGTTAGTATTGACTGCCTTTTTACAGAGACTTTCTATTCTTACTGTTATCAGTTAGTATAGACGGTTCCTGGCTTAGAATGATTCTCTGCTCAGCAAATGGTGCGTAATTAGCATTTGAATCAAATTTCTTGTAGAAGTAAAAAACACAAATTAATGTATTTGACAACTTTATTCAGGAGCACAGTCTATATTATCCGGCGTAAATAACTTAGAGATTTATGTGGAAGTTTACTCTGCTGCTCGATCTATGCTAATCGATGTTCCAGTATATTTCATATTTATATTTATTCGTGAGGCCTCGTCATCGTTTATATTCACTAAAAGCACAGTCGCCTAAATATTTTATATGGCGAAAAAATTGGGGGAAATAATATATTTTTAGTAGCATTATTATTTTAGAATCTTAAGAGGTTGCTTGCAAATTTTACTCTAAAATGAGAAGTGTATGACGATCTATAACGAATATATACATCCATCATGTGTGCAGATACGACGGCGACTATATAGGGTCTGCCATGAGTGCACTTTGTATGCCCTGCATGTGTGCACCCAGGAGGTCCTCCTGAGCGGTGTTTAGACGTACCGGGAAAATCTTATCTGATTCAGGATCAATTCATCGGTTACACTCCCCTGTCACCAGTGATTCTTTTTTGCTGACATTCTGAAAAAGTATTGTGTAGTCCCTGTGTAAGTGTTGACTCTCAACTTGCACATGTGATTTTTTAACACTCCCTGGACTTCTGCAAAAACAGAAAGTCACAGGACATTCCGACAAAAAGTCACAGGACAAAAAGTCAAACACATGTCAAACTCAGGCATAAAGTAACAAAGTTAATAGGACAAAAAGTCACAAACAATTTGCAGTGGCGTAGCTTGCATGTATGCTCAGATGCTCAAGCATCCACATCATTTTGACAAATCAAAATAAAAAAAATAGCAGCAGTTTAACTCGGAAGTATCCAAATGAAACAAGGCTGAGGATATGAGGATAACGTCCAGTCATTTTCGAAGCAGTATGCCTGGTCTTTCATTTAGGATAATTTAGTTTGATAGTTGAATCGCAGAATAATTAAGTTAACTTTTGTTCGTAAAAATAGTCTATGTCATCGGCTAAGGCAAGCGAAGAAGACTGAAACGCAGACCCGTGGACATGTTTCATTTGAAATTGAACCTAGTGGAGTGATGGCTTCTCATTTGACTATAACAACTAACAACTAAAACACCATATCCTGATTTCGTTTCTTGCGACATTGTAAACGACGTGATAAAACAAATCAATTTGTAATAGATCGTGATAAGTCCTAGGCTTATGAATTCCCGTTTCTATCTAGGTTCAAATACTAATTTTACATTCATTCAGTAAAGAACAAAGATCCAATATTCTCCGCCATGCACATTACATGTCATATTTTATCTATGAAAAACCAAGGAACAAGGGAATAACTAAAAAAAAACTTGTATTTCGTTTTCCTTTTTTATTTTCAATATCTAAAAAGAAATGAAAGCTTCACAGCAAATGAAATGGGATTTCCATTACAATTTATATTTCAAAGGGTCATTACTGGTTAAAATTTTTTGATTACGAATTATTTTCCAAATTGTCAAAGACATTGATTATGATATGAGTTTCACTTAATCTGACAAGAATTGTACACATGAGAGTGCTAACAAGACCGGACGATCGGACGCCCGGTATTTTTATGTCTCCTGCATGCGTTTAGCTCAGTAATAAAAAACCCAAGGTTGTAGACTCAAATTCCTGGAAAGAGAAGTCACTTCAGTTCCTATACTCCGAAGTTCCTAAAGTATACAAAAGTGCCGCTGTAATGGGGTCTGTTTAAACGGTTTTTGATATGTCAAATAGAAAATTGGGTGGGAAACTTTACATCAAATATTTATGAATTGAATGATGGTAGTTTCAAGGAAACAATAAAATTTGGTTAAAAATATAAATATATGAATTGGTGGGTATTTTGAATTTAAACAAAAATCTAACTAGTGTATTCTGGGGGAGTACATGTGCTTAAAAAAAATATTTTTCTGCACAAAAAGGTCCAAAACATTTTTCGGCTCGCTCCGCTCGACAAAACATCCACATCATTTCAACCCTGGCTACGCCACTGATTTGTTGACAATTGATTGAATATAAATGAAAATTTTTTTGAAATATCTTCTTTTTATTACATATATTCATTTTTGGAAAATGACGCAGTCATTGTTCCATAACTGCCGACCTGATTTCTCTGCCTACCGCGCTTGGTTTCGTATTTACTAATTTCAATACAAACTGGAATGTGCTTGTGTTATCATTATGCATGAGCATTGTGTAGTAATCAGCCAGGAATCAGTTTACAAACTAACTGGTTTCTGTTTGTATTCCACTACAGTCGAACAAAGTGTTGTAGTTTGACAGGAACCAGTCCAGAATTTTGTAAACTACAAAACGTAATCGGTTATTATCATTCCGTTTTGGTGTTTCATACCGACTTATATGGTTTGAATAAGCTTAAGACCCTTCAAACATTAATGTGATAGGTATATTTAAGACTGTTTTACAAAAGGATGAAACTGTTTTGCTTTAAAAGTCGTACTATAGTGATATATGTTATGTACGGATTTCCACTCTCACCGGTTAATTTCTTCTTTTACACGTGCTTTTGAAACTTCCTGTTTAAACATCGCAAGTTTTAAAATTGTTTTTTGAGTGAATTAAACTTATTTTAACAATCACGAAGCGTTCGGGAATCATTTCAAGCAGTTTCTTCTTCTCTTTGATGATGGAAAATAGGTTTTCTCAAGAAAATACCGCAAACGATCGCAGAGGAATTGAAACGTACAAGTCAAGTCGGCACCTGGTTAAATTGGCATCTAGTCAAATCGGCACCTATTTGACGTCAATTCGGCTTCCAATAATATTTATTATAATATTTTCTATTCAATTAATTAATAACTGTTACCAAGTACATAGTGAATATTAGGTAAACAACGAAACCAAAGTGAATATGTTGTTGTGTATAAAAGTAAACAACGAAGCTATTGTTTTAACCATTAGACAATTATTAAAATTAAATGGAAAACTATGAGTCCCTTTCAATAAATCAAACTTTCATACCAAATAATTAGCAAATTTAAGGTGGTTTTTTTCAGTAATGTTTAAACAGCATTAAACAAACAATCCTGTAAAAGACTCAACTGGTTAAATAATGCATAAAAATATCCAATATCTCATGTATTAGTCCAAATAATAATGACGTCTGACAAGGCTATTTTATTTTTTTCTGGGACGCCTTCCTAAGACGTTCGTAGGAAGGCTTCCTAAGAAGGCGTCCCAGAAAAAAATTAACATAGCCTTGTGGTCATAGTAAGGTGTCCCAGAATAAAATTTAAAAAGCCTTGCCAGACGTAATAATTATTTGGACTACTCATATATATCATTAAAAATACACCAAAAAATTCATGTAGTTGAGAATATATAATACATACAAAATGTAGATGAACATCCAAAAAAAGTGAAAGTTAGTATTAACTCTTTTTGCTTTAAAAATTTACAACTGCATTTAAGTATTGAGTGCTTTTTTTTTGTAAATTCATTGAGGTGTAAAAGCGTTGACCGAAGTACTTTTTGTATGAAGCGCGTAAGCGTAAGCGCTTCATTCTAAAAATGTGCACACAGTCAACGCTTTTGCAACCCTATGAGGTTACAAAAAGAAACATTCAATACTTATAATTACTTTTTTTAGCTAGGATCATGAAAACACGAATTTTATAACTTTTTTATTCAATTCATCTGTGCACTTTATTGTGGGACCACGTGTTATCATGAATGAAAAGTTTTATTGAGTGATGCAATTGCTTGAGGAATAACATGTGATGTGCAGTTAGCCAATCAGAATAAAGTATTATAATGAAACATATATCAAATGTAATTATAACAAAATACATTATGTTGTGAGAGTTATCTCCCCAAACACTGTTTTTCTTGTGGCCACCTCTCCTTCGTAACCGTAAAAGATTTTATTTTACCAAATTGCTCGTTACATATTTAGGATAAGAATATTCGTTTGAACCATAGCTCTATGGGGACTCCATATGAGAGTTATTCCCCTTTTTCATTTGATTCAAGCGATATGCATTTTCAACTGGTAAACCATAACTGATAGAGACCTAAGGTCTTCATGAGGTCATTGGTACTAAAAATGAAAATGAGGTCAATGTCAAAGGTCAAGGTCATATTATAAATTTTGATTTTGGCTTATTTTCACTTCTTTTCAAATACTGTATGACATTTTGACAAATAATTTTTCATAAATTATTAGTTGCGACATGTCCTTACTTGTATATTTTGGTTGAAAGGCTGCGCATACAATAAAAGGGAGTTTTTGTCCATCTTACATTTAAAATTACGCGTCAAGTGGTAGTACTCATTAACCAAACATATTAAAGACCTAGGATATTTTGATTCAAGGTCCATGGTTTGTGACCTTGAAATTGAGGTCAAGGTCATAGGTTAATAGGACGTCATAAAGCCATAGGAACTAACATTTTAAACTGATTTTTCATATTTCAATATAAAAATAGATCTTTTCTAGTGGAAAGACTTCAATTGTTCTCTGAACAATTTGTTTTTAATTTACTTCATATTTTGTGGGAGAAGGGGGTTCAGACTATGTGGTATCAGGTCTGTTTGCGCCCAATACACTTTCGCACCTCACACGTTCACACCCAAGGTTCGTTCGCACTCTACTCATTCGCGCCCAATTTTAATTCAAATTCAAGTTGAATAATTGGAAAATCATGATTGTTGTTTTAAATTGCTTGGGTGTAAATACTGAATGTATATATATTTATAGCTTGGTATGAGTAAAACATTGAAGATTTTAAAGGAAAAACACAAAAGATAATTGTTTTTAAGCCCTTTGATCTGAAACAACGAAACAATAAAATATAGGAACCAAAATATAGCAATCCACTATTATAACCAAAACATGATAAAATTTATTCAACACACAGAAAAAAAAAATAGTCAGAATCTCACTTCATTATGAAAGAGGTCAATGAAACAAAGTATAGCAATACACTAACCAAAACATGATTAAGAGTTATTCAACGCTAAATAAAACGTTGACAAAATACCACTTTATTTAGAAAGGATTATTATTATCTTTAACAATACGCTATCCAAAACATGATTAAGATTTATTCAACACAAAAAAAAAATGCTGTCTCACTTTATTTTGAGACAATGACAACAATTATACTTATAAGAAAACACTTGCTTACAGAGTTATTAAACACAAAACCAATTAAGATTAGTTGCGAACATGTAGGGTGTGAAAGTGAAAGGGGGCGAACATGAGTTGGCGCAAACGTGAATGGGCGCGAATGGACCCGGATTCAGCCTATGTACCAGTGAGAAATATAGAAGCCTTTCCACGGGATTTATTTGTACAATTCAGGTAGTCTTGACCTATTCATTTGTCTTAAAAAAAAAACCAGCCAGTTGGCACCTTCACTTCACACACACACATATACGAATATCAATTATATGCTTACGAGACATGTTGCATTGTTAAACAAATTACGGTATGTGAAAATCAAGACTTGCATAAAAACTATCCCAATATTAGAGACAGTGGCGTCATTTTTCTTCAGAGCTTTCAGCTCTTTGATTAATTTTAGGAAATTGTTCATAATATAAAAAGAAGATGTGGTATGATTGCCAATGAGACAACTGTCCACAAGAGACCAAAATGACACAGACATTAACAACTAGAGGTCTTTACGGCCTTCAACCATAAGCCAATATAAAGAAGGTATGGTATGATTGCCAATGAGACAACTGTCCACAAGAGACCAAAATGACACAGACATTAACAACCATAGGTCACCAAACAGCCTTCAACAATGAACAAAGCCCGAGGTAAAGCCCATACCGCATAGTCAGCTGTAAAAGGCAATCATACTATATCTTTTTTTTTATATTTACATGTTAAAAAATGCGTGCAAATGTAATCAAAAGCTGCACACAAACGTAATGATTTTTGTGCGCAAATGTAATGGTAATGTGCGCAAACCTAATGCACTGATTTATTTGTTTTTAATAAATTTTAATTTAAAGTTGCTACATCATGTTCATGTATAAAACTTCAAGAAAAATACAAAAAGAGTGTTTTCTTGTTCAAAGAAAAATAATCTCAAAACTAAATTGTGACTTTTTGTCCTGTGACAGTGTGTGACTTTTTGACTGTGACTTTCTGTCCTGCATTCAGATTGAATAGGGGAGTTTGGTTGACCCCGCCTCCCTCTATCTGAGACTACTATCTCAGTGATGAGCTTTATGTTTCATGTACAAATGTATTGTGCTTGTCATATATATGTATGTCGGATAAAAGCTCTACAGACCTTTAATATTTTGTATTGTTATATGTATAACCGACAATAAATAAATAGCCCCTAACAAGTAAGAATTAGGTTACTTCTTTTTGTTTTGACATCTTGCATGGGTTTTTATAGCCCCGTATTAAAATTATGCCCCCACTTTAAAAAAGGGGGGGTATACTGTTTTACCCCTGTCTGTCCATCCATCCTTGCGTCAGTCAGTCCGTCCGATGAATATTTTTCGTCCCATTTTCCTTAGGAACTACAATAGAAGGATTTCTGAAATTTGGTTTCGGGGTTAAATAAGTCAGCTATACCGTGTGATGCATTTTCAGATTCATCACTCGACAACTTCCTGTTTTCCCAACACTTGTATGATTTTACACATGATAGCCAAGTTGAAAGTTGAAAACTAACAACCTAATTTATGTACAAAAAAATTGAAAAACAGATATGTTACACATAAACAAACGACAATCACTGAATTATCGGATCCTGACTTGGAACAGGCACAACCATAACAAATTGGCAGGGTATAAGGAACTTTGAAAATATTTAGTTTTTGTGGTTTGGTCAATTTTCCAGATACTGTAAGCAATAAGGCCCCTTTATTTAGTGAATGAAATAATTGTAAGATGCACTTAGCTGTCTGTCATATTTTATATGAACTTGACCTCATTTTCATGCATGGTTCATTGGTCAATGAAACACTGCATTGTTTTGTCAGTTTATCATATGTTTAAAGTTACAGGTAGATTATATTTGGTAGATATGAAACAATTGTAAGGTGTGCATGTCTGAATGGCAGATTCATATATAAACCATGACCGCATTTTATTGTTCTTTGGTCAATGATAAGTTTTCTTGGTTTTGTCATTTTATCAGGCCACATTTAAAAGAATGTCTGTTTCCCCTCCCTGGGTCTACCCTTTGTAAACAGACCAGGAAGGCAGGTTTTTTTTAGCTCACCTGACCTGAAAGGTCAAGTGAGCTTTTCTCATCACTTGGCGTTCGTCGTCTGTCGTCCTGCGTCCGTCGTCTGTAAACTTTTACAAAAATCTTCTCCTCTGAAACTACTTGGCCAAATTCTACCAAACTTGGCCACAATCATCCTTGGGGTATCTAGTTTAAAAAATGTGTGGCGTGACCTGTCAAACCAACCAAGATGGCCGCCATGGCTAAAAATAGAACATAGGGGTAAAATGCAGTTTTTGGCTTATAACTCAAAAACCAAAGCATTTAGAGCAAATCTGACATGGGGTAAATTTGTTGATCAGGTCAAGATCTATCTGCCCTGAAATTTTCAGACGAATCGGACAACCTGTTGATGGGTTGCTGCCTGTGAAATGGTTATTTTAAGGAAATTTTGCAGTTTTTGGTTATTATCTTGAATACTATTATAGATAGAGATAAACTGTAGACAGCAATAATGTTCAGCAAAGTAAGATCTACAAATAAGTCAGCATGATCAAAATTGTTAGAGGACCCCTTAAGGAGTTATTGCCCTTTATAGTCAATATTGAACAACTTTTCGTCATTTTTGTAACTTGTATAAAAATCATTTCTAAAACTACTTGGCCAAATTTAACCAAACTTGGCCACAATCATAGTACTAGGGTATCTATTTAAAAAAAAAGTGTCTAATGACCCCGCCTACCAACGAAGATGGCCGACATCAGTAAACACATTAACAGGTGAGCGACACAGGCTCTTGAGAGCCTCTAGTTTATTTTAACTGGATGTGATTGTCATAGCATGGTCACATGAATGGTTTGACTTGTCCAGTCCAGGCCACTTATCAGTTGTTTGTGCTCAATTTGAGTGTATTTATTTAGATTATCAATCCTTCTGCTTTCAAGTGCTTTCAAGCACTTTCCAAAAATGGAAACAAATTATTTTCAGGAAAAAAATAATTTCGATTTTTTTGTGGAAAATAATTTTTTGACCCGGGCGCTTATTTTTGACCCGTGTGGGGGGAGGGGAAATAAACATTATTTTAATTTTGGCCTTAGATTTTTTAAGCATAGGTCTACTTGTTGTATGGAATGACTACAAGGTATCATATAAAAAAAGATGTCTGCCTGCCAAGGTTAATTTTACTGTGACCTCATATTCATAGAATAATGATAATATTCATGATATTGAACAGCAAGAATGATGAGTAAGTTGATGTTATATACAAATAAGACAAAATTTTCAGTTGCCTACTAATTATGTAATACATGTAGTAGTTATTTTTGTCATTAAATGATGTTTACCCTTTTATGTGTAGGGCAAGAACATGAAAGATAAAGGGGAAACTATAAACAGAAGAAATTATCAACAAAATAAGATTTACAGAGGTCAACAAAGCCTAAATGGTAAGTCCACTGTTATAAATTTTTTTGTCCTTGAATAATAATTAAATATTTATTAAAATAAGATGTGGTATGATGAAAGAGAAAACTATCCATCAGAGTTCAATTTAGTGGATGTAAGCATTGTAATTACTTATTAGAGGCCATTGATGACCTGTAAGTAATGAGAAAACCCATACCCTATACATGTTATAGTAATCTATAAAAGTCAACACTAACCAAATTTGAAACAGAGCATCAATTCAAACGTCAAATATACCAGACTAATTTATAAAAACAAAAAATTATGAAAAATAAAAATGACGGGTATGAATGAACCAACATCAACCACTGAACTATGTACAAGCTCCTGATATTAGACAGGTATAATATGGCTGGGTTGATATAAAAATAAGAAACACTTAGCAGTCTGATTTCCAATGAGACATTTCTCCAATAGAGATCAAATGACATTTAAGGAGGCTCTAGGGTATAACAATTTCAGAAAAATTTTTTAATATTTTTTTTTCATAACTCAATTTATTTATATCTTTATCATATGGTACACCAAATCATTCAAAACAATCAATTCGGTTTGGCCCCAGATGACTTTTAAAATGCATATATATACCATTGAAAAAGCTCCAAATTATCTCCCTTTGGTGCAAAAAAGCCATTTTTTGGCATTAAAAATGTAATATCTTATTTAACTCATCGGTGGCCTATATTTTTTTATTATAATTTTAAATAAGCTGTACTTTAACTAAACTATTATAAAATTTAAGCGATTTCTGTAATTTAGTACTTGAATATTTAAATGAAAGTTTATCATATTAATCATAAACATGATAAAATAGCCATTTTATTGATCTCTTCACTGATAATTTTTGAGTTTGTGTATTTGTAGGTCAGAAATCTGGATTTTCATGGTCATCATTCACAGATCAATACTGAACGGAAAACTTAAAGCTGATATTTTTCTCCATAGTGCGACTTTTTTATTAATTTGAAATGGAACATGTTTTTTCCTACATTTATTTGAAAGAGGAAATTTCAACATGATGACTATAAAACAAAATGGAGTCATATCATCACGATTATTGATGCACAAGAACTTGATCATATAAATACAACAATGTAATTATCAATTGAAAGATGGAACGAATGAACAAGATATTAGAATGTTGTTGTCCAAATAAACTTGCTTTGTCTTCTCATTTGAATCTCTCCATTCAATAAAGATGTACAGAGGAAGATCTTTAAAGAACAGATTGAAAAAATGTTTTGTCTAAGAATTACAGGAATATTCTAGTGAATGAAATTATTTATTGACTTCACTCTTATATAGTGGACTGAATAATTGTACATAGCAAGCTGTGAATAAAGAAAGCAAAAACTTTAACAAAAAGTGTTTATATTATAAATTTGCAATTATAAGCATACTATTATGTACACCACAAAGTTATATATAATTCAAATTGTTTGCCTATACAAGTATTGCAATGAACCTATAACAAAGAAAATCTTACCTCATGAAAAGAGTGAACTATTCAGTCAGAATATGAAATATTTTTTCAGTTCTATTTTTCATTTTCAAACAAGACAAAGATTTCAAAACAATATTTTTTCATTTATTTAGAAATTTCATCATTTTGTTTCAGTGAAAGGACTTTATTCTTTGACTGTAAAATATTATTATTATACATTCCAAAATAAGAATAATATTTATTGTCATATAAACAAATAAAAAACATGTTTGTGACAAAATTTAAAAAAAATTATATATATGTATATATAAAAAATATAAAAAAACTCGTATACATTTAAAACATTTTACTACCAAACAGCATTCATTGTAACATACACATAACTTTATATTTATATATATATATTTATAATTTTAATCCCATAGGATTTTATTTTGTCCCATGGGATATTAAAAATCCCATGGGATAATTATAGTCCCATGGGATTTTTTTTGTCCCATGGGACAACAAATATCCCATGGGACTACAATAATCCCATGGGACCAAAAAAAATCCCATGGGATTTAACCAAAATCCCATGGGATAATGGTAAATCCCATGGGATTTTGCCCTGTCCCATGGGATATTGAAAATCCCATGTTTTTATAATTCAAATTGCAAAATAAATATGAAAGTAACAGTATAAAACCAATGAAATTATTGAATCCCATGTAATTCCGCACATTTTGGTTATATACATGATATTGTAGCTCTTGTTTGAGGCGGCGGCGGATTTGCAAATGAGTGTTTTGCAAATTAAAAGTGTCCAGTGTTGATTGGATAAGTATCTAATTATGATTTGCGATAACGTAAAAATTGTAAAGTATCCATTTATAGACTAGATAAAAACAGAAAATCCTTTTTTCTATCTTAATGCTTGTTAGCATTAACCCCGACCTGAAAACTTACGTAATACAGTCGCCCTACTTTTTGAGTTTTTGGTGATAGGAAACTTTATATTATTTATACATGCTGGAGAAAGGCGTGCACCTCTACTAATCGGTCGTTAGAAAATGTGCATTAATTTAGATTTCGGAGAAAAATAAGTAAATACATTATGCTAAATGATTGTGGTTTATATTTGATTTATGTAAAACAACACCTATAATTGTTTTATCATAAACCAACACACATACATATAAACACACACACGCACACACAATACATACATGTAAGTTCGTAAAGCATCCAACAAATAAACTGTAGACAGTTCATATTGTATGTTAAATGTCATTTATAACATGCCAGACAATATAGTATGGTGCCTTCGTGTATTTAATATTTTATATCCTTCCTGTGTCCTCTCAATTAAAACCAGGAAACTACGAATTAAATCATTTTTGAATTTCTATTTACTAAAACTCGAACTTGAAAGTTAAAAACTTCCTTATTTTGTGAAATATGTTTTGTTTCTATCATGTTTATTGTGGTAGATATAAGCCATACAAGGTCACTGAATATGAAGTAGAAACATTAAGCAAACAATATGAGTCACTCCATGTTTTGAAATAACAGATACAAACTTATAAGTGTTACGAGAAATGTTGTCGTAATTTGAAAAGAGTTGATCTAAAAAGGGGGAAAAAGAAGGTGTAAGCACTTGAATATGTTTTATAGCTTACATTTTAAACCAATATTGATTAGCAATCGGGAGAAATCAATGTTAGACTTACACATGACGATTTGTATACACTTGAAAGTTGTATAAATAAATCGCTAGGGAAATTTGATTGGTTTACAATAATACCGCGGTGTATTTTAAAATTTATTGGAATAAGAAACACAACTGTTTAAACCGTAAAGATAATCTTATACAGGTTGATATATATTATTTATACCTCACCTAATTCACTGTTAAAGTCCTGGCTTAGTACAAATATTTCAAATGAACTGGAGGAAGGGGGGACTTCCAACTGGTATATATCATTCATATATCTTGTTTCTTCCTCAGTATTTTAAATCCACTGGCTCATTGTAACTTTTTCATTTGTTTCATACACAGAAATAGAAATTTAAAAAAAACAAAACAATAAAACTATTTTTCTTAATAAGTGTTTGCCCCTAATTCCTAAACTGATGCGACCAAAACTCCCAAAATCAATCCCAACCTACCTTTTTTGGTATTAAACCTTGTGTTTAAATTTCATATATTTCTATTTACTTGCGAAAACCAAGAAAACTGCTCATTTAGGCCAGTGTTTTGCCCCTGGTTCATAACCTATTGGAGCCATAACCCCGAAAATCAATACCAACCTTTCTTAAGTGGTTATTAACCTTGTGTTTAAATTGTATTCATTTCTTTTAACTTATACTTAAGTTATTATCCGGAAATTACTTTTAAATGTGTCACAAAATTTACAGTTTAAATACATGAAAAATGTGAAATCAGAAATGAAACATCGTGACATCATAAGTGATTGTAATTATATGTCAGGACTTGTTGTATTCAAGGGCGAATCAAATCTTTAAAACAGGAATTTGGGTCCTAACCCAGAATAAAGAGATAGGCGGTTACAAGTTTATGTCCAAATTCAAACGAATTGATTGTCAAAAAAAAGGGGGTTCAACCCCCCTAACTTACTATCGATCCTTCATTTGATGTTTTGTTTTTGTCACATATTTTTTCATATTTTTTTTATTATCAAATGTTTACTTTCTTATTAGGTATAATATTAAGAAGATGTGGTATGAGTGACAAGCATGACACAAATTTACATCTAAATCTCAATTTCAAACCATTATAGGTCAAAGTACGGTCTTCCACACAGAGCATTGGCTCGGCAAAATATAAAAGGCCCCAAAAATTACTAGTGTAAAACATCCTAACGGAAAAACAAACGATCTAATTTGTATAAAAAAAATTAGAAACGAGAAACCCTTTTAAAACACATCAACAAACAACAATCACCGAATAGCAGGTTCCTGACTTTGGACGTACAAACAAATGCAGTGGGTTTAAATCCTTAAATATGTACCAATCTTCACCCTTTCCTAAAACAATAGTGAAACATCACAACATATAAAGGCACACTACAAAATATCAATTGAAATGACTTAACTCAATCAAAAGACATATAAACACCAACAAGACAATCAGTGACGTAGCTGGGTCATATTTACGTGTACGCCCGAACCTTGGCGAGGGATATGAGGGGTGCCAACCGTTCAATGTTAAAGCACCTGCTGGTAGTGGGTTCGAAAGGGACGAAGCCCTCGAAAGCAATCGAGAATAAGATACCATAATGATTCCTGTCAGTAAAAAATCATTGATGGCAACATACTTTTGAATCTTAATGGTTTATTTGTTTTGGTTAAATTTTGTAATATGTTAACTTATTCCTCGTGTTAAACTAGAAGCTAGCCTAATGGTAATTGGTTTTAGAGGAAACGTCCAAACCAATATAACTGTTAAATAAGATTAAAGGGTGTCGTGAGTGAACATACAATCGACAAAAGCACCTTATAATGAACATGAAAAAAAAATATTGCTAAGAGGTGCAATATAAAAAAAAATCTGGAACACCTAGGATTTCTTCCCACAAAAAGTGAATCAATTTATCATTTCTTTAAGAGGATTTAAAAAAAAATCTAAAATTGCTTTAAATATAAGAAAAGTACGTAGAATTCATAGTAGATTCAGACTTTTACAAAAGATTCGAACAAATATATTAAATGATCTATTTGATTAAATTTAGTCCCTTTTTATTCAAAATTACAATCCATTGAAAAAAGAAGCACAAGGCTGATGTGCTTTTGCCAGACCAGTTTTTTTTTTATTCTATGTCGATTATTTGTTTTATTTTCAAAATTCAAGTGTACGCCCGGGCGTTTTGACGTAAACGTAGCTACGCGCATGACAATATACAGTTTAACAATTACAGAAAGACAACCCTGACCTTGAACAAAATGCTGTAAGAAATATGTTTAAATTTCACGAAACATTTCTGGCAATATTTGACCATCAGTGTCCCGTACCTTATGAAGATAAGGATGGATGCATAATAAATAAATGAAAAGATAATACAAGTAATATTTTTTTCATAAAAATTGTGGACGTAGTTGAAGTGTATGGACAAGTATGTTCCATATTATGTTACACATACTCCTATCTCAACCAAATTATCAATTATGTGTAAGCTAAAATGTGAATAGTGTATTCTAATTGAATTTAAACATATTTGTAGTTTCAAAATTGTAATCATAAAAAAAAATCACATTTTAGGATAATGACAGCAAACATAGCAGTAAATCATTTAAGTCATAGATGACTAATAATCATATGATTGACAATGATATGAAGACACCAGCTTCTTCGCAAGATTTAAACTCAATAGAGAATGTGTGGTATTCTATGAATACCTTCAGAATGTAGGTGAGCCAAGAAAACGTAATGAACTTGTCAATGGAATAGTGGACTTTTGGGAAGGACTCATGGCATCCTAAATGAATTCGGACCTACAATGTTTTAAACGATAATTGAAAGAAAGACTACTGATGTGCTGTTTACATTTGCAGCAACTTCTGGTTTTACATGATTTACATACTGTCAATTGATACCACATATTTTATGGAAAACTTTAGTCAGTATCAAGCCCAAGTGTTTATTTCTATGTACGATTTAAACTTCACTTGTACAATAAAAGTGAAGGACACCAAAAGGACATTCTAACTTCAAAATAAACTGACAAAGCCATGGCTAAAAAAGAAAAGGCAAACGAACAAACTGCAATACTCAAAACACAAAATAGAAAAACAAAGATTAAGCAACACGAACACCACTCTAATACAAGAATAGATCATTGTGACAGCAATCTAGCAACTATCAGAAAAAAATATCAAAAATTAGTAAATAAACAAGAAATATTGAGATTTAAACCAATACATTATTATATCAAAAACCAATTGTTCAGAGAACAATTGAAGGTCTTTCCACTAAAAACAATGCATTTTACATGTAATATGAAAGTTGTAAAATTAAGTTTAAAATGTCATTTCAATCGTCAAATGATAGCTTATTGTACGCTGATTCCAAAAATATATGGTTTCTATGCAATATGCTTTAAATAAGGGAGATCAATTATTACTTCCGGTTTGAAAAATTCTACTTCCGATAATATTTGAATATTTACTTGACATTGATTCCAAAAATATCTGGTTCTACATACTTTTATATTAATAAAGTACAAAAAATAGCTACTCCCGGTTAACACAAGGTGACTTCCGGTCTTTTTTTTAAAAGGTTAAATGGTTTGATACCTTTTGCCAAAAGTCTAATGGCTTTTTCATGTATACATACAATGTATGAGGTAAAAGCAAAGGTCAAAATTTCAAGGTCACAAACCAAGGACCTCAAATCAAAAGACCATAGGTCTTAATTATATTTGGTTAATGAATTATATCACCATACGCGTATTTTTAAATACAAGAGGGGAGAAAACTCCCTTCTACGTTCAACGTCCCTTTGCAATAAAAATTAACGTGTTATGACATGTCGCAACTAACAATTTAGTAAAAATAATTTGTTTATATCTTATACGGTTTTGGGGAATACGTGAAAATAAGCCAAATTGAAAAATTAGAATATGACCTTGACCTTTGATCTTGACCTCATTTCATTTTTGTTTGGACCAAGGACCTCAAATTAAAAGATCCTAGGTCTCTATCACTTATGGTTTACAACAAAGAAATGCATATCACTTATACCAAATGCATATTAAGGGGAAATAATTCTCATATGGAGCGTTCATAGTGCTTCGGTCAAAATAGGACAAATCATGTAAAGGATATAACAAGCAATTTTATAAAATAAATTTGACGTAATCTATTACGGTTGCGAAGGAGTTGTGCACACAAGGGAAAGAGTGTTTGGGGAGATAACTCCTACAAAGAAAAGTATTTGGTTACGCAGGGTAAATTTCAGAAGCGCATAAACTGTTCGATATCATATACCAAATATCTAAGCGACGTATTGCAAAACAAATATTTATCACAAGAGTAAAATTAGGCGGAAGAAAAAAAATAATCAGAAGAAAAACAATAGGTCTTTCCACAGAAAAGTGGAAAGACCTAATTTTAGGAATAATAGCCAATGCCTGTGACAAATTGATATGAAACTAAATATTATGACTATATGCACTACTGAATTAGTCTTAGACTCGTAGCATTGTGTATAGGCCTAGTTCCAAGTCAAGGCCCTGCAGTTCATGATCGTTTGTTACTGTTCATATGCATTAACCATTTGTTGTTTTGTCTACTTGTATATTAGTCTATTGGTTATCTTGTTTAAACTAATTATGTCGGGGATAATTATAAGCGTGTGGTTAGTATTAGAGTTCGACTCATTGTTGAATGTCGTATGATGAGCTGTAGTTATTCGTATCTACTTCATAAGCCCAGTGTTACATGTATGTGAAACAAATAAACAAACAACAAATATCACAGACAAAAAGAAAAACTTTTTCATCCAGAGTATACGCTTTGCAGTCTTGCCATTGCAAATATTGCTAAGTCAGCTATTTCTTGTGAAAATTTAGGACAATACACAATGCAATTAAAGAGCTGAATAAGTTAAAAATAATTTATTTGTAGTCATATATATTTAATAATTTATATCACGTTTAGACAAACAAAATGAATTAAGACTTCATAAAAAATAATCTGGTTCATATTGCTAACATTATCAGATTTACTTGCATTGAAATACCAACAATTTCACAAATAGTAATAAACACATCTCTCTATCTATATATACATTCGTTGCATTCAATTGTAAATCACAGTCACTTCAACATGTCCAATCTATCAAGAGCAAATCAGCTTCACTTACAACTTCTAACAGTGCACCACTAAAACATTGGGTAATTGTCTTTGTTTTACGCCATGCTATCTCTTTGCAAGGTCTTCTGTTTGACAAGTTCGAAATTGAATTATTTTGTTTCTCAAAGTGTTGCAGTATGGTTGTAGGAAGTGGTGTTGATGATGATGTTCCTGTTAAAGACTTCATCTGACTAATAGAGACTGTGCTTGAAGATGTTTCTGTTGATACAACAATTTCTAATAATGATGGTGGCATGGATGGTGTTGTAATAAGTGTTTTAGGTGAAACAGTTTAACAGGCTAAAGATTGAATGGCTTTTTATGTTGAAGACAAAACATCATCTGGTCTATATGTTGTTGGTTGTGTTAATTGTTTGGCAAAAGGTCAAGTAAAGGTTGGCATGATTCTTTCTTCATCTGATGATAGAGCTGCTAGAGATGGTGGAGATATGTCACTCGAGACTGATGGCTTATCAATTGAATCAAATAGAAGGTTGTGTATGAGTCTTTGTAGTTGCATAACGTTTATCATGTTTATTGGAGTCAGTTTAGTCAGATGGTATTTCTGGTCATGGGATGTTAGGTGTTGGTTGTTTGTTCATGGCTTGTGAATAATGAGAATGAAATTCTTGTGTGTTGTTAAAGAGCAGAACATCCTCTGTTTGAATAAATGCAAATGTGCGACTAGTACTTTTTACGTGTGCTAATATATCAGTTTGGTCGACTGTCAAGTCTTAAGTGAAACATGGTTTACTCTTGGGTGCAATAACTTCACCAGGTGTTTCACCACTATCTTGGTACAGAACAATTATTTCTTTGCCCCATAAAATATAGAACTGCTTAGTTTTAATCACAATATCATAATGGCCACCACTAGAAGTGGACACGCTAAATCAGGCAGGTAAAAAAAGTTGAATGCTGGTGGATTCCAAGCTGTTTAAGACTTAATTAGCTGTTATAAACACAAAACAAATATATATTCTAAAAAAAGTCAGTAGGATATTGGAGAAACCTGTTTAAACCGAACCTCTTCGGACTGAAGAATTTGTTCGGTTTTGGCCGATGTCCGGTTTTAACAGGTACACAGCGCATACAATTTGAAATGACGGTGCTTAAGAACATGTTTGGTTTAGACAGGTTTCGGTTTATGCAGGATTCGGTTTAGCCAGTTTCACTGTACGGTATTTCACTGATGAACGTAAAGACCCTCAAACTAATATTATATGGTCTAATTATATGATAAAAGAAAATCAAGACTTCTCACGTTAAACGATGAAAGCAAACAGTTATCGCAGAAGAACATGGACCAAAATCTCTTCTATTCGGTAGTTCAGATCCTTTATAAAGGAAATAAACTATTTACCATTACACTGTTTTAAGGATATCAACTATTTACCGTTACACTGTTTTAAGGAAATAAACTATTTACCTTTACACTGTTTTAAGGATATCAACTATTTACCGTTACACTGTCTTAAGGAAATAAACTATTTACCGTTACACTGTTTTAAGGAAATAAAATATTTACCGTTACACTGTTTTAAGGAAATAAACTATTTACCGTTACACTGTTTTAAGGATATCAACTATTTAACGTTACACTGCTTTAAGGAAATAAACTATTTACCGTTACACTGTTTTAAGGATATCAACTATTTAACGTTACACTGTTTTAAGGATATCAACTATTTACCTTTACACTGTTTTAAGGAAATAAACTATTTACCGTTACACTGTTTTAAGGAAATAAACTATTTACCGTGACACTGTTTTAAGGAAATAAACTATTTACCGTTACACTGTTTTAAGGAAATAATCTATTTACCTTTACACTGTTTTAAGGAAATAAACTATTTACCGTGACACTGTTTTATGGAAATAAACTATTAACCATTACACTGTTTTAAGGAAATAAACTATTTACCGTTACACTGTTTTAAGGAAATAAACTATTTACCTTTACACTGTTTTATAGAAATAAACTATTTACCTTTACACTGTTTTAAGGATATCAACTATTTACCGTTACACTGTTTTAAGGAAATAAACTATTTACCTTTACACTGTTTTAAAGAAATAAACTATTTACCTTTACACTGTTTTAAGGATATCAACTATTTACCGTGACACTGTTTTAAGGAAATAAACTATTTACCATTACACTGTTTTACACTGTTTTAAGGAAATAAACTATTACCGTTACACTGTTTTAAGGAAATAAACTATTTATCATTACACTGTTTTAAGGAAATAAACTATTTACCGTGACACTGTTTTAAGGATATCAACTATTTACCGTTACACTGTTTTAAGGAAATAAACTATTTACCATTACACTGTTTTAAAGATATCAACTATTTACCGTTACACTGTTTTAAGGAAATAAACTATTTACCGTTACACTGTTTTAAGGAAATAAACTATTTACCTTTACACTGTTTTAAGGAAATAAACTATTTACCTGTACACTGTTTTAAGGATATCAACTATTTACCGTTACACTGTTTTAAGGAAATAAACTATTTACCTTTACACTGTTTTAAGGAAATAAACTATTTACCTTTACACTGTTTTAAGGAAATAAACTATTTACCTTTACACTGTTTTAAGGAAATAAACTATTTACCATTACACTGTTTTAAGGAAATAAACTATTTACCTTTACACTGTTTTAAGGATATCAACTATTTACCGTTACACTGTTTTAAGGAAATAAACTATTTACCTTTACACTGTTTTAAGGAAATAAACTATTTACCTTTACACTGTTTTAAGGATATCAACTATTTACCGTTACACTGTTTTAAGGAAATAAACTATTTACCTTTACACTGTTTTAAGGAAATAAACTATTTACCTTTACACTGTTTTAAGGATATCAACTATTTACCTTTACACTGTTTTAAGGAAATAAACTATTTACCGTTACACTGTTTTAAGGAAATAAACTATTTACCGTTACACTGTTTAACACAACGTACAAATGATTAGTGCTAGAAATGCAATGCCAAGGTTGGATTAAACGGGAATTTGATAACATTATGAAAAAGTAAAATCACAAATATACTGAACTTAGAGGAAAATCTAATCGGAAAGTCAGTCCATAATCACATGGCAAAATCAAATAACAAAACACATCAAAAAGGAATGGACAAGAACTGTCATATTCCTGACTTGGTACAGGCATTTTCAAATGTAGAAAATGGTTGATTGAACCTGGTTTTATAGCGCTAAACCTCATTTGTACGACAGTTGCATCAAATTTTATAATATTGACAGCGATGCGTGAACAAAACAAAAAGACACAATAGGTAAAAATGTCAAAAATAATGATCAACATATGTTTAAAGAGAGATAATCCAAAGATCATTGATGGGAAAATTAAAAACATGAGGCCCCAAAACTTTACAATTATTGATAAAAAGACTCAGATAAAGAAATAACGTTAGCTGAAACTGAACCAAGACAAAACGGAACGGATACTATTTACACCAAAAACTCTTGTAAAAGAATTTTCGAATTGTCTGTAAAATTGTCATTTGATGGATCGATAGTTAGCAATTCATCTGTGGTAAACAATCTTGGTATTTATTTTGATAGGACATTGCATGTTAGCATGAAATGTAGGATTCGGTTGTCATGACGTCGTGGTGTCATCTAAATAAGGAACATTGGTCAAATTCGGCAATATATCATTTAGAATGCCTGCAAAACTTTAGTCTTCTCGCTTGTCATGTCACGACTATGGAAAACGCTCTATTATAAGGAGTACATGCTAGTTTAAACAATTACAAATTACAGCGAGTTATAATACGACAGACAGGCTTGTTACACGTACCAAGAAATATCATCATATTACACCAGTTCTTGTGTCACTTCATTGGATTCCGGTGCAGTACCGAATGCAGTCAATATAAACTTCTTGTGTATACTTTCAAAATACCACATGGCCTCCCCCCCTCCCCCTCCTTAAAATAAACTATTATCTGAATTTACATATTAAACACGTGCTCAATTTCCGTGCTTTTTTGTTGATGTTTTGTCGATTGTTGACAAACAGGTGACAATCGTTAAACTTCGGCTTCAAAACACGAACTTTAATTACCTGCCATATTTTCACAACAACACTGACCGATTGAAAAAAAAATTGACGATTATACGAAATTTACACGAAAAAATGATAAAATTCGTGCACAGAAGACTAAGTTTATGATGTTTGTATGCATTGGTTCAAGAATTGGAAGAACATTATTTTTCACCGGTTACCCGTTTCTTATGAATTTAAGAAAAAATTTGAAAATCCAATACTTTAGACTAGCTTTCTGTGATTATATTTATACTGACAATTACTTTTCATTCGTTCTTTTCGTTGTATTAAATACCTTTTAATTACGATAACTTGTTTCTGTTCTGTTTCCTTTTATATGTGTTCAAAAGGAGTAGGTCCGGTAAGGACCGATTTTGGCCTCAAATTTCAGATTCATCTGACAAAAGATTTTGACCACTTTTTTAACACTTAAGTGTCTATCTCATTTGATTCAATTAATTTATGTGAAAGATTTTAACTAATTTAGTCATTAAAAACGTTCCGATTCAAGCTTAAATATGACAAATCTAACAAATATGCCGAAAAATGTCACTTTTCAGATGGTTTTTGTCAAAAATGAAAGTGGCCGCATCCGTGTTTATCCTAAACCTTTATATATGTTATGTATTATAACCAAATACAACTTACATTTCAATAATTTAGCATGACTTATTGGTGCTAGTACCCGATATATGTTCATTGTATTGTCAAAAACTGCCCATATTTATGTAGCAGAAGCATTCTACTGTCCATTAAAAAACTAAAAGTTTACATTTTAACAATTTTGTAAAACTGCTATATTTTGGGGCCAAAAAGGAGTCTTACTGGTCCTATTCCTTTATTTTATATTTATGAATTGGTTGTGTTAAAGTCTAACACCTCTTTCAACTGCATTGATTGTTTTAAGTGATTAATAGAGTAAGTTTGCGCTATATAAATATTGTAAATAAAGCGTTTTAAAAAAATCTCATCAGTTTCCGGGGATGATTCCACTACATAGTTTAGGGCCGCTTGGCGGGCTTTAAATTGGCAAGCGGCCCCAAAAAAATATTTGTGAATACAAATTCCCAATTCATGAAAATAAAATAAAAATTGGTATTTCCGGAAAAATTTGGGACTTTATTCTTTATAGGTTGAAAAATTTAGGCAAAGTTTAGATATTTATGAAGTGTCCTATGTTTTGACTTTAGTGGAACCTTAAAGATATGATTATTGTCTAAAAAATATTTATAAGATATCTCATATACTTTATTGGATATCTTATAACGTATATAAGATATCTTATAAACTATAATATAAGATATTTTATATAATACATAAGACATCTTATATAAATGAAATTATAGAAGATATCTTATATATTAAATGAGATATCTTACATATATCTTATATATTACATGAGATATCTTGACATTTGGATAAATACAAAACGGCGTGCCATCGATTTATGTTAGCTGGTATAGATGTTTATGTACATGTAAAAGGCCTAGGTTACCATAGCTAAGATAATAGTGTATCATGTGCAATGATATTCATGTAATACAACTTCCCTGGTCTTAATCCAATAACTGTCAAGTGATATGGTGATCATATCTCTGATAATCATATATAATCAGTAGCCCATCCATAATTATTCAAAATGTTTCAACTTCTTAAATCAGTGTACATGTTAAACTTAATATACATTTTCCGCTTTTACAAGAAAATGATATTATTTCGTCTTAGATCTTATGCATAAAATTTCCCAATTGGGATAAACATTCCCAATTTGATGTTCAAGGGACCCATTTGAAAACACATGGAATCGTACCTGGTTTCGACAAATTTACATGGTCAGTTTTATAAAATATAAAATATTGATACAAAACGAGTATGATGGAAAAAAAGTCATTATCAAAGAACAATCAAACAGAAGGGTTGACATTACAAAATCTGCCAACACTTGAGTAAATCTTGGAAGACTTCATGAAACACGTACATATTCCAGTTAGTACAACATATATATAATATATGTCCTGCAACCAAAAGATAACTAGCTAAAATTTTCCAGCATACATTTACCCTTTGACATAGATAGCAACAGGTGATACCTGCAATATATCATACGTCTAGTAAATCCTCAAGAATAACATCAATATTTATTTATTTTATTTTTCACAGAGTTCTTTACTTCCATACAGCACATGTCTGGCTACTGATCCGATTGTTGTATTTAGATATTTGATATCATTGAAATCGTGTGTAAATTTATAAAAACGAATATATAAATGTATACCATAGTTTTCTGACCAATCAAAATTCTTCTCAAACAGCAGCGGAAGCTGTTGCCAACTAGGTCTTACAAACGTTTTATTTTCAACATGAATTAAATCCGGGTACTTTTTAGATAACTGATACGGCACAATTGTTGAATGATATCCCCATTGACTTTTGTCGTACGTTTTGTATTGTGAATACCAAATGTTTAGGAAAGTTGCGTTTCTCTCTGCAAGAATTAGACCATTACTGAGATTATAGTCAACAGCACGACTCATAGAAACTGGATATTTCCGTAGTGGATCCAGTGATCGAAGTATAATCTCATCTGTGTCGATGTAAATTCCTCCAAATCCTGTAACAGAGATACTACAAGTAGGTGTCATGTAATACAAATATGTGTCATATGCATCATTCATTATTCTAACCCATATGTTTATGCATTAAGGCGGAAATAGAATATGAACAGTGGCGTAGCTTGCATATATGCTCAGATGCTCAATCATCCACATCATTTTGACAGGAAAAAAATTATAAATAAATATATGTTCGCAGCAGTTAAACTCGGAGGTATCCGTATGTAACAAGGGTTAGGATATGAGGATAACATCCAATTATTTCCGATGAAGTATGCGTGGTCTTTTATTAAGGATAATTTAGTTCATGTAATAAAACAAGATGGATAAATCGCAGAAAAGTGTTCTCGATTTTTTTTTTCGTAAAAATATTACGTCGTCGGCTACGGCAAGTGCAGAGGACGATGCACAGATCCTCGGACATGTTTCATCTGAAATTGAGCGGAGCGATGGCTTCTACAACTGACTAACAATATAACTGACAAATAAACCACCATATCCTGATATCGTTTTCTGTGACATGAAAGACGACGTGAAAAAAAACTAATCTATAATAGAGTGTGATAATTCTAAGGCTTATCAGAAAATTCCAGTTTCTATCTAGGTCCACATATAAATTTTATTTTCAATAAAAGAACAAAGTTCCTATGTCTCCTGTATTGCACATATTTTATGTAACCAAGGAACAAGGGCAATAACTAATAAAAAATAATGTTTTTCCTTTTCCTTTTATTTTTAATGGAGAAATAAAAGCTTCAGAGAAAATGCAATGGGATTTCCGTTATAATTTATATTTCAAAAGGTCAAAGCTTAGGACTTATTTTCGAAATTTTCATTGCTGATGATATAAAAATCTGGTAAGAATTGTACACATGAGAGTGCAAACAAGACCGGATGGACGGACACCAGGAATTTCGATGATGTCCCCTGCGACGCGTTAATGGAATCACTTCAGTTCCTGTATTCCGAAGTGCCGCTGTGATGGGGCCGTTTTTTGAGAAATGCTAGGAAAGGGGATCAATTCAGTTCCTTTATGTGATGGGGCCGTTTATGAGATGTCAAATATAAGATTGGTGGGAAAATTTTACATCAAATAAATAAATTATGAATTACATTCAATTTCGAGAATTTCGAGAAAACATTAAAATTAAGTTTGAAATATAATTATATGAATTGGTGGGTATTTTGAAATTAAACAAAAATCTAACCAGTGTCGGATTTTAGGGGAGTACATGTGCTTACAGGAACAATGTCTGAAAAAAAATATAATTTTCTGCATAAAATAGTCTAAAAAAAATTTCGCCTCGCTCCGCTCGGCGAAGGCATCCACATCATTTCAACCCTGGCTACGCCACGGATGAATAATATTAATCATTCACAAAACTACATATCACAGGGGAATATGAAAAACACGATTAAGCTAAACCCATTCCACACGAAACACTATGAAATCATTTCCCTATTTTTATTACATTAAAGTTTATTTTGATGTAATAATTTTATAGTGTAGTAACAAAGGAAGCAAATACCACTAATGCTAATGATGATAGCGATGATGAAAAAGAACAATAATAGATGACTTAACATACACTATCTCGAATGTAGGCGACTGTAGGGCGACCGAATTGCAAAGCTCAGATATACTTGAAAAGTCGTTTAAGCAGAAGAAAGTTGAATATTAAAATGAGGTATAAAATGAATCACTTTTTCTATCATATAGTTTAGGTATGTTAAAGAATGTACTCCCTTTATTCATAAAACACAAAATGACAAGGATATAAGTGTCACTTTTATATACTGTGACTACTGTGGATTCATTATTATTCGTGGATACCAATTTTCGTAAATTTCTGTTGTTAGGGATTTAGTTGTGACGTTATTTAAGTTATGATCGATGTGAGGGCAAATAGGTATGCGTGATCGGTGTGAGACAAATAGGTATGTGCGATCGGTGTGAGACAAAAAGGTATGTGCGATCGGTGTGAGACAAATATGTATGTGCGACCGGTGTGAGGGCAAATAGGTATGTGTGCTCGGTGTGAGGGCACATAGGTATGTTTCGTCGATGTGAGGCAAATAGGTATGTGATATCGGTAGGAGACAATAGATATGGTCGATTGATGTGAGGCAAATATGTATGTACGATTGCTGTGAGGCAAATACGTATGTATGATCGGTGTGAGACAAATAGGTATGTGCGATTGGTGTGAGGGCAAATAGGTATTTGTGAACGGTGTGAGGGAAAATATGTATGTGTGATCGGTTTGAGACAAATAGGTATGTGATATCGGTGTGAGGGTAAATAGGTATGTGTGACCGTTTTGAGACAAATAGGTATGTGCGATTGGTTTGAGGGAAAATAGGTATTTGTGAACGGTGTGAGGGAAAATATGTATGTGTGATCGGTTTGAGACAAATAGGTGTGTGATATCGGTGTGAGGGTAAATAAGTATATGTGACCGTTTTGAGGCAAATATGTATGTGTGATCGGTGCAAGACAAATTGGTATGTGCGATCGGTGTGAGACAAATTGGTATGTGCGATCGGTATGAGGCAAAGAGGTATGTGTGATCGGTGTGAGACAAATTGGTATGTGCGATTGATGTGAGGCAAATATGTATGTACGATTGCTGTGAGGCAAATACGTATGTATGATCGGTGTGAGACAAATACGTATGTGCGATTGGTGTGAGGGCAAATAGGTATTTGTGAACGGTGTGAGGGAAAATATGTATGTGTGATCGGTTTGAGACAAATAGGTATGTGATATCGGTGTGAGGGTAAATAGGTATGTGTGACCGTTTTGAGGCAAATATGTATGTGTGATCGGTGCAAGACAAATTGGTATGTGCGATCGGTGTGAGAAAAATTGGTATGTGCGATCGGTATGAGGCAAATAGGTATGTGTGATCGGTGTGAGACAAATTGGTATATGCGATTGGTGTGGGGCAAATCGGTATGTGCGATCGGTGTGAGACAAATTGGTATGTATGATCGGTGTGAGACAAATACTAGGTATGTGTGTCGGTGTGAGGCAAATAGGTAATTGTGATCGGTGGAGACAAATAGGTATGTGCGATTGGTGTGAGGCAAATAGGTATGTGTGATCTTTGTGAGGAAAAAGGTATGTGTGATTGCTGTGAGGCAATAGCTATGTGTGCTCGGTGTGAGCAAATAGGTATGTTCGATTGTTGAAGCAAATAGGTATGTGTGATCGTTTGAGGCAAATAGTATGTTCGATTGCTGTGAGGGCAAATAGGTACGTGTGATAGTTGAGGCAAATAGGTATGTGTGATCGGTGTGAGGCAAATAGGTATTGTTGAATCGGTGTGGGCTAATAGGTATGTTGATCTGTGTGAGGCAATAGGTATGTCGATTGTTGTGAGGCAAATAGGTATGTGTGATCGGTTTGAGCAAATGGTATGTGTTGCTGTGGGCAAATTGGTATGTGGATCGTTGTGTGACAAATAGGTATGTCGATCGTATGAAGCAAATAGGTATGTTGATCGGTTGAGCAAAAGGTATGTTGACTGGTGTGAGGCAAACAGGTATGTGTATCGTTTTGAGGCAAATAGGTATGTAATCGATTGTGTGGGGCAAATAGTGCGTGTGATAGGTGTGAGGCAAATAGGTTGTGTGATCGGTGTGAGGCAAATAGGTATGTGTGAACGGTGTGAGGGCTAATAGGTATGTGTGATCTGTGTGAGGCAAATAGGTATGTTCGATTGTTGTGAGGCAAATAGTATGTGTGAATCGGTTTGAGACAAATTGGTATGTGTGACAAGTGCGGACAAATAGGTATATGCGAATCGTTGTGATGACAAATAGATATGTGCGATCGGTATGAGGCAAATAGGAATGTCTGATCGGTTTGAGGCAAACAGGTATGTGTGACTGGTGTGAGGCAAACAGGTATGTGCATTCGGTGTGAGACAATAGGTATGTGAAATCGATGTGGGGCAAATAGGTATGTGTGATCGATGTGAGGCGAATATGTATGTGTGATCGGTGTGAGGGCAAATAGGTATGAGTGATCGGTGGGAGACAAATAGGTTCGTGTGAGAAAATGGTATGTTGATCGGTATGAGGCAAATAGGTATGTGTGATCGGTTTTGACAAATGGTATTGCGATGGTGTGGCAAACGGTATGTGGATCGGTGTGAGACAATTTGGTATGTGCGTTGGTGTGAGCAAATATAGGTATTGTGCGGTGTGAGGAAATATGTATTGTGATCGGTTGAGCAAATAGGTATGTTATGTGTGAGGCAAATAGGTATTGTGACTTTGAGGAAAAGTAGTTGATGGTGAGCAATTAGTATGTGCTCGGTGTGAACAAATGGTATGTCGATGTATGAGCAAATAGGTATGTGTGATCGGTTGAGCAAATTGTATGTCGATTGTGTGGGGCAAACGGTATGTGGATGGTGTGAGCAAATGGTATGTGACGTTGAGCAAATTAGGTTGTGTGCGGTGTGAGGCAAATAGGTATTGTGATCGTGTGAGGCAATAGGTATGTCGATTGTGTGAGGCAAATAGGTATGTGTGATCTTTGTGGCAAATGGTAGTTTCATTGTGGACAAATGGTATGTGGCTCGGTGTGACAAATAGGTATGTTCGATCGTGAGGCAAATAGGATGTTGTGGTTCGTTTGTTGAGGCAAAAGGTATGTGTTCGTGAGACAAATAGTGAACGTGTGATAGTTGGGTGTGAGGCAAATAGGTTTGTGTGATCGGTTGAGGCAAATAGGTATGTGTGAACGGTGTGAGGGCTAATAGGTATGTGTGATCTGTGTGAGGCAATAGGTATGTTCGATTGTTGTGAGGCAAATAGTATGTGTACGGTTTGAGACAAATTGGTATGTGTGACAGTGGGACAAATGGTATGCGATCGTTGTGATGACAAATAGTATGTGCGATCGGTATGAGGCAAATAGGAATGTCTGATCGGTTTGAGGCAAACAGGTATGTGTGACTGGTGTGAGGCAAACAGGTATGTGCATTCGGTGTGAGACAATAGTATGTGAAATCGATGTGGGCAAATAGGTATGTGTGATCGATGTGAGGCGAATATGTATGTGTGATCGGTGTGAGGCAAATAGTATGATGATCGTGGGAGACAATAGGTATGTGTGATCGGTGTGAGACAATATGTATGTGTGATCTGTGTGAGCAAATAGGTATGTGTGATCGATGTGAGGCAAATAGGTATGTTTGATCGGTGTGAGGCAAATAGGTATGTGTGATCGGTGTTGGACAAATAGGTATGTGCGATCGGTGTGAGACAAATAGGTATGTGTGATCAGTGTGAGACAAATAGGTATGTGCGATTGGTGTGAGGGCAAATAGGTATTTGTGAACGGTGTGAGGGAAAATATGTATGTGTGATCGTTTGAGACAAATAGGTATGTGATATCGGTGTGAGGGCAAATAGGTATATGTGACCGTTTTGAGGCAAATATGTATGTGTGATCGTGCAAGACAAATTAGTATGTGCGATCGGTGTGAGACAAATTGGTATGTGCGACAGTATAGGCAAATAGGTATGTGTGATCGTGTGAGACAAATTGGTATTGCGATCGTGTGGGCAAACCGGTATGTGCGATCGGTGTGAGACAAATTGGTATGTGCGACCAGTCTGAGACAAACTAGGTATGTGTGGTCGGTGTGAGGCAATAGGTAATGTGATCGGTGTGAGGCAATAGGTATGCTCGATTGCTGTGAGGCAAATAGGTATGTGTGATCTTTGTGGGGCAAATAGGTACGTTCGATTGCTGTGAGGCAAATAGGTATGTGTGCTCGTGTGAAGCAAATAGTATGTTCGATTGCTGTGAGGCAAATAGGTATGTGTGATCGTTTTGAGGCAAATAGTATGTTCGATTGCTGTGAGGACAAATAGTACTGTGATAGGTGTGAGCAAATAGGTATGTGTGATCGGTATGAGGCAAATAGGTATGTGTGAAGGTGTGAGGGCTAATAGGTATGTGTGATCTGTGTGAGGCAAATAGGTATGTTCGATGTTGTGAGGCAATATGTATGTGTGAACGGTTTGAGAAAATGGTATGTGTGACAAGTGTGAGACAAATAGGTATGTGCATCGTTGTGAATGACAAATAGGTATGTGCGATCGGTATGAGGCAAATAGGAATGTCTGATCGGTTTGAGGCAAACAGGTATGTGTGACTGGTGTGAGGCAAACAGGTATGTGCATTCGGTGTGAGACAATATGTATGTGAAATCGATGTGGGGCAAATAGGTATGTGTGATCGATGTGAGGCGAATATGTATGTGCGATCGGTGTGAGGGCAAATAGGTATGAGTGATCGGTGGGAGACAAATAGGTATGTGTGATCGGTGTGAGACAAATATGTATGTGTGATCTGTGTGAGGCAAATAGGTATGTGTGATCGATGTGAGGCAAATAGGTATGTTTGATCGGTGTGAGGGCAAATAGGTATGTGTGATCGGTGTTGGACAAATAGGTATGTGCGATCGGTGTGAGACAAATAGGTATGTGTGATCAGTGTGAGACAAATAGGTATGTGCGATTGGTGTGAGGGCAAATAGGTATTTGTGAACGGTGTGAGGGAAAATATGTATGTGTGATCGGTTTTGAGACAAATAGGTATGTGATATCGGTGTGAGGGCAAATAGGTATATGTGACCGTTTTGAGGCAAATATGTATGTGTGATCGGTGCAAGACAAATTAGTATGTGCGATCGGTGTGAGACAAATTGGTATGTGCGATCAGTATGAGGCAAATAGGTATGTGTGATCGGTGTGAGACAAATTGGTATGTGCGATCGGTGTGGGGCAAACCGGTATGTGCGATCGGTGTGAGACAAATTGGTATGTGCGACCAGTCTGAGACAAATACTAGGTATGTGTGGTCGGTGTGAGGCAAATAGGTAATTGTGATCGGTGTGAGGCAAATAGGTATGCTCGATTGCTGTGAGGCAAATAGGTATGTGTGATCTTTGTGGGCAAATAGGTACGTTCGATTGCTGTGAGGCAAATAGGTATGTGTGCTCGGTGTGAAGCAAATAGGTATGTTCGATTGCTGTGAGGCAAATAGGTATGTGTGATCGTTTTGAGGCAAATAGGTATGTTCGATTGCTGTGAGGACAAATAGGTACGTGTGATAGGTGTGAGGCAAATAGGTATGTGTGATCGGTATGAGGCAAATAGGTATGTGTGAACGGTTGTGAGGGCTAATAGGTATGTGTGATCTGTGTGAGGCAAATAGGTATGTTCGATTGTTGTGAGGCAAATATGTATGTGTGAACGGTTTGAGAAAAATTGGTATGTGTGACAAGTGTGAGACAAATAGGTATGTGCATCGTTGTGATGACAAATAGGTATGTGCGATCGGTATGAGGCAAATAGGAATGTCTGATCGGTTTGAGGCAAACAGGTATGTGTGACTGGTGTGAGGCAAACAGGTATGTGCATTCGGTGTGAGACAAATAGGTATGTGAAATCGATGTGGGCAAATAGGTATGTTGATCGATGTGAGGCGAATATGTATGTGTGATCGGTGTGAGGGCAAATAGGTATGAGTGATCGGTGGGAGACAAATAGGTATGTGTGATCGGTGTGAGACAAATATGTATGTGTGATCTGTGTGAGGCAAATAGGTATGTGTGATCGATGTGAGGCAAATAGGTATGTTTGATCGTGTGTGAGGGCAAATAGGTATGTGTGATCGTGTTGAGGACAAATAGGTATGTGCGATCGGTGTGAGGACAAATAGGTATTTGTGATCAGTGTGTGAGACAAATAGGTATGTGCGATTGGTGTATGAGGGCAAATAGGTATTTGTGAACGGTGTGAGGGAAAATATATATGTGTGATCGGTTTGAGACAAATAGGTATGTGATATCGGTGTGAGGGCAAATAGGTATATGTGACCGTTTTGAGGCAAATATGTATGTGTGATCGGTGCAAGACAAATTAGTATGTGCGATCGGTGTGAGTCAAATTGGTATGTGCGATCAGTATGAGGCAAATAGGTATGTGTGATCGGTGTGAGACAAATTGGTATGTGCGATCGGTGTGGGGCAAACCGGTATGTGCGATCGGTGTGAGACAAATTGGTATGTGCGACCAGTCTGAGACAAATACTAGGTATGTGTGGTCGGTGTGAGGCAAATAGGTAATTGTGATCGGTGTGAGGCAAATAGGTATGCTCGATTGCTGTGAGGCAAATAGGTATGTGTGATCTTTGTGGGGCAAATAGGTACGTTCGATTGCTGTGAGGCAAATAGGTATGTGTTCTCGGTGTGAAGCAAATAGGTATGTTCGATTGCTGTGAGGCAAATAGGTATGTGTGATCGTTTTGAGGCAAATAGGTATATTGGATTGCTGTGAGGACAAATAGGTACGTATGATAGGTGTGAGGCAAATAGGTATGTGTGATCGGTATGAGGCAAATAGGTATGTGTGAACGGTGTGAGGGCTAATAGGTATGTGTGATCTGTGTGAGGCAAATAGGTATGTTCGATTGTTGTGAGGCAAATATGTATGTGTGAACGGTTTGAGACAAATTGGTATGTGTGACAAGTGTGAGACGAATAGGTATGTGCGATCGTTGTGATGACAAATAGTTATGTGCGATCGGTATGAGGCAAATAGGAATGTCTGATCGGTTTGAGGTAAACAGGTATGTGTGACTGGTGTGAGGCAAACAGGTATGTGTATTCGGTGTGAGACAAATAGGTATGTGAAATCGATGTTGGGCTAATAGGTATGTGTGATCGATGTGAGGCAAATATGTATGTGTGATCGGTGTGAGGGCAAATAGGTATGAGTGATCGGTGGGAGACAAATAGGTATGTGTGATTGGTGTGAGACAAATAGGTATGTGTGATCTGTGTGAGGCAAATAGGTATGTGTGATCGATGTGAGGCAAATAGGTATGTTTGATCGGTGTGAGGGCAAATAGGTATGTGTGATCGGTGTGGGACAAATATGTATGTGCGATCGGTGTGAGACAAATAGGTATGTGCAATCGGTGTGAGGTAAATAGTTATGTGGGATCAGTGTGAGAGAAATAGGTATGTGTGATCGGTGTGAGGGCAAATAGGTATGTGTTCGGTGTGGGACAAATAGGTATGTGCGATCGGTGTGAGACAAATAGGTATGAGTGATCGGTGTGAGACAAATAGGTATGTGGGATCAGTGCGAGAGAAATAGGTATGAGTGATCGGTGTGAGGGCAAAAAGGTATGTGTGATCAGTGAGAGACAAATCAAATATGTTGGTGCGATCGGTGTGAGACAAATAGGTTTGTGCGATCGGTGCGAGACAAATAGGTATGTGTGATCGGTGTGGGGCAAATAGGTATGTGTGATCGATGTTGAGCCAATAGCTATGTGTGAACGGTGTGAGGCAAATAGGTATGTGTGATTTGTATGAGGGCAAATAGGTATGTGTGATCGGTGTTAGACAAATATGTATGTGCGATCGGTTGGAGGCAAATAGATTAGTGTGATCGGTGTGAGAGAAATATGTATGTGTGATCCGTGTGAGGGCAAGTAGGTATGTGTGATCGGTGTGAGACAAATAGGTATGTGAGATCGGTGTGAGACAAATAGGTATGTGCGAGGGATGTGAGACAAATAGGTATGTGTGATCGGTGTGAGGCAAAATGTATGTGTAATCTGTGTGAGGCAAATAGGTATGTGCTATCGGTGTAGGGGCAAATAGGAAAGTACGATCGGTGTGAGGCAAATAGGTATGTGTGATCGTTGTGAGGGCAAAAAAGTATGTGTGTTCGGTGTTGAGCAAATAGGTATGTACGATCGGTGTGACACAAATAGGTATGTGCGATCGGTGCGAGACAAATAGGTATGTGCGATCGAAGCGAGACAAATAGGTATGTGTGTGCTCGGTGTGAGGGCAAATAGGTATGTGCGATCGGTGTGAGACAAATAGGTATTTGTGATCGGTTAGGGCAAATAGGTATGTGTGATCGGTGTGAGACAAATAGGTATGTGCGATCGTTGTGAGACAAAAAGGTATGTGCGATCGGCGTTGGGCAAATCGGTATGTGCGATCGTTGTGAGACAAATAGGTATGTGCGACTGGTGTGAGGGCAAATAGGTATGTGTGCTTGGTGTGAGGGCAAATAGATATGTGCGACTGGTGAGAGGTAAAATATGTATATGTGGTTGGTGCGAGTCAAATAGGTATGCGATATCGGTAGGAGACAATAGATATGGTGGATTGATGTGAGGCAAATATGTATGTACGATTGCTGTGAGGCAAATAGATATGTGTGCTCCGGTGTGAGGCGAAATGGATATGTGCGACTTGTGAGAGGTCAAATAGGTATAGGTGGTCGATGTGAGGCAAATAGGTATGCGATATCGGTAGGAGACAATAGATATGGTGGATTGATGTGAGGCAAATATGTATGTACGATTGCTGTGAGGCAGATACGTATGTGATATCGGTGTGAGACAAATAGGTATGTGCGATTGGTGTGAGGACAAATAGGTATTTGTGATCGATGTGAGGGAAAATATGTATGTGTGAGCGGTTTGAGACAAATAGGTATGTGATATCGGTGTGAGGGCAAATAGGTAGGTGTGTGTGATCGTTTTGAGGCAAATATGTATGTGTGATCGGTGTAAGACAAATTGGTATGTGTGATCGGTGTGAGGCAAATAGGTATGTGTGATCGGTGTGAGACAAATTGGTAATTGTTATCGGTGTGAGGCTAATAGGTATGTTCGATTGCTGTGAGGCAAATAGGTATGTGTGATCGTTTTGAGGCAAAAAGGTATGTTCGATTGCTGTGAGGGCATATAGGTATGTGTGATCGATGTGAGGCAAATATGTATGTGTGATCGGTGTGAGGCAAATAGGTATGTGTGATCAGTGTGAGGGCTAATAGGTATGTGTGATCTGTGTGAGGCAAATAGATATGTTCGATTGTTGTGAAGCAAATAGATAGTGTGATCGGTTTGAGACAAACATGTATATATATGCGATCGGTGTGAGGTAAATAGGTATGTGTGATCGGTTTGAGGCAAATTGGTATGTTTGGTTGCTGTGAGGCAAATAGGTATGTGTGATCGTTTTGAGGCAAATAGGTATATTCGATTGCTGTGAGGTCAAATAGGTATGTGTGATCGGTGTGAGGCAAATAGGTACATGTATGTGTGAATGGTGTGAGGGCTAATAGATATTTGTGATCTGTGTGAGGCAAATAGGTATGTTCGATTGTTGTGTGGCAAATAGGTATGTGTGATTGGTTTGAGGCAAATAGGTATATGCGATCGGTGTGAGGGCAAATAGGTATGTGTGATGATGATGATCGTTGTGAGGGCAAATAGGTATGTGTGATAGATGTGAGACAAATAGGTATGTGTCATAGGTGTGAGGGCAAATAGGTAGGTGCTATCAGTGTAAGAGCAAATAGGTATGTGTGACCGGTGTGAGACAAATAGGTTTGTGTGATCGGTTTGAGGCAAATAGGTGTGTGTGATCGGTGTGATGGCAAATAGGTATGTGTGATCGGTGTGAGGCAAATAGGTATAAGTGATCGGTTTGAGGGCAAATAGGTGTGTGTGATCAGTGTGAGACTAATAGGTGTGTGTGATCGGTGTGAACCAATTAGGTGTGTGTAATCGGTGTGAGATTCAAAGGTTAGTGATATCAGTGTAAGAGGCAAATAGGTATGTGTATTTGGTGTGAGGACAAATAGGTATGTGTGATCGGTGTGAGGCAAATAGGTATGTGTGATCGGTGTGAGGGCAAATAGGTATGTTTGATCGTTGTGAGAGCAAATAGGTATGTGTGATCGGTTTTGAGGGCAAATATGTATGTGTGATCGGTGTGAGGGCAAATAGGTATAAGTGATCGGTTTGAGGGCAAATAGGTATGTGTGATCAGTGTTAGACTAATAGGTGTGTGTGATCAGTGTTAGACTAATAGGTGTGTGTGATCGGTGTGAACCAAATAGATGTGTGTTATCGGTGTGAGATTCAAAGGTATGTGCGACGGTGCGAAACAAGTAGGTATGAGCTATCGGTGTGAAATTAATAGGTATGTGCGATCATGTACTCACTCTTTAAAGCCTGTATTCTGGCGATATCAGCCTTGTGTTCAATATAACCAAAGGGTTTTCCGAATATATCTTCTGGTGGACTTCTTTGAACATGCATTATATTTGGCACCAAAGTCAATAGATATTCCCAGTATGTTCCGAATGGAAGATGGTCTCCATGTACCAAAATAAGACACGGATCTAGAAATCTACTTGCACTAAGAAAGCTAAGAAAATGATAAAAATTCATTTCTCGTTTAGAAAACCAAATGTAGTGAACTAAGTTAGGGACCAGTTCTTTATCGTGACAATTTTCCATTACAAATGTCTGGAGGCATTCGGAATTTTCTTGAAAACCCTGAACTGGTTCCATTCCCGTCACATTTGTAAGTTCCATAACAGGCTGCATCGTCTTGCAATTGATACGAGGTTGGGCATGCTCTGACAAATTTGTTTTATCAGGCATATCTGCGCATGGTACTTTACAATTAAAATTCCAGTTATCCGAATTTTCCTTCGGACATCTAAACGAAGTTTGATTTTTTGTTCTTTCTTCATGAACATGATTGGTTAAAGTAGTGTTCTTTGGTTCATATGTCTTGTCCCTTAACAAAGCAGTGTTGTTAGATATGCGTACAGGACTGAAACCAACATCAAGAGCTCTCTGATTATCTGAAACTAGAAAAAAAAATATGAGAGAGAGAAGAGAAGAGAAAATATATATGAAATAGAGAAGAAAATAGAAAATGCGACTGATATGTAATTATACAAAATGCTACATAATTTGATATATAACCATAAAATAGAAAAATAAAACTGGAACTACAATCAGGAGCTCTCTGGTTATCTGAAACATATATCAAAAAGAGAAGAAAGTAGACAATCTGACTGATATATTGAACAAAATACCAAATAATTTGACATAATTAAAACCATGAAATAAAAAAGATGAATATGGAACGCACTATCTAGAGCCCTCTGGTTATCTGAAACAAGAAAATAGATATGAAAGAGAGAAGGAAAGAGAAAATATGTATGAAAAAGAGAAGGAAATAGACAATCTGAATGATATATTATACAAAATGCCAAATAATTAACCTATAACCATTTAATTCAAACAATTTAACAAAAAACTGTACCTTCCATCTACAGCTCTCCGGTTATATGAAACAAGAAAATAGATATGAGAGAGAGAAGGAAACAGAATAAATATATGAAATAGAAAAGGAAATAGAAAATCTGACTGATATATTATACAAAATGCTAAATAATTAACCTATAACCATTTAATTCAAACAATTTAATAAAAAAAACTGTACCTTCCATCTACATCTCTCCGGTGATATGAAACAAGAAAATAGAAATGAAAGAGTAACTCGAATAATTCAAGCCCTTACCGTGTCCGATTTTCTCCCACACGAGCCTTCGTTGATCAGCGGAATATAACGATTGAATTGTTCGGGTTAATGAAAGAGAGGAGGACAGAAATCTAATCAAATCGAATTAAAGTTTTATTCATTGTCGATACATAGTAAACAAAGTAACACAAGCTCTAGTGAGCTTTTATAATCGACAATGAAAGAGAAAATATATATAAAAAAGAGAAGAAAATAGACAATCCTACTGATATATTATACAAAATACTGAATAACTTCACGTTTAACCATGTGATAATACAAAAAAAAACTCATTTAAAAGACAATCCGGATGACATATTTTTGTTAAAATTATGAATGAAACCAAACTAATTTTGATCATAATAATTTGTTTTCGTTTTCCTTAAAGTCTTGTGGCAAGATATATATGCATATTCGTGACTATCTGAAAAGAAAATCTATTGTATTCGTACACTCTTTCCCATATAAATCTGTTATCAGTATTTGATAAACAGCTGTAATTATTTGCCGGTATTGTCCAGTTTAAAGGCAAGCCTCGTGCTTTAAATATAAAAATTTAACTGTCTCGAGTGGTGAAATATCGTACAGACTTGTTGATGGAATCTATATGTCATCGTGTCATCATACTTAAGTTATCGAGCGATGCCAAAGTGAGGTCGTCGCGTAGTAACATAAACAAGAAGTTGTAATTTTAATTATTTTTAGAAAAGATTCAAAAGCATTTTGGAAACGGCCCGTGTGTGCATGAACAAAATGCATGGGAAATTGGACCAACATCTGTTCTGATGAGTTATCGGTGCTCTTCGCTAAATATTTACTGACATATTGGCAATTGTACTTACAGCTATTTTCCTACTGTATGTAGTTTAAAGGTTTGGTTGGCTTACTTGCTTTGTATGAATGTTTGCTCAATAACATCTAACACTAAACTCAATTAAATCTATCTGTTAATTATAATTTAAAACTCAATTAAAAGCAAAAAGGTATAAAAACAATGCAAGCAAGCCAATCAAACCTTTAAACTACATTCATTAGGGAAATAGCTGTAATCAACTAATTTCAAAGTGAGGTAACTCCTTTAGACAACTTTTAGAAAAAGATGAGCAGTGACACTGTTGATGTCTATTTGTGTGCTTCTAGCATGTACAGTAAGTCAACTAATTTTCGCGTGTGATTTATTTTTGGGACTTTCGCGAATAAAAAACTAATTAAAAAATCAATCACTGTGAATATGAATATGCTAAAGTAGAATCTTTAAAAGGTTCCTCATTTATATACACCACGAAGATAAAACATTTGCGATATCAAATCGTGCCCCGGTAGACTGGAAAGGGCGAAGTGAAAAAAAGTGTCCGCGAAAATAATTTGGTTTACAGAAGTCACTACATCCGATCTACAAATTCAGAATTTTTTTAGAGTCATCAATGAATTATGCTTTTTAATTATTTCAAATACTAGTTTTCATAATATAGGTTTAGAAAATAAATAATATTGAGGAACCAATTAGATTCCTCCACTTTTGAAAAAAACCCTGGATACTTACCCCTTATGTCAAATATGGACTGTTCCGCTCGTGCATCAAATAGTTCTAAATTAATTCCAAATTGTTTGATTCCAATCATGAAAAGTAGGCCGAAAACTAAGAAAATAATTAAATTTCTCATATTATTTCTCATGTCATCTTAGTATATATACAATTGCGTATGAAATAAAACCCACATCTGTTGTAATGGCGTATCTTTAATGTATGCAAGAAGATAACCAGAAATAAATTGGACAATGTAAATCAATGCATCAATGTCTATAATTTAGACGAGGAATTTCATCTTTCATGCATATGAATAAATTATGGATTAAGTTTTGTTTGTTTATTGTCCGGATGCAGAACAAAAGTTTAAGGCTGTTCGCTATTAATTTTTGTTTTAAATTTTTGTCACATATTAAGAATTCCTGATTTTTATCCATGATACTGCCTATACAAATTTTGCCCTCTAACCCTTACTTTTCTTTTCGTAATTTCTATTTATATTGTTGAAAAAGACTTTTTTTAAATCTTATATAATCCTTGTTATTTTTTTATAGTTTTTTAAAGAAAAAAAAGTGCCAATGTTAAATAAATGAAAAACTAGAAAGACCGTTCCCGTCAATTTTTCAATGGCTAATTATATATCTCGAAAACACGCACTTCATGTTCTCTTCTTTTCCAGTTCCTTTATCTATATATACTTTCAATTTGTAACGAGCTTTTAAAAAGCTTGTTATTTTGAAACAGAGAAGCAAATATCCGTAAAGCCACCTCAATGTGTTTGTAATTAAACACATTTTGAAAAAACTATCTAGCATGCATATACATGTAATCACCTTAAAGGAGCGTAGTTGGTGCCAACAGGAAAACGTAAATTGTACAAAAGATGAACAAAATTCAATCCCGGAGAAGAAATCTTTTTTTGTCTTAGAATTCAATATAGACAATATATAATTTCAATTAAAAAATATTTTCGAAGTAAATGATAATATATATGGTCATATTCATTATGAAAATTACCAAATTATAGTCATTTATATTTTTATATTATTTTATCTATATCACCCTTTGTTTACCCGAGTTTTCCTTAATATAAATGTGCGCAAACGTGATGATATTTAACCCCAAATGCACGCATACGTAATGCGCCCGCCGGGAGTATCAAATGGGCACACCTCGGGTTGTCTGTAATAAATAAATAGAAACATACAAGTTTTATATCATAAGGTAAATGCGATTTAAGTTAGTCTTGCATTTAAAAAAAAACACGGGTTTTTATTCAAAATGATACGCTTGTATATATATTGTCTATTGTTTACATCTGTTAAGAAACATTTTTACTATTTTGTTGAGAAACAATCATCAGTCACGGTACATTACAGTAATATATCTTACATTAAATCTAGCTCATCTCAGGGTAGACCAAATTCTTCTGTCCCTATAAAGCATATATTTACTAATTTACATAAACTTTGCTTTCTATTGATTTTGCTCTTTTCTATTTTTTTTATTTTTTTTGTGCCAAAAAATATAAATAGAAAATAGCAAAACCAATAAAAAGTCCGACCTAGACCAAAATAAAGCGGATTTCAGCAACTATTGCGTCTTTGTTCGTTCATTACGGTAGATGCCAAAATAGATAAGTTTGTATTTGTTTTTATTGATAATTTGATAATTGCAGTGCATGAGCGTTGGGTCAATAGGAATTCAATTACACAACTATTATAGGCGATTTAAACTAATCGAGTGGACCGTATCAAATGAAAATATATTTTCGAGTTGCATAGGTGTGCCTGTACTCAAACAATCAGTTTTGTCTAATCAGTTTTGTCTAATAACGCAAGGATATTTGGTGGGGGGGGGGGGGGGGGGTATCATAAGTAGATGTATGATCTTTACGGCCCCCTGGATCCGACACTAATAGTAATTATGAACATTAAGCATTACTAAAGGTAAATGTCCTCTACACCTTGCAAGTGCATAAAGGAAGGGACAGGGGCCCAGGCCATTCTTATGGAGCTACATATATGGAAAATGCATTTTTTACATGTCAAGCTCCTAAGTAACATTGACAAGTTCCCCCCACACTCCCTTTTCAAAACTGTTTCAGCTTCTGCGTTCTCATCTACATAGACGGGGCAACACATGTAAAAGGCATTTGGTAATTATTATTATTAAAATATGTTAAAGCTTAATCAAATCATGGTCTCACAAGGAACATAATGAATACAAAGTCATTATTATACAATATATATATTCTAACAAGATACAGTAGAACTAACCTTCCACGAAACAAATAGCGAATATAACTCTTACGCACGACATCCTGGGCAGTATCGGTTACGATTTTGTTTATTTCTAGTATCCTATTAAATGCCATGCACGTAATTTACATGAAATATTTGGCGCGTAAAATTATTCAGGGGGTTAAAACAGGTTGACTAGACCTTAAAATAACAATTTAAAATAATTAGTTTTGTTTTTAGTTTTGCCGAATTTGTTCCAAAATAACGTGATGTTTTAAGGAAGTTTCTCCCAGTAAACAATCCAACGTTGACATTACGTTGTGACAACGTAATACCATCGTTGTGACAACGTAGTAAAATTACGTTGGTACAACGTAATTTTGTGAACTCCCAGGCACGTGCTGACAACCATCCACACAACGTTGGCACAACGTAATTTGTGACGTAATTTATTACCATCATAAGACGTTGTAACAACGTCACAGGACAACTGTGAATGCCCCTTGTCTTCATTTAATTGATAGGATCAATGCAACTCTATTGAAAAAGTATGTAAAACAGGGTCTTTATTTTTTCTTTTGACCCGTTTTAAGTTTGTAAATTTTTCTATGTGGGAAAGATGGACACAATGTCGATATGTACTCTATTTCCATACTGCCATCTGTGAATAAAATTGTCAAAAAAGGTTGTTGTTTTTTTTTTATCTTTTTGACAGGTTTCAGTGTGAATTGTACAAAATGTATAAATATCTGGTTTTCTAAAAAAATAGTTGATTAAGGTTTATAAAGTCTTTAAGTTTTTAACTTTTGCAAAACTGAAGTACAAGATTAACACATTTCCATTTAACAAATGCAACTTTTCTTACTTTTAACACATAATACATTTAGAAATTCAAAAAGGAGATTTTGTATGATGGCCAATAAAACAATATAGGTACATTATGTACATGAAACTGTACAGACTTCAACATGACATCTTGATACATGCTTCAACTTCTGAATGTTTAGTGTATTAGTGGCCTAGAATATAGATTTCACTTTGACGACAGAAAACCATTTTTAATGAATTATTCAGAAATACAACAAACTACCACATTATCCTTAATATTTACTGAAAATTCATTCAGCTGGATTCACTACACAATTACAAGCTAGGAGAAAAGTTTGGACAATCCTCTCAAAATCTGACTGTCTAATTATAAATGTATATATTCTACACAATTCATACACACTTCTAAAAATATCCCAAATGAAGAAAATACCTGAAATTCAATTGAACTGACTATTGCTTTTTTTTCCATTGACCTACATGTATCCAAAAGTTAAGACTTCTTTTTTCTTACAATGTACATGTAGCTACATGAACCAATAAAAAATAATAGACTGTTTCTGAATTTTTATTTCAAATTTTAGTCTTGTGTTGGTTGTATACATTGTACATGTCATTCCAAATTTTGGTTTTCTGCCCTCTAATCAGCTGGGAAATATGTTCAATTGTTTCTGCATACATGTAGTCGGTAATAGTAATGTTTTCTACTCCGGTTCAGACCATATCGTAAACTTGGATGGCTTGTTTCGAAGCAGAGACATTTTCACATATATATGTGGTTAAATATTCGGAATACGAAGTGCGATTCATTTTTCCGTAAATTATCATACCCCAAATACATCCTTTTGTGATGCAGCTCCTCATGGTAAAAAATCTATTTTTTTCACAAAACAATTCTTTGAAAATTTAATACTTTGAATACATTCAATAACTCCATAGTTTTTACATATTGATACTGTGATCCTCTACTTTCCAGATCAACACAAATGGTAAAGCTCAGTCACTTGTTAAAAATGAAACATGTCCATTATCACTACAGAGACATTTTTTGTTTACACACAACTTGTGTGTTCCTCATTTGGAGGCGTATTAGGAATATTGACCCAGCTGGTCTTGTGTTGGTTTCAGATCTCTGAAAAAAAATAATTATAAATTATAAAATACAAAAAATACTTATAAATTACAACAGTTCTTCAAAATTATCCCGTGTATAAACATAATCAATATTTTTTCTATTGCTGGTCGTATAATAAACTTTGCAGATTCATAATTATGATGTATGTTAGAAATTTAACACTATTTCAACAGTATATAATTATTCATAACTTATTGTTAACCTTTGTTCTTATTTAAAAAATAAATTTGTTGTTAAATTGTCAACATGTGTTAATAAAATTATGTCTGTTCAAGAAAATACTATGTCTGCCCCTATTGGACGGCCCTTTTTTTTAAACCCCAGCACCGACAGAATTAAAAATTAACAAGAACAACACTCCCTTTGCATTTTGGTATTTCATATACAACCACCCCCAAATAAAATTTAAGAAAAGAGCCTTCCCTAGGGGACATAATATTTTCTGGAGCAACCAGTGGTTATTCTACAGTTAATACTGAGTCCAAATAATTAATAAAGGAAGTTTTTCAATATTGTCATTTATCAATTAATTTAAGATATTCAAAGGATTCTACCTTAACAAATTTAGAATTTAAATCGATACAACAAGACCTCATATCATATGCCAATGAACGCAATCTATAAAAATCAACAAATTATAATTTGATAAATAAAATTAATATAAGAAGAATGTGTCCATGAGCCATAAATGATCTTATTCATGTTATTAAAGGATATATCTAGAGTAAAGCAGATGCTCTCCAAATTCAAAACTGTCGTTTATGATAATAAGTGTTGTGTATTGGTTGCATAACATGTGGTTCAGGCAGAAGTTAGAGAACAGAAACTAATTTTGTGTTCAATGTATGTATGTACAGTACAAGAGTAAAACTATATCACTCAGTTAAGAAGGACATTATTATAAAAAAGAGCTGATCAACTGATGTTTACCTTTTTAAAATCTTGGTGCAAATTTTTGAGCTAGTGCATGCTGTTACTGCAATGATTTCCTCAACCTCACACATATTGGATGTGTGGATTTTTATACAAGACGCTGGAAAAAAAATTAAAATACATTCAATTATCTTTTATATTCTTCTGTTTGTTTCATATATAAAAAAAAAAAGAAGATGTGGTATGATTGCCAATGAGACAACTCTTCACAAGAGACCAAAATGACACAGAAATTAATATTTATAGGTAACCGTACGGCCTTCAACAATGAGCAAAGCCCATACCGCATAGTCACCTATGAAAGGCACCAAAATGACAATGTGAAACAATTCAAAAGAGAAAACTCACGGCCTTATTTATATAAAAAAATGAATGTGTGTTAGTCGGAGAACAAAGTGACAAATTTACATGCATTCCAAAATTCATACATTTAAGTTTTATGATTGATTACAACATTGTTCTGATCACTCATTTAGGCCAAAATTAAAAATATGTGTGTTTCCCCTCCCCCCACCAGGGTCAAAAATAAGCCCCCGGGTCAAACAAAAATTTTCCACAAAAAAATCGAAATTATTTTTTTCCTGAAAATAATTTGTTTCCATTTTTGGAAAGTGCTTGAAAGCAGAAGGATTGATAATCTAAATAAATACACTCAAATTGAGCACAAACAACTGATAAGTGGCCTGGACTGGACAAGTCAAACCATTCATGTGACCATGCTATGACAATCACATCCAGTTGAAAAAAAAGAACCTGCCTTCCTGATCTGTTTACAAAGGGTAGACCCGGGGGAGGGGAAACAGACATTCTTTTAAATGTGGCCTTAGTGAGAGTTGATCTTTTTACATATAGCTCGTCATTGATAAACATGTAGATTTCATACTATAAATTGTACAGCAAAAAAGATGTCCCTATGTTTTTTAACACCTGTAAACTGGGTTTACCCTGAAAACAAGAAAATTTTACCCAACTTTCCTGGCTGGATCCTAGTCTAAATGATTATGACATCTTCAAGACTTGGAAGGCTGTTTGTTTTTTTTTTTTCTGTGACGCCTTCCTACGATGACCTAGTCCCAAATGATTATGACATCTTTGACGGATATCTTAATTTTTTTTGTGACGCCTATTTACAACATCTTTAATTATTGTCTATTGTAACAATTGTCTATTTCCATGTCAGACCCAGTGATACATTGATTGATTATTGCTCGACATTCAGTGGCAAATATTTCATGCATGTTCGGGACGACCCCCAGTGACTTATGCAGTATTATCATTTATAGGCTGAGTTTGTAATATGCCAAGCTTGACATGTGCTGAGTTTGTAATGGACCCAGATATCTAAAGTGCTGATATGTTTAGCATCGCATTTTCTGACATTGATAACATGGATAAGACTTTTATGCTTCAATCATTATAAAAAAATAACAGAGCAAAAAGACACTTGTAGCCTTAATATATAGGGATAGTAGCTCTTGTCACAGATAGAAAACAAGTGCCTGTGCATCCCCCCCCCCCCCCTTTTTTATTTTTTATTTTTCTACAGTTATTACTTTATTGCATATATCTTAAGAAACAACACAAGTTAATCAAGCAATTTGTAAAATGGATTCAAATAACACACATGTTTGCTAAAATATCTTGTATCAGTGCAATATATTGACAGTAAAAGAAAAAGTATTATATTTCAACACGGTCACGTATTACAGACTTGAAAGAGACGCCCAACACGACAACAGCTGTTTTATTTTCATCGATCAAATTTGTTTTTATCATGGAGAACCTATTTGGCGTAATGTGCAATCATTATATTACCTTTTTCTTTGTTCTGGAATCTGGATCGAGCTTCAAATTTCCACTGCAAATTTCTCATTGTTTTTAAAAATCGAGCGGCAAAAGTGCGCATGCTCAGACTTTGCATAGAATGTAGCGGTAAAACCCGAGTACTGCTGAACGTTTCACTAATATCAAAGAGATAAATGATGACAAAAGTTTTAATGATATATTAAACAATAAATATTCATATAAAATACATATATAGAACATTAAAATTGGATTTGTAATATTTTCTTGGACATCCTGGTGCAAATTATGATTTTTTAAATCGTAAATATTCGTCCACTACGTTTTTATAATGTCGATACTACGTAACAAAATTTTACGTCGGATTATGACAGTTGTAAGCACGTTGTCACAACGTAATAAAATGTTATGTCCTGACAGGGTACTAGATTTACGTGAATTCGACGTAATTTTATAACGTCGTCTGTACGTCTGCATCCAACGTTGGATATTTACGTTCCCACAACGTTCGTACGACGTAAACTGACGACATGACGTTCAGACGACCATTAACCGACGTCGGGAGTACGTCGTGTGTTTACTGGGCTGTTACATATTTAATTAATTATTTAGATTATAACAAAAAATTATGCTAAAACTATGTACATGTACATAGATATCCCGATTTGTATCTCAAAATGAGTTCCCACTAAAAAAAAATCATATCATTTCCACTACAATCAATATTTTTCAATAAAGTATTACAATGTTTACTTTATGAGTAATATGTCATAGAAAGATGGGTATTACATCTTTGCTCAGTCGGAAAGCAAGCCCTTAGAAACTACCGTTGTTGCTACTTTCTTAAGACAACAATGGGACTGATATTAAAACCCGCCATTCTGAAATTGCGTTAATTTCACGGCAACAAAAAAATTGATATGACTTTTTTTGTATCAATTACACACATAATAGTTGTTACATAATTTGAATTATATAGATCTATTTCAATCTAAATATATTGACAAATACGACGTCACCTCAAAAGTATTGATACACTGAAATGATTCAACAAGCATGGTATAAAATCTTGATTGTATGTCTTTAGCAAGGAAAAGACTCGTTGCAATACACAATTAATGCATATATATATACCTGTTACATTCGAATAAAATAAAACGCAAAATAGGCAATATGTTTAAATTTAAACGAATATTTCCAAGTGTTTTATACTGTCGTTTTAATAAAAATAATAATCATGCAATATTGTTTCCTCCATGATTAGATTACACACACACACGCATCAATAAAGTTCAGATTTGTTAATTAAAACATGTCAAAGAGAGTTTTATGTACACGTAGACATAATAAACAAGAGTAGGTGGTCGACTTAGCCGATAGAGTGTCAGAAAATATGTGTACAGAACAGGAAAATGATAATAAAAATGACAATTACCTGAAATATCGGCAAAAGATTAACCGTATTTATAAGTTATGTTACATTTTATAACTGAAAATCAACGATGACGCTTCATATGCAATTACGTACTAAAAAGGAAATCAATTGGAGAGAGTTGTGCTTTGGACAGAAAATATTTATAAAAGAAGAGAGAATTGTTCCACAAAGAGAAATCTTACCAAATGAATACAGAGTTGAACGAATTATTTCGGGAAATTAGAGAAAAGAAAGGTAGGCATTTAACCTTAGTTTGGATGAAGATGGAGGGTGTCCTCTCTTTGAAATTCAAAACCACTTAAAATTATGTAAGTTAGTTTAAAACGAAATGACCATTCCTTTACTGGTTATATAAAGACGTACAATTTCCATTTATTTATTAAACATTCAAACTCGGAACTTGTTTGAAATAGTGGACATGGTGGACAAGCAGTTTTATCAATAAGAGATTCTCTGTTACTGTTTATACCATATACATGTATATAGCATCTGCTTCAAATATGAAAGCTCTTCTAACAGATATTTGCTTAAAAGGGTCTAGGGTAATATTTTAAGAATCCACATATTATAACAAAATAGTAGCCTTTTTTTTGCCCTATACGCTTTGACACTTTTCTGCCTTGATTTTTATTCTTCAAATCAAGGACGTATAACTGACATATAATGTTTTTATACTTACAAATTGATGAAGAAATCTCGAAGCGGCGGTTCCCGCTGAAGCTTTCTGCAGATCTCGTGTTTTCTCGCGATTCGCGGCACTTCTCGGATTTTACCAAGACGGTATCGGGAGTTTCCTATCCTTCTAATATATACGTCCTTGTTACTATACTATATATAAAAATATTTTACTATACTATATATAAAAATATTAATTTTCGCGAACCATTTAGGTCACGGAAATTCCAAAATATGGCATCAGTAAGGAGAGTTGTACAAACAATGTAAATACACAGAACCCCATCCAAACTTGCTTTAGCTAATAGTATTCATCTTTTTCTATTTTATATGTACAAACAACATTCCATTTTTCTATAATTTCGATTAAAAAAATCCAAAATCTGAGTTAAAATAGGTCGAATGCCCCAAATAAACGTTGTCTGATTGGTTGAAGTACTGTAACATCGATGATAAGCATAGAAAGCCTCGATGTAAAGCACACGCTTCACAGGAATAAGGAGAGTTTTACAAATAATGTGAATACACAGATCCTCCATCCTATTTATGTTTTGCTGAAAATGTTGCAGTGTTCATCATTTCTGTTTTGATTCTGCTAACAACATTCCATTTTTTCTATAATTCCGATTTAAAGATGTGGAAACCCGTAATAAAAATAGATGGCCTCAATGATTTTTAAAAGCAACGCAAAAAATTCCGTTAATACGACCTTGAGTTCAACCGGGGTTATAAAAACCGATTCACAAAATAGATCTCCTTGCGCTCAAATGTAATTCTTAGTGAAGTATACGGGTAAATTCGTTTACGGAAATGTATCCACACTTTATCATTAATATATTACCAGGCTTTTTGCATATTCACGTTTTTTTATGCTCAACTTTAGTCAAATTCAATTCTATACATTTTTTTTTATGTAAAGCAATAGGAGTAAGAATATTATTTCGCGCCAATTTAACCAGCATCACCAGCACCATCAAAATTATTTACCGTTATCTTTGTGAAATTTCAGTTATATAGTTTATTAATTAGAGAAATTTTGGTAAGTATTACTTATTAATGTTAAGTTTCTACTGATGTGCTTCTCTAGACCTTTTTGACGGTCAGTTTTATCCCATTCATCTCAATATTATCCCCGATGACAAAAATGTCAACCCGACCTATTCGTGTCAAAAGTGAAAATCGATCTATTTGATGAACTAATTTCTTCATAAACTGTACATGCATTATTTCTGTATTATTTGATAACCAATCACATTCACGTTGCATGTTTGCATGATAATGGGTTATGTATTAGTGGATTGCAAGGGCGATGCAACATGTGAGGTCTGCGCGATCACGTGACATTATTATTTGTAAACAAACATGCTCCCCGTGTAACACGTGTCTGAATTATCCTTTCAAAGTGTTATGAATCTTTCAATCACTATTTTAATTTATGATATATTTTTCTGTTTTTAGGTTTGCATATCAGTAGTCAAAGCGAATTAGACATAGTTCTGAGTATTGTGGTTTTTTTTTTAAATTGGAAGGTAAGTCTACATAACTTCAATAGTCATTATTTAACTCTGAGACTACTATAACACATTATAGAAGTCTCAGTTTAACTGAAGTCTAAAAAGATGACTCAACTTTCCCTCTTATTCTCCCTCTATTTTTGAAACCTGCATACCAAATGAAAGGGCATTTGATCGGATCAAAAACAAATCCTCCTGCCCCCTCCCCCAGAATATCAAATGGTCGACCCCTAAGTCTATATATAGGATTTTTTTCTGCGACAAGTGCCTCAAACCATGTATCAAGATTTTTGGATAAAGGACCACAATAGGTAAAAGTCCAATTTAATATTAAATGTTTTAAGTTCTTAGACTACATTCATTCTGTGTCAGAAACCTATTCTGTTTTGACTATTTGATCACAATCCAAATTCAGAGCTGTATCGGGCTTTAATGTTGTGTCCATACTTGCCCCAACTTTTCAGGGTTCGGCCTCTGCTGTAGTATCAAGCTGCGCCCTGTGGAGCATCTGGTTTATTTGAAGGGTAGATGTTCCCGACCTGTTTATTAGTGGAATTGTGAATCAGGCCATTACTCTTCTCAATTGTATTAATGCATACTTTTCATGTTGGGACAGTTTCCCTCATTTTTGAAGGCTGTATGGTTGCCTATAATTGCTTTGTCATTTGAACATTTGTGGGTAGTTGTCTTATTGGCAATCTTATTACATATTTTAATTTTTATACGTATCCATCCTTCAGAAAAGTTGTTCCAAATGTAATGAATCCCCTCCAGGCTTGCCTTTATCTTCATTGGAACAATTTTTGGGATACGATTGCTTTCAAGCAATCTGTAGACTTATACTGGTGGCTCAGAGCATTGCCCTCGCGTCAATCGTTTTATTCTAAACATTAAGGAACATCTCAGATTCTTATGATTGGCTTTAAAAGGTAAAAACAAACAAAGGGATTGAACTTTAACAACTTTCCTATAATGTTCTTTTCATAATCTTCATGTTTGATAATTCCCTTGACTTATATGCGTGTTTTTAACAACACGGAAAATCAGAATTAAGCAGTATTTATATTTAGTGTTTTTATAAATTTAGAAACAGTTAGAGGGAATTCCCAGTTTTGATAAAATGCGAGAGTTCTCTGAATTCCGATAAATCTATTTCTGTCATATAAGAACTGAAGTGGAGTTTTTCTTATAATTTACCTTTATGAAGGTACCTTTTGAGATTGTACTTCCATAAAGAAATAGAGAACTATCTAGATATAGGAAGATGTGGTGTGAGTGCCAATGAGACAACTCTCCATACAAATAACAATTTAAAAAGTAAACCATTATAGGTTAAAGTACGGCCTTCAACACGGAGCCTTGGCTCACACCGAACAACAAGCTATAAAGGGCCCCAAAATTACTAGTGTAAAACCATTCAAACGGGAAAACCAACGGTCTAATCTATATAAACAAAACGAGAAACGAGAAACATGTATATATTACATAAACAAACGACAACTACTGTACATCAGATTCCTGACTTAGGACAGGTGCAAACATTTGCAGCGGGATTAAACGTTTTAATGGATCCAAACCTTCTCCCTTTTTCTGAAAACAATAGCATAACATCACAACAAAGAAAAACATACGATAAAATATCAATTGGCAGACTTAACTCAATCAAAAAACGTATGATTAATCTAGGTCGTTTAATAAACATTTAATATACGTTCTTGATCCAGGTTATTTTGGGAAATTATGCGCATGGGTATAGTTTTCTTGACTTCGAGGGGTTTTCAATTGAATGGTTGCTCTGGATTCCCCACTCAATTAATTAATTTTTAACTCATGGGATCTTTTCTATGTATGTCTGGTATTGAAGGTTATTATTGTTGCATAATTTTAAATCATATGCATCATTTAAATTAAAATAAATATAGTCCACATCGTAGAACACCCCTTCAGGCGAAATGGAGTCTTCCATATTATTGTTTCGAGTTGTCTCCCTTCCGGAAGTAACTTCCGTGAATTCTGAATCAAAACAATACGTCGAGTATTAGCTCGTTCTGTCAATAAAGTGTATTATATTAAAAACGATCGCAATTTAAACCGATAAATGTGTACGGAAAGGAGTCATGATCACTGACCGAAAGGAAATTAAATATTTAAAGAGTTAGGAATTGGGTTCCTCCTAGAATTAAAGTAGGAAAATAGGTGAGAAGATACGAAGTGAAATACCTTCTCTCACTCTGAGTCTCAGTGACTGCTGTGGAAAGTAAACTTGGAAATGATAGTACAAAAATTAAACACAATAGGCCTAATTGCATTGTTCATACACTTTTATCTGGGATTGGCTATTTTGTAACTATTTTACATGTGCAGTTAATTAGTTTTGAAAATAATATTATCTAGCTACATGTATACATGTACATGTGTCAACGAAACAACGGCAATCGTATCCCTCAGAGCAATCTGCTCTTTGATTTTTTTGGGGGGAGGGTTCCAAACCAGTTGTTTATAAGTTGCAAATCGGGCCATTACTTTTCTTATTAATCTAATTGTTGCTTACTTAACATGTCTAGACTGTTTTTTTCTCACTTTTTAAGGCTGTATGGTTGCCTATAATTACTTTGTTATTTTAACCTCTGGAAAGCTGTCTCATTGGAAATTATACCACATATATACAGATTTTTATATGGATTGTAAACCTGAAAAAGATTTTCAAAGTTGAATATGCTGCAAACTTCAAACAACCTACTACTTAATTACCATGCATGTCTATCATGAAACTTTTGATCAGAACTATATATAAGTGATTTCACCATTTCTTCATATGTGTACCACTATCAATCAACAGAACAAATGCAAATTATTTTTTTAATATTTGCATATGGTTTCCTTTAATTTCTCACATCTATTTTATTTGAAATTAGGGAAATAAGTATTATGTATATAAACAGACAAAACAAATCTCATGTCGATATATAACATACATGTACAACAATCAAACATCAACCCACACCAAACTGGCTGTAGTTGAAAAAACATCAAAAGGGAAAATACAGTGAAATTTGGAGAATTTATATTATCACATGTACATGCATTTGAAATATATTTAAAAATATTTTTTTCAAATTTTTTAGTTTTAGGTTCCACCTAGCTACCATATTAGAAAACTGGGATTTAAACGCTAGTCTATTAGAGGGATATTTCCAGTGGCGAATCCAGAAATTTTCATAAGTGGGGGTCCACTGACTGCCTAAGAGAGGGCCCACTCTGATCATGCTCCAGTGGTTCTCTAAATAATCAACCATTTTTTTTCCAGACAAGGGGGGGGGGGGCCTCTTAATTCGCCTTTGATTTCATTGGTTGTAATTTTTATTTGATCATGAATCAGATTTGAACACGACTTGGGGAATGAAGGTAAAGACCGAATGTCATGTCAGTTTTAGTCTTATATATGTACTTTAATTTTAGTCTTATATGTATTTATGTGTACATATATCACTGATTCAGTGGCGATGGTGAATAGCTCTATATAGACACTGACAAGTCTTAGATAACATTTTATAGTTTTGAATGTTTCTTCATCAGTTGACTAGACTAAAATTAGGTGGAGGTATGTTTTTATTTCCAACAGAGGGGCACTCATGCTCAACCTATATCAGTTTGTGCATGAAGCGATTGATAGTTGCCAGACACTGAATGATTATACCACAAATTTGTGAAAGTTTTAACCTAAGCATATATATTTTAAATACGATAAAAAAAAATCATGTCTTTTTCAGGACTTCTGATCCAACCATGTAGAATGGCATGTTATTGAGATATGGTTCTGGTTGATGGATGTTCATGAAGGACCTGTAGTACAAAGTATATCACTGGATTGAGCTCTCTGTCAAAGTGTATTATTAAAGTGCTTTGCTTTGAGCTTGGTTCATTGTTATGCAATTCATTCTTTGTGAAATAAAGATTTTACAGACAACTCTCATGTACAAGGATGTCTGCAAGTATTATCATTTCTATGTACAATGTAAGTAACAGGGAGATAAAAGCATTTTTTGTTTGTTTGAACCAAACATTATTTGTCCATTGACCAAATTTGTTTTGCTTTCACCAGCTTTGAAGGAGATATTATCAAAGAATTGATAGAAAACAGCACAGAAGCTTACTTTCTAGCTCATCAGGCCCAAGCATCATGTTAGGCATTGTCATTACTAAAAACCAATAAATGTCTTCTAATCTGAGGATCAATTCAACATTTTAAAGTGTTTTACTAATGATACTGTCAAGCCACCACAAAGATATACTGAGTGCCAATGAAAACACAACACTTTTGTTTTTCAAAAAAGTCTGATAATTTTTATTTATTTTATATTAGAACTTTGTAAAGTTGGTTGAAAATGACTTTAAAGACAACTGTCGACAACTTTACGGTTGGGTGATTTTTGGAACAAATGCGAAGTAAGGGTTATTTTGAACGGACATAAACCGAGTTCACCGCTTTTCAACATACGCACCATTTTCACGATTTTGTCATTTAAAGCTAGGCTAATGTCATGAATTTTCCCGCCCTTATTGTAAGGAAACTGCAATAAACATATGAGTAAATGCCAGGACTTTCTGACAACCAGCGACATGCAGTTTCGGGCATGATCCAATGAAGCCTTTCACAGCATACAATAACCCAAATCATCCACAAATTCAACAAAAATGGATCAGTTAATGATAAGCCACATCCCGGGGTTCAAAAAGCAAGAAACGCTCAGCAAAACCGATACATTTGGTCTTTAACATATCCGATATCGACTCTGATGGATGTCCAAAGGTCATGTGAGTTCAATGGTGGTCACGGTAGATCCTATGGAGCAATTTCAGTAAAGCACCATTTGCGCAGAAATTCAACGGTTAAAGAGGACCACAGCCGACATCTAAAAGGCCGTCTGGTGTAAACATCGAATTCTGTAGACCAAAAATCATTCATTATGTACCAAAAATCGTCAGTGGTGGTTACATAGACGTTTGGCACCCGCCTTGGCCAAAAGTTGTGCGTTTCGCCAGATTTAGGTCCGATAGAGCAAATTTTGCATCAGATTTGACATGGTTTAGAAGATGAAAACCACCACCAATATCATAAAGTCAGCTTGAGTTTGCTTTACAGGACAAGTGGAATAACATTCCTCGAGATAACATTAAACGTCCGGGATGATCAATTCCACGGCTCTGTCGAGATTGCGCTGCACAACGGGGTTGTAACATTTTTTTTAGGACTGTGATTTGATGATTCGACATTGGATGTTTCGTTTATCTATTGCGCCCGAAAGATGACAATGAAACATTTTTGTTTGATATCGATCTATTGTTAGAATTGTTAATTTTCAAGAACAATTCATTTTGAAAGATTATGATTTCTAATATAAATTTTATTTTTGAAAAACCAAGTGTTGCGTTTTCATTGGCACTCAGTATATATAAATAGAACCATACAAATAGTTAGCAAATACAATTAAAAAAAGATGTGATATGATTGCCAATGAGACAATTCTCCACAACAGACCAAAATGACATAGAAATTAACAATAACAGGTCGCCGCACAACCTTCAACAATGAGCAAAGCTAATGCAGCATAGTCAGCTATAAAAGGTCTCGAAATGACAATGTGAAACAATTCAAAGGAGAAAAATAACAGGCTTATTTATGTACAAAAAATAAAGAAAAAACGAATATGTAACACACAAACAAACGACAACCACTGAATTACAGGCTCCTTATATCATGTTCTCAGATATCATCTCCCAATTTAAAAAAATCACGAAAAATTGAACCTATTATGTGTTGCTCTCCTAGCTATAAAATGTATCCAAAATCAAAGATGTGGAACATACTCTATCATAATCATTTGGTAACTAATGCAATTAGTGTCTCTTCCATGCCTGTCTTGAACATAAAAACTAAACTAAATATAAAATGAACAATACTCCTAATGCTCCGGTTGGTTGTCATCGTGCAACACAGTTAATAACACATATAGGAAAATCATAGAACTACATTTATCATAAAACACTGTCAAACATCCAAACATACTATCCACACTCATCTGTGTCCACACTTGTTCAAATTAAAAAAAAATCTGTAAAGTAAATATTTTTTTTTTACAAATTTGTTGATAGAAGAATTGTTTTTCAAATGGAGAGAATGAAATACATGTACATAATCTATCTCCACAAAAGAAGAAAATTGGTGTCTCATCCTTTCTTTAAAATTCCACACAGAACGAATACGCCTGTTTATTTCGTTGTGGCATTCATATGTTTATAGGTAACTACATTTAACCCATATATAAGGAGATAACCACATATCATTGATCACATTTTGTAAGCACCCCATCTCTAATATTTGCGTCTATGAGAGTTTTGTTTTTAATAAAATGCATTATATCAGATGTCTCGTTTATTCCAATGATGACGGATTTTTTTTATGAAGACAAATGGTGATTTTTTTTTGTCCAGACAATTTTTTCATATTGGCGCTTAATGGCATAGACCCCCTTTTCTTTCCTTTGGTGTGAATATTTTGTTAATTAATTTTCTTTTAAATTTGATCATATCTATATATTATCTTTTTTGCAATGACTTTGTCAGTTTCTCTAGAGCTTGGGATGTCCGCTTAAGATCTTCCGCCTCTTGTTTTTTAGCTCACCTGGCCTAAAAGGCCAAGTGAGCTTTTCTCATCACTTGGCGTCCGTCGTCGTCGTTAACTTTTACAAAAATCTTCTCCTCTGAAACTACTGGGCCAAATTAATCCAAACTTGGCCACAATCATCATTGGGGTATCTAGTTTAAAAAATGTGTCCGGTGACCCGGCCAACCATCCAAGATGGCCGCCATGGCTAAAAATAGAACATAGGGGTAAAATGCAGTTTTTGGCTTATAACTCAAAAACCAAAGCATTTAGAGCAAATCTGACAAAGGGTGGAATTGTTAAACAGGTGAAGATCTATCTGCCCTGAAATTTTCAGATGAATCGGATAACCCGTTGTTGGGTTGCTGCCCCTGAATTAGTAATTTTAAGGAAATTTTGCTGTTTTTGGTTATTATCTTGAATATTATTATAGATAGAGATAAATAATAAACAGCAATAATGTTCAGCAAAGTAAGATTTACAAATAAGTCAGCATGACTGAAATGGTCAGTTGACCCCTTTAGGAGTTATTGCCCTTTATAGTCAATTTTTAACCATTTTTAGCTCACCTGGCCCGAAGGGCCAAGTGCGCTTTTCTCATCACTTGGCGTCCGTCGTCCGTCGTCGTCCGTCGTCGTTAACTTTTACAAAAATCTTCTCCTCTGAAACTACTGGGCCAAATCAAACCAAACTTGGCCACAATCATCATTGGGGTATCTAGTTTAAAAAATGTGTGGCGTGACCCGGTCAACCAACCAAGATGGCCACCACGGCTAAAAATAGAACATAGGGGTAAAATGCAGTTTTTGGCTTATAACTCAAAAACCAAAGCATTTAGAGCAAATCTGACATGGGGTAAAAATGTTTATCAGGTCAAGATCTATCTGCCCTGAAATTTTCAGATGAATCGGTCAATCGGTTGTTGGGTTGCTGCCCCTGAATTGGTAATTTTGAGGAAATTTTGCTGTTTTTGGTTATTATCTTGAATATTATTATAGATAGAGATAAACTGTAAACAGCAATAATGTTTAGCAAAGTAAGATCTACAAATAAGTCAACATGACCAAAATGGTCAGTTGACCCGTTTAGGAGTTATTGCCCTTTATAGTCAATTTTTAACCATTTTTCGTTAATTAAAGTAATCTTTTACAAAAATCTTCTCCTCTGAAACTACTGAGCCAAATTAATCCAAACTTGGCCACAATCATCTTTGGGGTATCTAGTTTAAAAAATGTGTGGCGTGACCTGGTCAACCAACCAAGATGGCCGCCACGGCTAAAAATAGAACAAAGGGGTAAAATGCAGTTTTTGGCTTATAACTCAAAAACCAAAGCATTTTGAGGAAATCTGACGGGATAAAAATGTTTATCAGGTCAAGATCTATCTGCCCTGAAATTTTCAGATGAATCGGTCAATCGGTTGTTGGGTTGCTGCCCCTGAATTGGTAATTTTGAGGAAATTTTGCTGTTTTTGGTTATTATCTTGAATATTATTATAGATAGAGATAAACTGTAAACAGCAATAATGTTCAGCAAAGTAAGATCTACAAATAAGTCAACATGACCAAAATGGTCAGTTGACCCGTTTAGGAGTTATTGCCCTTTATAGTCAATTTTTAACCATTTTTCGTTAATTAAAGTAATCTTTTACAAAAATCTTCTCCTCTGAAACTACTGGGCCAAATAATCCAAACTTGGCCACAATCATCTTTGGGGTATCTAGTTTAAAAAATGTGTGGCGTGACCTGGTCAACCAACCAAGATGGCCGCCACGGCTAAAAATAGAACAAAGGGGTAAAATGCAGTTTTTGGCTTATAACTCAAAAACCAAAGCATTTTGAGGAAATCTGACGGGATAAAAATGTTTATCAGGTCAAGATCTATCTGCCCTGAAATTTTCAGATGAATCAGTCAATCGGTTGTTGGGTTGCTGCCCCTGAATTGGTAATTTTGAGGAAATTTTGCTGTTTTTGGTTATTATCTTGAATATTATTATAGATAGAGATAAACTGTAAACAGCAATAATGTTCAGCAAAGTAAGATCTACAAATAAGTCAACATGACCAAAATGGTCAGTTGACCCGTTTAGGAGTTATTGCCCTTTATAGTCAATTTTAACCATTTTTCATAAATTAAATTAATCTTTTACAAAAATCTTCTCCTTTGAAACTACTGGGCCAAATTAATCCAAACTTGGCCACAATCATCTTTGGGGTATCTAGTTTAAAAAATGTGTGGCGTGACCTGGTCAACCAACCAAGATGGCCGCCACCGCTAAAAATAGAACATAGGGGTAAAATGCAGTTTTTGGCTTATAACTCAAAAACCAAAGCATTTTGAGGAAATCTGACATGGGGATAAAAATGTTTATCAGGTCAAGATCTATCTGCCCTGAAATTTTCAGATGAATCGGTCAATCGGTTGTTGGGTTGCTGCCCCTGAATTGGTAATTTTGAGGAAATTTTGCTGTTTTTGGTTATTATCTTGAATATTATTATAGATAGAGATAAATTGTAACAGCAATAATGTTCAGCAAAGTAAGATCTACAAATAAGTCAACATGACCAAAATGGTCAGTTGACCCCTTTAGGAGTTATTGCCCTTTATAGTCAATCTTTAACCATTTTTCATAAATGTAAGTAATCTTTTACAAAATCTCCACTGAAACTACTAGGCCACAATCATCTTTGGGGTATCTAGTTTGAAAAATGTGTCCGATGACCTGGCAATTCAACCAAGATGGCCGCCACGGCTAAAAATAGAACATAGGGGTAAAATGCAGTTTTTGGCTTATAACTATGAATTCAAAGCATCTAGAGCAAATCTGACAAGAAGTTAAATTGTTAATCAAGTCAATATCTATCTGCCCTGAATTTTTCAGATGAATTGGACAACTGGTTGTTGGGTTGCTGCCCTCCAATTGGTAATTTTTAAAGAAATTTTGCCGTTTTTGGTTATCTTGAATACTATTATAGATAGCGATAAACTGTAAACAGCAATAATGTTCAGCAAAGTAAGATCTACAAATAAGTCAACATGACCTAAATAGTCAATTGACCCCTTAAGGAGTTATTGCCCTTTATAGTCAATTTTTAACAATTTTCATTAATTTGGTAAATATATGTAAATTTTTACCAAATATAGTTCTCTGTTACTAATGGGCAAAGTTCATTATAGATATAATTGTAAGAAGCAAAATCGTTCAGTAAAGTAAGAACTTCAAACACATCACCATCACCAAAATACAATTTTGTCATGAATCCATTTGTGTCCTTTGTTTAATATGCACATAGACCAAGGTGAGCGACACAGGCTCTTTAGAGCCTCTAGTTCGTAAATCTTAGTAATATTTTACAAAAATCTTCTCCTCTGAAACTACTGGGCCAAATTAATCCAAACTTGGCCACAATCATCTTTTGGGTTAGTAGTTTGAAAAATGTGTCCGGTGACCCGGCCGTCAAACCAAGATGGCCGCCATGGCTAAAAATAGAACATGGGTTAAAATGCAGTTTTTGGCTTATAACTCAAAACCCAAAGCATTTAGAGCAAATCTGACATGGGATTAAATTGTTTATCAGTTCAAGATCTATCTGCTCTGAAATTTTCAGATGAATCGGACAACCCGTTGTTGGGTTGCTGGCCCTGAATTAGTAATTTTAAGGAAATTTTGCTTGTTTTGGTTATTATCTTGAATATTATTATAGATAGAGATAAACTATAAACAGCAATAATGTTCAGCAAAGTAAGATTTACAAATAAGTCATCATGACTGAAATGGTCAGTTGACCCCTTTAGGAGTTATTGCCCTTTATAGTCAATTTTTAACCATTTTTCGTAAATCTTAGTAATCTTTTACAAAAATCTTCTCCTCTGAAACTACTTGGCCAAATTAATCCAAACTTGGCCACAATGATCTTTTGGGTTAGTAGTTTGAAAAATGTGTCCGGTGACCCGGCCATCCAACCAAGATGGCCGCCATGGCTAAAAATAGAACATGGGGTAAAATGCAGTTTTTGGCTTATAACTCAAAACCCAAAGCATTTAGAGCAAATCTGACATGGGGTAAAATTGTTTATCAGGTCAACATTTATCTGCTCTGAAATTTTTAGATGAATCGGACAACCCGTTGTTGGGTTGCTGACCCTTAATTGTTTGTTTTAAGAAAATTTTGCTGTTTTCGGTCATTATCTTGAATATTATTATTGATAGAGATAAACTGTAAACAACAATAATGTTCAGCAAAGTAAGATTTACAAATAAGTCAACATGACCGAAATGGTCAATTGACCCTCTTAGGAGTTATTGTTCTTTATAGTCAATTATTAACAATGTTCATAAAATTTGTAAATTTTTACTAACATTTTCCACTGAAACTAATGGGCCAAGTTCATTATAGATAGAGATAATTTTAAGCAGCAAGAATGTTCAGTAAAGTAAAATGTACAAACACATCACCATCACCAAAACACAATTTTGTCATGAATCCATCTGATTCCTTTAATATTCACATAGACCAAGGTGAGCGACACAGGCTCTTTAGAGCCTCTAGTTTTAAATAGAAAGAGCTAGCGGACTACTCATGACATTCAAATGTAAAATTATAAAGAATATAAAAGATTATATATAATTTTGAATTGATTAACTATAGATCTTGCCTCAGCTGTGAAGAATGTAGGACAGAAAGTCACAGGACAAAAAGTCACAAATCGTTGTTTTTCAGATTGTTGTCTTTGAATAAGCAATCTAATCAAAATTAAATCCTTTAATTGCACCTGTTATCGATGCGCGACATATCAGAACAGGAGCAATTACAGCGGATTCCATTGAGTGTGTAGCAAAAGGTAATATCTTTGGTTAGCTTGCTTGTTAGCTAAACCGTAAAGTCATTAGAAGATCTGATTTACTACCCTCCTTTCATTGTAGCATAGTCTAACAGACAGATAGATGGGTCTTCTGTCGGACTATTCTATTCTTAAAGTAGGGTAGTTTACCTTACCTAACAAAGACTTCATGGTTCAGCTAACAAGTAAGCTAACCAAAGATATTACCTTTTGCTACACACTCAATGGAATCCGCTGTAAAGGATTTATTTTTAATTAGAGTGTTGAATAAGAAAACACTTATTTTGAAAAATATTTTTTTATTTTTTATTGAACTATAATATATAAAACACTTTTGAACAAAATTATCAAAAAAAATATCGAAGATGATCAAAATAATTGTTAAGAATTTACAAAATGTCAAAATGTCAAAGTTGCTTGGCAATTAAATGGCTTTATGGTCAGTGCCAAGAAATTTATCCTTTGCATGATTAAATAAATTGTAAATGTTAAGTATAATGACACATTGCCTTAACTTTATTATAAATATATGTAACAAAAAGTAAATATTTCAAGATATTTCTCTTATATATTCAAACAATTGTCAACAAATGATTTGTGACTTTTTGTCCTATTAAATTTGTGACTTTATGTCCTGTGACTTTCTAACCGTTTACCGCTGTGAACCGGTGCTCGGCTAATATGTTACGTTATGTATGAGTATTTGAAAATGCGAAAAAGTAATTTTGGTTCCGAACAAGTTCTTAATAATTTAATTTTGGATGTAACGCGTCTTCTGATTGGCTGACGTTATTTTGTTATGAGCCCATAGACATAATTAAGTCATGTGACCGTGACGTCATCAATGTTTTTTCATGGTTTTCTACGGTTTAAAATGTAATTTAGAATTAAATTATAAGAAATGACCGTAATATTTTTTTCTGTCTATTCGAAATAACATAAAAAATGTGGTGCACACTGTTAAATAACCCGCTACGCGCGTTATTCAATGTGCACCAAATTTTTAATGTTATTTCTTCATAGACAGAAAGATATTACAGTCATTCCTTAAATAAAATACATATGTCCCGACTTCTCTTGTTTTTCACAATTCTTCTAAGAAACATACATTATGTGTTATACTTTATTACTGTGTATGATACTAGTACGTGTGCCGATTCTTATATTCATATCAATTTTTATATTTGACACACATCCCCTTTTTTACAGGAGCTTATGTACATGGTGAAATGGGAAGGTTACTCTGTTTACGAATGCTCGTGGGAACCAGAGGTTCATCTTAACCAAGTTTTGTTAAATACCTTCTATATACACCAGAAATCGACGACTCACGTCTGGCGTTATCAGCTCGCAACTTTGAATTGGCTATACAACAGAGGCTTAGAGGGAAGCACAATACTGTAATAATTAGATTTGACCTTGATGTTTTCAGACATTGTTTTGGTATAGAAAACAGTTACATTTTACAAAGTTTCATTTGGATGATTTTGAAAAATTACCACTACACAAGAACTGGCATTACAACCTGAACGCCAGTGGACGTGGATTGAAAATTGCATTTCCATTAACTGTTACAGTCAAACCCAAATTACATATGAAAAAAGTTTATATTTCTGAAAAAGACGTTGAGGATGATATGTGCCATTGAAGTGTGTACTTTTGATCAGCTATAGTGTCCCGCAGAGAATTTTGTAAAACTCTTCTCCATACATGTGTTTACAGTCCATATATACCAGTCATGTCAGACGAATTTACGAAATCGGGAAAGAACGGAATGGATACCGTCCTGAAAATATTACTCCGTATATACATTCGCTCGTCTATCAGTATTCACATCCCATTTTACGTGTCAAATTACGGACAGATTCGAAAGTTTAGCGGTCAGGCGGTCGAAAAAAGTTAATGACAGTATTAAAACAATATATCAAAAGAAAACTAATAAGATGGATTGCAATATTGATACGATTAAAGTTAGAAAGCGGATAGAAAACTTATGCAGCGAAATGGAACGGGAAAGAAGGAATTATGTGAAAAAGTATGACGACTGGTGGGAACACCACATCCGTGTAACCCGTGCACAAAAGAAGGAGAATGTGTCGAAAGAGATACAAGCCGCAGACGAAAAGTTCCATGTACCAACGGTAAATTCCGTCACATCATCCTTATCAACCGACGAGGTTGCTGATTTTGAAGACCTGTCCGTCAAAGAAATTAAACAGAAACTGTTAGCATTTGGCATAAAAACAAAACTGCGGAAGAAAGAAAAACTCGTAGTTTTTTTTAAAGAAACTGTTGGCGGCAGCAAGTAGACATTTTAATACAAACTTAACTTCAGATTGATTGAATGCGTGTTATTCCTTTTCGTTATTCACTACTTTTTGGTTGAAATTTATGGTAGATCTTTGATTGATTTAGTGAAAATTGTCTACAAGATAATTAAAAACACTTTTGAGTAAATTTAGGCAAGAAATCAATGTTTCGTTACAAGGGTGGGGGTTTGGTCATGGAAGTGGGGTTTGGGGGGATGGGGGGGGGGGTCTATGTTTTTACTTTAAAAAAAAACAAGAACTTTATTTTTTAAGGTTATAAACATTTTTCAGTTAGTTCTCTGTGTTCCCTTTTTTTGCTCTTATATCAAAGAAATTGTACATCTTCATTCATTTAAATATCATAATATCATATGTTATCCTGTAAATAATGCCATTGTATCAGACATCTGTAGGGGATTCTAGTAATATTTTTTTTTAAGGATGTATATACAAAGCAAGTTAGCCTCGTATACCGTCTTATCTTGAGTATTAAACTGAAAATATTGATTATAATAAGCAAAGTTTAACCTTCATCCCATCACTTCGGAGGCTTACGGCACGGAGTGGTAAATTTATTTAAGTTTGAAAATGTATTTTAGATATTGTACTTTTATGGTTATAGACTTAGTTTTCTGTCATACCAAAAAAAAAACAACGAAAAAAACCCAAGATAGTCTTAACTATCATCAAACGAAAGTTTCTGGTCGTTAGCATGGTTTTATATGTTTATAAATATATTGTTATTAAGTTTTTATATAGTTGATATAGAAAAGATGTTTTGTGAATGCCAATGAGACAGCTCTCTACAAGAGACTAAATGTCACAGATATTAGCAAAGTCACCATATACAGCATTCAACAATGACCAAACCCTTACAACATATTTAGCTAAAAAAACATCCGAAACGACAAATGTTTTTAAACTAGAAAACCAAGGGCTTATTCATGTACAATATAAAAAATATGTAACACAGCAGCAAACGACTACCACTGATTTACTGGATCCCGACATACATGTAGGACAGGCACATACATACCGAATGTGGCGTTGTTTAACATGTCAGTAACGGGCGCCCAATCCTTCCCTATTAACCTGGGACAGTGGTGAAACAGTACAATATAAGAAAAATACTATATAAATCATTTGGAAAACTAGCTCAGTCCATTTTATTACAATAGACTGCTTGATATAGATAACCTTGTTTATCATCATGTTTATTGCAGTGTAATGGTCTTGAAATAAATTGTCGTACTAGAGTAAACACACTTATTTTCTTAAATATTTGAAGTCACGAACATCGGCTGGTCAGTGTTTTCGTTATAACTTCAGTTTTTAGCAGAAATTTATGGCAGATCTTTGCTTGCTTTAGTTAAATGAGGGGGGGCAAGGGGTTTAACTGTTATGCTGTTATGGGGCATTTTAATTCTTTGTTATCTGTTATTCTGAAAATATATTTACTGTTAGCTGTTATTGTCTTATTCTTTGTTAGCTGTTATAGGACTATTATCTATTTTGTTATCTGTTATTATGAGAATCTATTTGCTGTTAACTGTTATTGCAAATTGGAATGTTAGCATTTTGACAGCCAATCTTCCGTAGAAATTGAAGATTGTGATTTGAATGGATAATAGTCTCATTGGCACGCTTACCACATCTTCTTACAATGTATATCTATTGGGGTCTTTCTACTGGTAATATCGGGTGGCCCTGTATTTGCAGAAGAATTTCAGTAACATACATCACATAAACATATTAAAATCAATTGGACCCAGGACCATTCCAGTATATATTATTATTATCCTTTGTAATAAATTCCGTTGTCTGTGAACATGTAGCATTTTGTACAAATTATAATTCACTTATTACTTGTACAGTAACTTATAGTATGGATTTTGTTATAAAAAAAGCATTGGTACACCCTATAGACTTTTTTTATTCAATGACCACATAATAATCTTTATGCTGTACTATTACACCACTGTCCCTGATTAGGGGAGGATTGGACACCAACTAGCATGCTTAAGTTGACGCAGTCACATTCTGTATGTGCCTATTTCCAAGTCAGGAGCCTGGATTCAGTGGTTGTAGTTTGTTACTGTGTTACTAAGTTTCTCGTTCACTATTTTGTGGATAAATTAGGCAGTTAGTTTTCTCCTTTGAATTGTTTTACATTACAATACTAAGTGGTATGGGTTTGAATTATGGCTTTGGGAATTATACAACATCTTTTTCTTTTAGCATTTATATTATAAGTGCTACTCCCTCTCTTTTCATTTACATGAAGGAGAATCCTGACCACCATATTTTTAAAAGCTTTTTAACTGCTTCACATGGCGAAAATTGAAGCTCAGAAATTATTGATGCAAATAAAGATGTGTCTTCAGTTTAATTTTTCAACAAATACCCTTTTAAAAATCCTACAGCTTCTACAATGCTGTACCCAAATTTTCCATATTCTATAATTTCACATAAGATGCATGATTTGTGTTTAACTTGGTGTCATCCAAATTTTCACTAGGTCCGATTTCTATTATACTATCAGAATTGTCACTTGAGTCAATTTCTATTATCAGAATAACCATAACTGGCATGTGTGTGCCAGTTGCATGTCCTGTCTCCACTGATCTGGGTATTTTTGTATTTTATAAGTAAGTTTTATCATGAGGTCATTAAATAAAAAAAAATACATTGTGCATCAATGTTTTTTTTTATTACTTGTAAAGTACAAATGTATATATATTGCTTTTCAGAAATAAAAAATCTAAAAATCAAATTGATAATAAAGTGTCACTGGCTGCACTACTTTCAAAAATTAAATAAAATAACCTAAATCATTAAAAATTGATCCATGCCCTAGATTAAAAATATCCGTATATCAAAAACAGAAACTACTAGTAATTTCGTTCAGAAAAATTCAACATCCATAATATAAATTTTTGTACAAGTTACGGAAAAAAATCATCCAAGGCAGAACTGCCTCAACGGCCGAAATAATTACATTTTTCTAGGTCCATACCACAAGTTATATACTAAGATCTACGAGTCATCTACTGGATTGGTCCTGGACAGATTCATTTTCATATTTCATTTACTGTTATCTGTTATTGTCCCTTTTCAATTCCTTGTTATCTGTTTTTCACCAAATCAATTCACTGTTTTGCTGTTATGGGGACCCCCCTTGCCCCCCCTCTTAAATTTATTAGAAACTTTGATATTGGCGATTAAGTGCCTGTTACATTATATCAACTATTGTTCCGGACTGCCACGGTATTTATCCCTTTTTAAATGTCTACTTTTTATTTTTGTAGTTGGGTTGCGGACTTATTGACGTACACATCACCTATTATTCATAACAAAAACACATGCTGCTATAAAATGCTTATTTATTACATATTGTTCTGTTTAAGGGAGTAGAAATTAATTATTTTATAAACATGTAACAGACAGCCAGAACAAAAAAAGAATGTTTCCAAACTCTTAACCAAATATTCAAGTTATGTAAGAGACAAAGGAGACAAAAGAAACAAAAACAGACCTTCAAATATTACCATTAAAATAAGTGATATTAGAACAAACAAAAGCATATACACAAAAAAAAAGATTGGATTACCTCCCTTAAACCGGACTAATTCTTGGCAATGATATTCAATATCCAACCGGCTGCTAGCAGTCAGTTCGATATTATAAGTTATATGGTTCGCTACTGCCCCCTTCGGATCCGTAGAGGGTTAGTAAAACTATAGGGGGTGAGGCCGCGGAGGCCGGATCCCTTATGAATTATATTCACCCTCTATGGATCAGTATCAGTGGCGGATCCAGAAATTTTCATAAGGGGGCCCACTGACTGACGTAAGAGGGGCCCGCTCCAGTCACGCTTCATTGATTCCCTATATAAGCAACCAATTTTTTTCCCAAAAAGGGGGACCCGGGCCCCTGCCCCCCCCCCTAAATCCGCCTATGAGTATGGGGTCAGTAGTTAACCGAATTTATCGTACGCTAGACTTTTTCTGCTGCGTTTTGTTGAAAAATAAACAATGAAACACAACAACATTATTACATGTAGATGAAGTCACCATTAACGCGTTATGAACCCCCTATGGAATTTACTAACCCCCTACGGTCTCATAGGGGGTCACCACGTGACGGTGTTAAACCAATCACAACGTGATAATCTACCCGCGTTGCGATAATCAAATTTAGTTGAAAATAATAAAACAATAAAGTATTTAATAACATTAAAAGCATAATTTTCATAGTAGAAAGGAATAAAAAAGATACGTACAATGTAGGAAATTGTTTTATGACACCTTCCAGTTGTCTTAATAAACTCTCGTTGTCCGAATATACACCCGTATCAATGCTTATGTAAGATGCATACTTGTCTGACTATATAATATACATTTTTATCAATAAAACGACATAAAAAATATAAAATTATATCTAACATTTCTTAAAACCAAAACAAAACCGATCGCTCTAGAAAGATTTAGAAATATAAATATAAATATATGGAAAACCCCGAAAAAGAAATATATAGTGAAAATCTACCTGAGACCGCTCAAATGACGGTGAGACCCCCCTAGTTTTTCAATGGCCATAAAATTCGACAAATTCATAGACTCTGTATATATATAAAAAAGATATCAAAAGGGTTTCCCAGAATATGGTCATCTTTCATATCTACGGCATTGGCGGATCCAGGGGGGAAGGGTCCATTTTTTTTGGCCGATCAATGCATTTGAATGGGGACATATAGTTGGACCCCCCCTTTTTAAAATGGCTGGATCCTCCCCTCTACGGAGGGCTTAGGTTGTCACTTTTAAGCTAAAAATTGTCAAAATTTCAGGACAATTGGCACGGGGCAATGGTGACAGCCCCTTGATCTCTAAATCTGCCTAATATTAAGGTTAGTTAATAGGTACATGTAGAGACTAAAAAGAGTTTGGGTACGCTTCCTGTCTTCCATGTTTACGGAGGGCCAAAAGTAACAGTTGGATATTCAAAATATAAAGCGAAAACATACATGAGACCGCTTAAATGACGGTGAGACCCTCCTGTTCTTTCAATTTCCAAAAAATTCGACAAATTCATAGACTCTGTATATATAAAGATTATATCAACAGGATTCACTTTATTACAAAACTGTATACGTTTTATAATGGCTTATCAACTAACTCATATACCTATTAGACCGATGGTTTTCCCGTTTGAACGGTTTTACACTAGTAATTATCGGGTCCTTTATAGCTTGTTGTTCGGTGTGAGCCAAGGCTCCGTGTTGAAGGCCGTACATTGACCTATAATGGTTTACTTTTTTAAATTGTTATTTGGATGGAGAGTTATCTCATTGGCACTCACACCACATCTTCCTATATACCTTTACGATTGTTTGATAATAATTTAATTTTGGATTTAACAGGTCTTCTGATTTGCTGAAAGTTTTCTGTCTATCAGTTCATAGACATAATTTTGTCATGTGACAGTGATATCATCAACATTTTTTTCATGATTTACTCCTGAAATTGGAATTTAGAATAAAATTATAAGGAATGACTGTAACATTTTCATGTCTATTCGAAATAACATCAAATTCGCGGCGCACTTCATGCGGGTTATTCAGGGTTCACAACATTTTTTATGTTATTTCTTTATAGACGGAAAAACAATATTTAGATATTACATTCATTTGATAAAAAAAATTTCACTGTACCTTTGCTCGTTGTAAAAATACAATGATTGATAAACACAAAGTAAAATTTAGATAATACATTTAATGCATAAATACAAAAATATATTCATATATGACAGAACGGATGAGAACGAGGCTTTACTAGGTGCATTGTTTAAATTACACGCGTCCTCATTACAACACGTGGTGCATATCCAACTACTTCCGGTTTGATCACATGGGACGGATTCCGAATGTTCTTTTATTTGCAGGTGACACGAGGAATTTTTCGTACAGGTCTTGATAATTGAAAGCTGTTCGCTTACCTCTGTAAAAAAAGAGAAATAAATAACACATAACTCAACATGTTAAAAGCATTGTAAATTGTGGTATATTGAAAATTTCGTAATAAAATGTACATTTTAAAAGGTGTGTTTAGCTTTTGAATGCCGACATTATTGTACTTTGTAAAAAATATTACCATAAAATATTGGATATATGACAACGTTATTTGACAAGAATCAAATCCTGCCAGACTGATTTATATTGCTTTATATTATGTTAAACCTAATTATGACACTGTCGTCTGGCAAGTATATCCCTGAATCCCAAACGAATAACTTTGCTTTAGATTATATTATAATACCCGAGTATGACAACGTTGTCTGTGAGGTACCAAATTCGAAACACATATGAATCACATGCCTTTGTATAATATTATATCTGAGAATGACAATGTCGTCTGACAAGTATCAATTCCTGAATCACAAATGAATCACTTTACTTCAGATTATATTCACCTGAGTATGACACTGTCGTCTGACAAGTATCTATTCCTGAATCACAAATGAATCACTTTACTTCTATTATATTTACCTGAGTATGACAATGGTGTCTGACAAGTATCTATTCCTGAATCACAAATGAATCACTTTACTTATATTATATTTACCTGAGTATGACAATGTTGTCTGACAAGTATCGATTCCTGAATCACAAAGGAATCACTTTACTTATATTATATTTACCTGAGTATGACAATGTTGTCTGACAAGTATCGATTCCTGAATCACAAAGGAATCACTTTACTTATATTATATTTACCTGAGTATGCCAATGTTGTCTGACAAGTATCTATTCCTGAATCACAAATGAATCACATTACTTATATTGTATTTACCTGAGTATGACAATGTTGTCTGACAAGAATCGAATCCTGAATCACAAGTGAATCACTTTACGGTAGATTATATTTATCTGAGTATGACAATGTTGTCCTTACAAGTATCGACTCCTGAATCACAAATGAATCACTTTACTTATATTATATTAACCTGTGTATGACACTGTCGTCTGACAAGTAGCGAATCCTGAATCACTTTACTTAAGATTATATTTACCCGTGTGTGACAATGTTGTCTGACAAGTATCGATTTCTGAACCATAATTGAATCACTTTACTTATATTATATTTACCTGAGTATGACAATATTGTCTGACAAGTATAAATTCCTGAATCACAAAAGAATCACTTTACTTTATATTATATGTACCTGAGTATGACAATGTCGTCCAGCAAGTATTGATTTCTGAATTACGAATGAATCAAAAGGCTTCAGATTGTATTATATCTGAGTATGACACTGTTGTCTTACAAGAATTGATTTCTGAATCACAAACAAATCACTTTACTTAAGATTGTATTTACCCGAGTATGCCACTGTCGCCTGAAAAGTATCGAATCTTGAATCACAAATAAATCACTTTACTTCAGATTATTTTCACCTGTGTATGACACTGTCGTATAACAAGTATCGAATCCTGAATCACAAATGAATCACTTTACTTATATTATATTTACCTGAGTATGACAATGTTGACTGACAAGTATATTTTTCCTGAATCACAAAAGAATCATTTTGCTTTAGATTATATTTACCTGCGTATGTCAAGGTTGTCTGGCAAGTATAATATATTCCTGAATCACAAATGAATCACTCTGCTTTACATACGATATTTACCTGAGTATGACACTGTCGTCTGACAAGTATCAAATCCCGAGTCACATTGCTTCAGATTATATTCTCCAACACACAGAAAATTGTTTCGTTCGTTTTCACATTTATAACACATGAGACCATGACATTCTGAAAATTAAAGAATAGTATTTTTACGATTGTCAATTAATCAATAAGTTTGGAAGCATGTGAGATAACTCTCTTTGTTTAAAACCTAATACTACTAGTATCAGCTCTTGTGTTCTCCTTTACAGCGTTGATGATGTTAGTTATTATGATCACGTGACTTGTGGTTTTTTTGCACACGACACCATCATGAAACACCTCCTCTGGTACAGCATGTTTGTTCTCAACGTAGAATATTATTCATGTATTTCCCGTGCCGAAGGGAGATGTGAAGATTTGTTCACCCAAGAATATTCATATTTAACGAGGGCTCTGCCCGGGGGAAATATAATTTTTCGAGGGTGGTCAAATCTTCATATCTCCCGAGGCCAAGGGAAATGAATGTTTTATTCCACTGCCTAAGCTTTGTATACTATCTAAACTTTAAATGATTATTAGTTTGCATACCAGCATTTTTTTAATTTTTTTTATCCGCTTGTTTTTATTACTAAACACGACATACATATTGATAAATAGTAAGGATAAACATTAAATGTTCCATTAGTCTTTTTGTTCTAATATGTGAAATAAATTTGAACACGAAAATGATATTTGCTAATTAAAAAGCTATTTAGAAAATAAGAAGTTCAAGACGTTAGGTACATAAACCGCGCGTAACATCGAACGATTAATACCTAATAAAGCATACGAGGATATGTCGACCCAACAGTATATTGACTGAAATCAATACAAATGTATGGACTTTCGACGAGGTAAACACATTATATATGGAACTGATTATATTCACCGAAGACAAGGTCCGAATTCAATATAATTCAACAGGTAAATTATCAAAAGGGGTTTGGAAAAAAGTAAACAACAGGTCACGTGTGCGGATATGATAACATCGATGTCATGGGGAAAAGTAAACTCTACATACATGTACATTACGGCTGAAGAATAAATAGGAGTTCGTGCAAATGTTTAAATATATATCATGTAGGTAGACTTCTGTGAGAAAAAAAACTAGTATTTGCATATACAAATGTGGGACAGAAACACGAATTGTCGAAAAATGAGAGTACACACGTTAAAATAAACGAACGGACGAATTCTCCATCGATGGTATGCCACATGCCTTAGAGGGGTATATAACTATCTTGAATATCGCCTCAATGGTTAAGAAATTCTAGACCATGTTGCGATTTACATATTTAGTGATAAAGCTCACTTGATGAGGCAGGTGTTTCGTAAAGACAATGTGTTCAAGAAGTACGACCGTTTTCTATCGCGTTTTAAGCTATATGGTCTCATAGTTGGGCATGCTTCCATAAGGCACGGGATATCGTGAGTTTGATCCCAGTAAGGTTCAAACAAAATTAACCAAAAACTTTAAAAAGAAAACACTAAGGCTTAAAGCACTTGGCGTTTATTATTAAGAAAACAGACAGGTTTGATCGAATGAGTCGGTCAAGTACAAAGTAAGACACACATATATATATGCATATCACACAACATTTTAATTAAAGTCTTGAGCATGCATGACACGGTTGTTATAAACTGAACTCTTAAAAGTCATTCACAAATTCAAGAGTCTCCACGATATTTTTCGATGTGTTTCATTTGTTTACAGATCTATCATCGGCTATATAAAATGTAATTATATCTTTTTCGTACCCAAAACTGAAAAAAAAACTACACGTTAACGGTTGCATTACAATAGATTAGGACGGTGTTATCCAATCAGAAGGTTTTGTGTAAACACTATAACAAATATTACCCACACTATATTTCTGTGATTCGGAAACAATAATACACTGATTTGTTTGTATCGTTGAGGTTGCTGTCTTTTCTACATATACTTTACATATCCATTTTAATTTTATTGAAAATGTACAAGTATGACTATCCGTCCACTTCCACTTGTATATTTATCCATCTGATGAGTTAAGTCTTTTTTATAGTTCGTTCTTTTGTTGTACTGTTATAGTACCACTGTCCCAGGTTAGGCGGAGGATTGGGATTCCGCTAACATAATTAACCCCGCAACATTCTGTGTGTATGTGCCTGTCCCAAGTCACGAGCCTGCAATGCAGTGGTTGTCGTTTGTTTATGTGTTACATATATTTGTTTTTCGTTCATTTCTTATACATAAATAATTAGGCCGTAAGTTTTCTCGTTTGAATTGTTTTACATAGTAATTTCGGGGGCCTTTTATAGCTTATGGTTTGGGCTTTGCTCATTATTGAAGGCCGTATGGCGATTTATAGTTGTTAATTTCTGTGGTATTTTGTGGAGGGTTCAACTTGTCTCACTGGCATTCACACCAATCTTTTTTTTTTATATTTTTTAAATGGTATATATTTACATTCATTTAATTACCTACATGTATCATACAAAAAAAGGTAAAAGAAATTTCATATTTTTTTTTAAATCATTCAATTTCTTAAAATAAAATTCACATGCTATTTCTCCGGGTGAGGTATTTTCTCACTGCGTTGAACACCCATTGGTGGCCTTGTGCTGTTGTCCGCTCTTCGGTACGGGTTGTAAAATTGTCTACAATAGTATATGACAAATTCCCCGTTTCCATTCTCAATTTGAACTCAATTTGCGTGATAAAAAGCTATGTTTAACAAAGACCGAGCTTAAAATGGTTACCATGATCTAATTTGATTTTACCTATCTATCATTTATTTTGATAGCTTACAACTCCATCATGTATTCCCTGCCGAGCCTCATCGTGACACGGGATATTAAGTCATAGAGCGTTGAAGTTTACGTTATGTGTTATATCCAATTACCGTAATGTGATCCGTCACAAGTTATGTAAGACCACAAGGGACTATATTCCATAGAATTAGTGTCAAACTAATCTAATTTTAGTTTTAAATGTCTGGAACATTAAAGAAACTGAAGCTTTCATCGCCACGGCGTGTCATTGGAAATTCATACGTTATTTATTCACCTTTCTGAAGTAACGATTTCCTATATGGAAAGAGTACTTTCTGAGAGTGTATTGGTACTTTGGTCTCTTGTGAAGAGTTGTCTAACTGGGAATTTTACCACATATCTTCTTTTTTTTTTTTTTTTTTATAAATAATGAAATGTTATTTCTTGATATAAAGATGAAACGATTATGTAGGAATATGATAGAAATCCAGAGGGTGTTGAGTTGGGGGACAGGGTGCCCTCTTTCCTGGAAAAATGGTTGATTATGAAGGGAATCAATGAAGCATGACTGGAACAGTCCTCCTCTAAGACAGTCAGTGGGCCCCCACTTCTGAAAATTTCTGGATCCGCCACTGAGTAATACTACTTCTGCTAGGCAAATTTATAATTCTCAAATATCGAAATCAAAACTGAACGGTTTTTTTTTTAATTAATGTAAAATGGGTTTTTGAGTATGAAATAAGTTAGTTATGATAGCTCGACCACACCGTACAGTATAAAACGATGAGTAAAACTCTTGAAGTAATCTGTACCATGTCAAGCAATGAAAAATGTATAACAATAGGTCCGAGTACACAGTTATCGTCCTTTGATTTTTTTTGTCCATAGTCCCTAGTGTGGAGAGTGTTTGCTTGCCAATGTTTGTAGTACCCCTTTCAAATGTATGGGACGGGTTCATATTTCATACCCCAAATAGCAAGTACATGTAGGGGTGAAATTACACTGTAATAAAATTTCGGTTATGAATTTTAAAGAAAAGTTATGTAGTGATTTGGTCCAGATAAGAAAAATTACAAATAAGCATTTCGGAAGCTGTCAAAAGATTTCAAGACCCCCTTAACATAAGATTGTCCCTATTCTGAAATAGACCCGATGAAGTTTTCTATGATTTTGATTCGCGAGTTATTAAGTGTGCACCATATTTTTATGTTATTTCTTCATAGATAGAACAAACATTACAGCAGTAATTCCTAAAATATTCAAATAAGAAACATTATATAAGACAAACAAGGCAATCTCTCAATCATTTGTTTGTCTTTTTGTTTGACATGTTCGTTTTTGAATATGTTTGGTCGTGGTATTTTCGGATTCTATTTGACTTTTTATTTGTCCTTTTAGGTTACTCTCTCTCTCATTTTACGCTTTGTTTTCGGTTTATTTTCGCCTTAGTAATTTTGATCGTCTCTTTGGTACATATCTTGCCTTTTCCATCTCATATATGTATATATTCAGGAATATTAAAAGACGGTTCACATAAAGGATTAAAATCAGTCCGCGTAATAAAGTTACTATCATGGACACCTAACAGCTGTTCACTAGACTCAAGCTGGCTGCCACTTTTATCGGCCAATCAAGATAGCAGCCACTTTTTTCCAGCAGCCAATTTTGACGATATGTCTAAAAAACCAAAAACTGCATGAGACTCAAACGTTCCAAAAATCGTTACATCTTAGTTAAATATAATTTAACAGCGGAATTCGACCACTTCGCAGCTGTTCACATAAATGTTTCTGATGCATGCATATTTGTCAATGTTTAACCCATTGATGATATAGTATCTTAACAACGTAAAACAATGAACTTTAACGATAACGATCGGTTATTATGTACATTTGTAAATAACAATTACTCGATAGAATAATTACAATGACTCGATAGAATAATTAAATTATTCATATTCACGAATTTCGATTTTGACCTTCCGTTAACTTTTAAAAACAAGGTTTAAGAAGACATTAAGCTGACGTTTATGTTATATATTGTTTGCTGTCATACTTAAAAGTCTTTGTTAAGTCCGTATGTCCTCCAATCAACGAAATAAAAAACAGACAGAAAAATACGGAGGTGTCATATTCCAGAGGCGGATTTGAAGGGGGCCAGGGGGCCCGCCCCTCCCTTTTTCTGGGAAAAAAATAATTGATTATACTATAGGGAAAAACTGAAGCATGACCTGAAAATTTCTAGACCCGCACTGTATTCGTTGACATATCTGAAGCCGGCCTCCTGGTTTGAGTCATTCTCTCTGCTATGAAGACCTATTGGTGGCTTTGGGCTGTTTTCTTCTCTTTGGTCGGGTAGCGACATTGTATCTGTGTGACGGGAATGCTTTACTTAGAAATGTGATAGATGCTTAGTTAGCCGTAAGCTGGCTTGTTACACAGAGGACCCGGGTTTGAGTCCCGGCAGGTACAAGCAATTTTGTAATGAAATGCATGCTCTCCGGTTCATTACATTGGTGCCCAACTAAAGACCAACTGTGGTTAGGGAGGAAATCTATCTAATCTGTAGCGAGGGTATTATGTGAGAGTAATAATGGTATGAGGACTTTTGAGGTGTAAGAAGTGTGACGGGATTGATTCCCTTAGAACATGTGGGATTTCAAATGGTCTTAGTCAGCCGTAATTAAGCGGTTGAGCTAAGGAAGTACATCTTTAGCTCAGTCGATTAACGCGCTGACCCAGGTTCGAGTCTTCGTGGATACAAGCAATTTTGTAATGAAGTTCATGCTCTCCAATTACATCTGTTTGACCTTGCATGTTCCCCATTTCCATTCTCTATTTTACCGTTAGTTTCTCTTAGTCATCCAAGTAGACAAGATCAGCAGATACATGCTACATATTCCAATTTGCTTCAATACAAACAAAATTACTATTGTTGAAGAAATCAATTTGACTCTTCTTTAGGGAGGTTTACAAATAATGAAAATGTCGGATATGTCTCATTACAAGCTTTCAACAGACGTCGTCTTCAATTAGATTATTTTTTTATATAGATTTATTACTGAAGAAGAAAATAAAGGGTAGAATATTATTGAGAGATGAAACAAGTAATATAGAATCCGATGAAAACATTCTCTGCAAAAGTGTTTACACTGGGTCGATGACACTGCTGGTGGACGTTTCGTCCCCGAGGGTATCACCAGCCCAGTAGTCAACATTTCGGTGTTGACATGAACATCAATAATGTGGTCATTTTTATAAATTTCCTGTTTACAAAACTTTGAATTTTTCGAAAAACTAAGGATTTTCTTATCCCAGGCATAGATTACCTTAGCCGTATTTGGCACAACTTTTTGGAATTTTGGATCCTCAATGCGCTTGAATTTTGTACTTGTTTGGCTTTATAAATATTTTGATATGAGCGTCACTGATGAGCTTTATGTAGACGAAACGCGCGTCTGGCGTACTAAATTATAATCCTGGTACCTTTGATAACTATTTACACCTAAAGTATCCTCAGTCAGGAATCTGATGTTCAGAAGTTGTCGATTGATGATAATATCTGTTTTCTTGTATATAATTATATTTTAGACCGTTAGTTTTCCTGTCTTCATTTTTTTTCATAAATAAGGCCGTTAGTTTTCTCGTTTGAATTGTTTTACATTTTCTTATCGGGGCTTTTATAGCTGACTATGCGGTATGGGCTTTGCTCATTGTTGAAGGCCGTATGGTGACCTATAGTTGTTAATGTCTGTGTCATTTTGGTCTTTGGTAGATAGTTGTCTCATTGGCAATCATACCACATCTTCTTTTTTATATTGATTGTTTTATTCTAGTCATGTTGGTGCCATTGATAGCTTGCTGTTCGGTTTAAACTTAGATTGTGTATTGAAGGCCGTAATTTGATCTAAAATTGTTTATGTTTTACACATTGTAACTTGGTTACTATGGAGAGTTGTCACATTGTCATTTATACCACATCTTCTTATATCTATTATGAAGGAGATCAGTTGATCTTTTGCAACATTTTCCAATTGGCTTTAATACAAACAAAAAGTAAACGAATTACTATTGTGGAAGAAATCAATTTGACTCTTCTCTTGGGAGGTTTACAAATAATGAAAATGTCAGATACGTCTCATTACCAGCTTTCAACAGACCTTTGTCTTCAATTATATAGATTTATTACAGGAGAAGAAAATAAAGTGTAGAATATCATTGTAAGAGATGAAACAAGAAAAATAGAATCGATGGAAACATTTTCTTAGCGGAGTGTTCCTAGATTGCAATGAATGCTCCGATGTTAAGGTGTAACACAGCATTTAACTTCTGATTTAAATTAACTGTCATTTACAGAACTTAAACAGTGGTTACTTCGAGCGAGATTTCATCATAAGCTATAGAGTATAGAAAAGAAAGTTGATAGAAATATATATATAGGTTTGTTCAGAAATGTTTGAAAGGAGCAAAACCTTATAATTTTTCCAGAAGTCAGTGAAATATAAACCCCAAAATGGTTTCCGTTTTAAAGTTGTACGTTTTCTAGTAATAGAAAAAGGAAGATACCTTAAAATACTAAGAGAAAAAAGATTATGAAAAAAACTGTAAACAAATTGAAGATGAAATTCATTTCTTTTTATATTGTAATAGAAACCATAATACTAGAAATGTTTATTTTTGATTTTTTGATAAATGAGAATATCAACTTTATACATTTAAATGACATGGATAAAATAACATATACACTCAACCCAATTTCACACATTCAGGTAAATAAGCTAGCTAAGCTAGCTAAGGATCCTTTTTAACTATTGAACTGAGAACAGGGGACTCTTGAAATATTTACTTTTATTATGTATATTACTGAATCTTGTTGTTATTTTTTATTTTCATTTTGTTATGTTGTGTCACATACTATAAATATTTAGTTTTATGGCAATAAAGATTTGAATTGAATTGAATTTAAATCAAGTTTTATTAAAAGGAATGAGTACATGACAGATGCGTGTTCTATTTAAGATTTATGACCCCTTCTGTATCCAGTGAATTACGATAGTTTTAAACTGCAAAAGTATCAAAACAGCAAATATAATGAATAATAGATATTGTCCATTTTGTACATATACTAAGGGAAAACTTCTTACAAAGCATTCATATCTATAATAGTTTATTAGCATTTAGTAGAGAAAGAGAATTTGGTGAAAATAAAAAAAAAGTTTTTGTAGAAAATCCACAGACTTTGATACACAAATTTTTGTTATAAAATTTGATACATGATAGATTACTCACTTGCTTTTCTATAATGTGTTACCGTTTATTGTTTACAAAAAGTCCTAAACAACCTTTAAATTCCAAAACACCTCGTGTTGAGTCACTAAAGCCGATCGCACCCTAGAAGGTTTACTTGAATTGGTCCATATTTATTTGTTTTAACCAAAATAACTAAATTTATAAATTTGTTTTAGGAAATCATTGCTAGCACTGCATGCAATAATCCTCTATCTATCATGCATCGAATTGCCAATTATGAGAGTACAAGGAGAAAGGCTGTGGAATTTCTATAAAATTTCAATATGTTTAGCATTGAATCAACAAAAGGTTACATAATCCTTTCGGGTTATAGTGGTTAGTTACATTTATTTTTACTGAACATCAAAATGATTTTAAGGAAAATGATCAAGTTTATTTTGAGAATTTCATGCAAAACATATAATAGTAGGTAAATGACATGTATATATATTATATATGTGAATTATAGTTATATTGTTTACTTATTTTGTACGTCACAAACTTAATGTTTAAAGTTTATATGGCAATAAATATTTGAATTGAATTGAATTGCATAAGGTGGCCTGTGGTTAAGTAGTTCTAGCCAGTCAATACTGAGGTTGTAAGTTTGAACCCCACCCGTGCAGGTGCACACGACTCCAATCTTTATTGACTAGGAATTTCAGTTTTCCTATCGTAGGTTGGTATTTGGCTTCCTTCACAAATAAAAACAGACCGCCACGAAATTACACTATATAAGTGGCACTTAAAAGTAGCGTGAAAACACTAACAATTAATGTACAATTCGGAAAAGAAATGATTCAGAAGTGGAATGAAAAATATAAAAAAATTAAGTGAATATTATGGAGTTATTTCCCCATTTAGACTTTCATAGTGCATTTCATATAATTAACATCTGCCATGACCAAGGGTATAAAAAAAGGTTTCCAATCTACATGTATGAATCACGATTCTTAAGCGGAGTAGCACTTATATTTTTATCGACAAACATTCTGTTTTCATTACTTGTGTCAACATTAAGATGAAACTTTTAACAAATGTATCGCGATACTTGGAATCGAAATTTTATCAATACAAATTTAATAAGTCGGAGATTAATGTGAATTTTTACAGACTTCAATTTATTAATTGTTTCAACATTATAATTTGATCTTTTAGTAACTGTATGGCTTTCATAGGAGAATGTAAGGGTAAAACAAGTGGGTCCGGTCCCCCTTTTTAGCTCACCTGGCCCAAAGGGCCAAGTGAGCTTTTCTCATCACTTGGCGTCCGTCGTCCGGCGTCCGTCGTCCGGCGTCCGTCGTCCGTCGTCCGTCGTCCGTCGTCGTCGTCGTCTGTCGTTAGCTTTTACAAAAATCTTCTCCGCTGAAACTACTGGGCCAATTTTTACCAAACTTGGCCACAATCATTATTAGGGTATCTAGTTTAAAAATTGTGTCCGTTGACCCAGCCAACCAACCAAGATGGCCGCCATGGCTAAAAATAGAACATAGGGGTAAAATGCAGTTTTTGGCTTATAACTCAAAAACCAAAGCATTTAGAGCAAATCTGACATGGGGTAAAATTGTTAATCAGGTCAAGATCTATCTGCCCTGAAATTTTTAGATGAATCGGACAACCCGTTGATAGGTTGCTGCCCCTGAATTGGTAATTTTAAGGAAATTTTGCTGTTTTTGGTTATTATCTTGAATATTATCATAGATAGAGATAAACTGTAAACAGCAAAAATGTTCAGTAAAGTAAGATCTACAAATAAGTCAACAGGCCAAAATGGTCTGTTGACCCCTTTAGGAGTTATTGCCCTTTGTAGTCAATTTTTAACCATTTTTCGTAAATCTTAGTCATCTTTTACAAAAATCTTCTCCTCTGAAACTACTGGGCCAAATTAAACCAAACTTGACCACAATCATCATTGGGGTATCTAGTTAAAAAATTGTGTCCGGTGACCTGGCAAACCAACCAAGATGGCCGCCATGGCTAAAAATCGAACATCGGGGTAAAATGCAGTTTTTGGCTTATCACTCAAAAACCAAAGCATTTAGAGCAAATCTGACATGGGGTAAAATTGTTTATCAGGTCAAGATATATCTGCCCTGAAATTTTGAGATGAATTGGACAACCCGTTGATAGGTTGCTGCCCCTGAATTGGTAATTTTAAGGACATTTTGCTGTTTTTGGTTATTATCTTGAATTTTATTATTGATAGAGATAAACTGTAAACAGCAAAAATGTTCAGCAAAGTAAGATCTACAAATACTGTTGATTTCTTTAGGAGTTATTGCCCTTTATAGTCAATTTTTAACCATTTTTCATAAATCTTAGTTATCTTTTACAAAAATCTTCTCCTCTGAAACTACTGGGCCAAATTAAACCAAACTTGGCCACAATCATCATTGGGGTATTTAGTCTAAAAATTGTGTCCCGTGACCTGGCCAACCAACCAAGATGGCCGCCATGGCTAAAAATAGAACATAAGGGTGAAATGTAGATTTTGGCTTATAACTCTGAAACCGCAGCCTTTAGAGCAAATCTGACAGGGGTAAAATTGTTAATCAGGTCAAGATCTATCTGCCCTGAAATTTACAGATGAATCTGACAACTTGTTGTTGGGTTGCTGCCCCTGAATTGGTAATTTTAAGGAAATTTTGCTGTTTTTGGTTATTATCTTGAATATTATTATAGATAGAGATAAACTGTAAACATCAATAATGTTAAGCAAAGTAAGATTTACAAATAAGTCAACATGACGGAAATGGTCAATTGACCCCTAAGGAGTTATAGTCCTTTATAGTCAATTTTTAACAATTTTCATAAAATTTGTAAATTTTAACTAACATTTTCCACTGAAACTACTGGGCCAAGTTCATTATAGATAGAGATAATTGTAAGTAGCAAGAATGTTCAGTAAAGTAAGATGTACAAACACATCACCATCTCAAAACACAATTTTGTCATGAATCCATCTGCTTCCTTTGTTTAATATTCACATAGACCAAGGTGAACGACACAGGCTCTTTAGAGCCTCTAGTTGTTAGAAAAATTGATTATCTAGGGAATCACTGAAACATGACTGAAGCGGGTCCCCTCTCAAGCAGTCAGTGGGGTCCCGTTTGCAAATATCTTGTGTTGCTACTGGCTTTACTTGCATTGAATTTAATTCTTTGTTAACACATATTAAATAAGTCACAGACTAAATAAAAATGATTACTTGTATCAACATTATGTCGCAAACGTTTTACAACTGTTCAGCTTAAAGCCTTTGTCTGTATGGAATAAATTACTTTGTTAATATAAATTAAATAAGTCGCAAAGTAATGTGAATTTCTGTAGAATGCAACCTATTACTTGTTTCAACATTACCATGTAAACTGTCAACAACTGTATCACTTTATATATTGAATAGAATACTTTGTCAATACAAATTAAATAAGTCGCATAGAACTGATAATTCCTATAGCATGTACATGTACACACTGCAATCAATTACTTGTTTCCGATAATTGACGACTTTACGGTTGTCAAGGATTTAAATGAGGAAAATATACCTTCGAGACTTTTAACATTAGAGCAAATCATTATATTCCGTTAAATGGTAGGCATTGTCTTATGGCTGTAATATACCGGCCGGTCCAATTTAATGTTGAAAGACCATATATATAGGGGTTTCAGTAAATTACAGACATTAATTAATCTGATGTAGTCTAGTAAAATTGAGAATGGAAATGGGGAATGTGTCAAAGAGACAACAACCCGACCAAATAAAAAACAACAGCAGAGGGTCACCAACAGGTCTTCAATGTAGCGAGAAATTCCCGCACCCGGAGGCGTCCTTCAGCTGGCCCCTAAACAAATATATACTAGTCCAGTGATAATGAACGCCATACTAATTTCCAAATTGTACACAAGAAACTAAAATTAGAATAATACAAGACTAACAAAGGCCAGAGGCTCCTGACTTGGGACAGGCGCAAAAATGCGGCGGGGTTAAACATGTTTGTGAGATCTCAACCCTCCCCCTATACCTCTAACCAATGTAGAAAAGTAAACGCATAACAATACGCACATTAAAATTCAGCTCAAGAGAAGTCCGAGTCTGATGTCAGAAGATGTAACCAAAGAAAATAAACAAAATGACAATAATACATAAATAACAACAGACTACTAGCAGTTAACTGACATGCCAGCTCCAGACTTCAATTAAACTGACTGAAAGATTATGATTTCATCATATGAACATCAGGCACAATCCTTCCCGTTAGGGGTTTAGTATCATACCATCATAACATATATGAGAAGAACATAACCCGTGTCATGCCAACAACTGTTTTTAGAATAAATGTGTTTAGTTCCGATGCAAAGACCTTACCAGTGACTCAATATTAACGCCAAAATATGATCTTTAATGACTTGACAACAGTATCGTAATTATATCCCTTTTTAATAAGTCTATTCGAAGGTTTTGTAAGTTTCTGAGGTGAATACTGACACCTTTGTGCTTTATAAAGAATATTTCCATAAAAAATTGGATGTGAAATACCTCAACGTATTAGAAGTCTGCATGTTGAGCTATATTTACGAATGATGTCTTTAGTGCCTAGCTCAAAGCATAGCTTTGTTGAAGTTCTGCGCGCAGTGCACGAATATAGTCTTTCTGCAGACAGTCTTGGGCCGCTCAAGGCCCCGAATGGGTCAAGGGCAAGATATGTTGGAATTTCATTTTTTATGTCTGATATTTTTTAGAATTATGTATAATGACATGATCTGGTTATATTTCGATAAAGTTCTGGACTGGTTCCATGAAAATATTGTCTTAAATGTTCAATTCTCAGCAAGCGAGTTACCTTTCGAGTATGATAGATAACTTGACGAAGACACGCTCAACTTTCAGGGAGTGATGCAAACAATATATAAATCGTATACTACATAGAGAACGCCATTACATAAGATTATGAATTATATAAGGTCATTAAATTAGTCATAGGCCCAAGCTTTGCTGGTTTTAGATCTGATAAAAAAACGTTCTTGTACAATATCCAAGTGTCTATACAGTATATCTAGCTCTAAGCTGGACTGTGTAAGACAGTTATGACAAAATGTTACATAGAATTTTACAGATCTCTCTTTGGCGCCGTTCGAAATTGACTAAACAAGTGAAACTGCGAGCTACTGCTCACTGATGATACCCCCGCCGCAAGTGGATAATTTTAATAGTGTAAAAATATGCAAGTGTTCGGTAAACAGGAAGTTGTCGAGTGATGAATCTGAAAACGCATCATACAGTATAGCTGACTTATATAAACCCTGAAACCAAATTTCAGAAATCCTTGTATTGTAGTTCCTGAGGAAAATGTGACGAAAATTTTCAACTTGGCTACATGTGTAAAATCATACAAGTGTTCGGTAAACAGGAAGTTGTCAAATCATGAATCTGAAAACGCATCACACGGTATAACAGACTTATATTAACCTTGAAACCAAATTTCCGAAATCCTTGTATTGTAGTTCCTGAGAAAAATGTGACGAAAATTTTCAACTTAGCTACATGTGTAAAATCATACAAGCGTTCGGTAAACAGGAAGTTGTCGAGTGATGAATCTGAAAACGCATCACACGGTATAGCAGATTTATATAAACCTTGAAACCAAATTTCAGAAATCCTTGTATTGTAGTTAATGAGAAAAATGTGACGAAAATTTTCAACTTGGCTACATGTGTAAAATCATACAAGTGGTTGGTAAAAAGGAAGTTGTCGAGTGATGAATCTGAAAACGCATCACACGGTATAGCAGATTTATATAAACCTTGAAACCAAATTGCAGAAATCCTTGTATTGTAGTTCGAGAGAAAAATGTGACGAAAGATATTCATGGGACGGACGGACTGACGGACTAATAGACGGACGGACTGATGGACAGACAGAGGTAAAACAGTATACCCCCTTTTTCAAAGCGGGGGTATAATTATCAAGATATATAACAGCTGACTTTCTGACTTTGTCATTGGTAAATCACACAAGCATGTAGCTGGGTGAAATGTAATGTTGCAATCTGTATAGCCTTCAGATCTTTTAATGTTATAAGACAGCAACCAAACGACACAAACAAATGATAAAAGACGTCTAGGGGTTTTAACTTTTAAACTGATAAGTGATTTGCAAATTAACGAAAGAACAATGATTGTATATTAAAGGATAAACACAAAGGTCGAATGTACTATAGTTTAGATCATAGCAACCATTATAATTCTAGAAAATGGCATTCTTGTGTAGAGAAGTACAGAACAAGTAGAACACTCGTACATAAAACACCAACAACTACATCAATGGCATTCTTGTGTAGAGAAGTACAGAACAAGTAGAACACGCGTACACAAAACACCAACAACTACATCAATGGCATTATTGTGTAGAGAAGTGCAGAACAAGGAGAACACACGTACACAAAACACCAACAACTACATCAATGGCATTCTTGTGTAGAGAAGTACAGAACAAGGAGAACACGCGTACACAAAACACCAACAACTACATCAATGGCATTCTTGTGTAGAGAAGTGCAGAACAAGGAGAACACACGTACACAAAACACCAACAACTACATCAATGGCATTCTTGTGTAGAGAAGTACAGAACAAGGAGAACACGCGTACACAAAACACCAACAACTACATCAATGGAATTCTTGTGTAGAGAAGTGCAGAACAAGGAGAACACACGTACACAAAACACCAACAACTACGTCAATGGCATTCTTGTGTAGAGAAGTGCAGAACAAGTAGAACACGCGTAAACAAAACACCAACAACTACATCAATGACATTCTTGTGTAGAGAAGTAGAGAACAAGGAGAACACGCGTACACAAAACATCAACAACTACATTAATGGCATTCTTGTGTAGAGAAGTGCAGAACAAGGAGAACACGCGTACACAAAACACCAACAACTACACCAATGGCATTCTTGTGTAGAGAAGTGCAGAACAAGGAGAACACGCGTACACAAAACATCAACCACTACATCATATGCATGAAGGAATATTTAAGTGATCTACTAAATTTCTGTATACAGAACGTTTGTATTAGTTTGTTTTCTTTCTTTTTTCGGTTTTTCGTGTTTAATGTTTGTGTGTTTTAATATTCAACATACCTCGACAAATTATATACAAATCTTTCGATGTGTGCCAAATGTGTTATTATCGTAAAAAAGTACATGTATTAAATACAAACCTGTACAAAAATAGGCCATGACCACTGCAAAAAAGGTTAAAACTTCCATAGTATCCAGATATTGCCATTCAATGTCCTGCACTCATATTGTCATTTCTACGTTTTTAAAATATACAACGCCAAGCGAACTGTAATTAAAAGTAACAGCAAGGGGGATGTTTGTTACATAAGTTAATATTGGAATATTGACATTTGCAGTTAAAGTCACACGGGCTTCAGCAAAAATAACGACATCATATATCAATACTTGTTTACGGGAAATTCAACTTTCACACTTTGGTGTTCAAACATTTGACCTCCTTATTTATATCTGTTCAAATACAGACTTTGCAAAGCAGTAGTCCTCTAAATTGAATAACGATTAACATATTTCTTAAACGAAATCACTTTTGTATTGAATCCCTTTAGAAGTAGAGTAGCTGTTCCTTGTTATGGTTTATCATTGGTCAATGGTATTTTGACAAATAGATGTACATTGAGTTAATTAAAATAATTCAATTTATAATGGCTTTAATATGTAGATCTCCTCAAATGTTCCTTTTCGATTGTTCCAAACTTCAACACTGTTTAAAAGATACCAGATAGAAAGAAAAATTATGAATCGTAAATTTAAATAACTGGTTCTCGTCAAATCTATCGCATGTTCTTAAAAAGTGCTTGAAAAACATACACGACAAAAGTCGTACACATAATTAACTAAGTGATAGTATGCACTGCATTTCTGTTCCGTTGAATCCTGTATTTCCGATCAACTACATCAATTTTACACGTAGAATCACAAAATCTTTAAATAAGCGCATAAAAAACACTTTTTTTTTGTTTTATATATTATGATTTATTCGTCATTCAATGTGGTTTACCGAATCTTGAAAATAGTCTCGTCGTATGTTACATGTAATTGAGAGCTTATAATGTGTCTGCAGTTTTTCCATAATCTAATTTACTAAATCTTGAAAATACATGTAACCTCGGTGCATTATCACTACCAATAGTTAGCTTCTAATTTGTCTGCAGTTTTTCCAAATTCTTAAACACATTTAGGATAAAAGATTATTTCCTTTCCAAAAAACAAATTATTGATAGTTCATCGCTTGTTATGTGCCAAATGATTGGTTTTGATCTCTGCGATGAAACAAATTAAGTTCTCTCTGATCGATTTGGTCCCAGAGCTGATGTAAAGTAAAGAGAAATTATTGGAATGTCTCTGCAATTGATTCGATTTGTTTGCTATTAGTATTGTACACTCGAGGCATGATCAATGAAAGGAAATATCCGTGGATTATAATCCGGAAGTAGTGTCAGTTTGAAGAACAGTGACAGTTTGGAACTCATTTCGAGCAGCTACAGCTGAGGCTCCCTCATTGGTATCATAAAAGAGGGAGCTTTCATAACTTTCTATCTAGTCTATGCAGTCTCCAATTTGCCAAGTAAGTCAAATGATGGACTGGAGCTGTGCTGGCTGGAAATATTTCCCTGGTACCTCCAATGAAGCCGAAATGGTTCAGGCCAGATGAACGAAAAGCAAATGGGACCCCCCCTTTTTTTTTGCTTTGAATATGCATCAGTCTCAAAGACTCAAATAAATATGTGAACGTGGGGCTCTGATGACAAGATATGTCAGATTTCGACTTCAATTAATATCTTAATTCCTTTATCTTACCTCCTATACATTTCTAGGAATATGATTGGTTAAAAGCGTCCTCGTGGAAACCGTGTATATTTAATATTAGGTTAGTTGTGAGGCGGGGGTTAATGTCATACACGGTTAGTAGTGGAATTACGTCCCTTTATATTCCATATAAGGTAATAAGGAGGCGGGGCTTATTTTACACACGGTAAGTAGTGGTGTTAGGTCATGTAGGTCCCTTTAGAAAAAAAAAAAACCCCAGTACTGAGAAAAAAATCTTAAAGGTTTCAACAGACGGAGCAAGTGATGATAAAGTGAAATAAATTCATAAAACAGATTTAAATCTAACAAGTTGTCATTGTTGGCATCTGTTTTTGGAGGATCAAAGTTTCTTAATCATGTGAATGCTAACTGTATTGAAGACTTGCTCATTTTGAGAGGTCACTAGTCTAAATTTTACACGTTTAGATAGTCGGTAAGATAAATTCGTTACATAGTGTGCTAGTGACGTAATACGGTATATATAAGGGATCAGTAAATTCCATATGGGGATTCGAGCTTCGCTCTCACCCCATATGGAATTTACTGACCCCATTTATACCGTATTAGGTCACTAGCACACTATGTAAATAATAATATCTACAAAAGCAATTGACAGTGACGTTCAATTTGGAATAAGAAAAAGAAGATTTTGAGGACGTGTAGAAACAGTGATTTTCCAAATGTGAGAAGGTACACAAAACATGTGTATACAAAGAAAAAAGAAAAAATACGACCCCACACATAATTATCAAATAACGGTGACAAATTTTCAAAAAGATGTGACATTACTGCCAATGAGACAACTCTCCATTCAAGTCACAATTTGTAAAAGTAAACCATATGTTGTTAAGTGTAATACGTCACCCATAGTTGTCTTAAAAAGATAAAAAGAATTATTCGCAACTAATTGATTATGTTTATCGCTTGATTGCTGTCTCATTTGCATATATCCCACAGTTTCTAGAGCATCCTAAATTATAATATGAGGTATTTGCCGATTTAAGTCAAAAACCCATCATATTATTATTGTTTGCGCGGAAAATTCAGTCGGACACCTAATGCAACTTGAAGGCTAATTATTATAATATATGTTAGATGCATGATATTTTATTAGTTGGTTTTGGCTTCGTACTTTCTGTCAGTTACTGCGAGTACTCTCAGATCTGTTCCTAGTGTCTTTTTGTTGTTTGGGTGTACAAGTATCATGCCAAGTACACTCTGTGTTTTTTTTTAATGATCTTCTATTTGTACCCGTATGTTGAGTTAAGCCTTTTTCAACTTACTTTTATAGTTTTATCTTGACGTGTTGTACTGTTACACCGCTGTCCCAGGTAAAAAAAGGGGGATGGTTGGATCCTGCTTTTATGTTTAATCGAGCCACATGATGTATGTATGTGCCCGTTACAGGTAAAGAGCCTGCAATTCATGCAGTTGTTGTCGTTTGTCATGTTTGTTGCCGTGTAAAATGTTTTTTTTTCTCGTTCATATTTTTGTACACTTAATTTTGTAACGTTTATTTTGTCATGGCCTATACATGTAGTTATTAACTTCTGTGTCATTTGGTCTCTTGTGAAAATCTGTCTCCTTGGCAATCATACAACTTCTATATTTTTTTTTATAGATGATTAACTGAATGGGAGTAAGACTTAGTGCAGGTGGGGAAAAAGGGGGTCATCTTTTCATTCTTAAGTTTAATATTGTTTATGTCATTTTTCTCTATTCTTAATTTTTGCATATTTTTTTTTTATTTGAGAACACCGGGCCATAATTCTGTTTTTTATCCATTATTTTTTTTTATGCCTTTTTATATTCTCTATGTTTTACACATCAAGTTATTCTAAATAAAGCCTATTGTAAACCCCATCCGAACCCTCCAAAATAAATGTCAAATAAACACTATTGTAAGAGTGATTTTGGCAAGGGTTCTTTTTTGTTAAATGTTAGACGCTATTCATTTTGGTATTTAGGTTTACTAAAGGGGAGTAATTTTGTGAAGTGAAAGTGAAAGTAGAATGTAAACAAACCAATTCATTTTACAAGGTGAGATAACAAGCTATAATTTACTAATGAATCTTGCTTGAAAAGGAAAGTAGAAACCTCTAATTGAGAAGGATCGCTGTTGGCATGACAATTTTCAACTTCTACGGTATAATGTTTTTTTTATATGCCTGCATGTCTAGTATTTTTAAATATGTCAAAATATAGAACAAGGGAATTACACACCAAAATTTTGCCAAGCAATAAAAGGGCTTATTTAGTGCGTCAGATGAGGTTTAACTGTCAATGACAGTCGCTATTCTATATAAAATGCCAATGTAGGATAGCGATTGCAGAAAGGGGGGTGGGGTTCATCACAAGTCATGAGTTGATTTTTTTGTCAATCACGACTCACAGATTGAGAAAATAAATTTCCATCATCACGGATCAGGAAAATATAAAAACAAATCTGTAGAAAAACGGGTCACGATAGCGAAAATGCACCGATCACAAAGAACGGAAATAACCCATCAGGCCCCTCACTTATTAGCCCCCGTGCTCGTTTCGGTTATTTTTTTTTCAAAACGATATACTTTATATTGTACAGAGGTCGATTGGAAACACCGACGTCACGAGGGCGTTAGCCTGGAATTAAATGTATTATCTGTCATCTATCTTACTTGTATCAAGTGATTACGGTTATTGCAAAGATACATGTATAAATTACAACAATTAGGACATGTAGGAGGGGACTTAATTCTAGTATCCTGACTTTGTGGTACTGAAAAGTTTGTAAAATATAGACTAACCAATAACATTTAGATTAATGACATTATATTTAACAGATAGAAATATTGTTTATAAATACGTTATCTTTTGAAGATCTGAAATAACGTTCAAGTTGAAGATTTGTTTTGTTTGCATTTTTACGACTTTTAAGAACTAACCGTGCCTACCTAGAAAAAAAAACAACATCTTTTATTTTCATGATTGATGTGGAAGTTTTTTTTTAGTCACTCAGATAGGCATCAATTAAGACTAAAATACATCTATTACTCTTTGTCGAAAAAAATGCTTTCCTACGTGTCCTTCCTGTCCACATCTCTCTACCTTTGGGTAGGGTTTACGCCACATAACTCTATTTTTAGGCGTGGCCTTGGTATAAAGTGTTTCTCAATTACTGCAATTTGAGATGATTTAAAGATTTAATAGTCAACAAGGCGAATTATAAACTTTGTCGTTGTCAAGACAAACTTTTGTCAAGCGTAATTTACAATAACTATAATACCACATCTTCTTTTTTTAAATATAAGGACGGAATTAAGATACATGAACTATCACGATAAACCGATTATCGGTGTTTATATGTTTAGATATCAATGTGCATAAAACCGATCATCTATGATACACTTTGCTCACTATCTTTTCTGTATACATTCAATGACTGTTGGAAATATTATGTTAAATTAATAATCTACACAATAAATTTTGCGGTACGTCCTGTTGGAAATATTACGCTAACTTAAGTAACGGAAGTTCATTTGTTGCAATGGTTGTGTTTTTGTTGAATTTTAGGATAGTTTATTATGACGAAAAGAATGGTATCTATAGCAACAGACATAACCTCTAGATTGACTTTAAACGATGGAGTGTGTATGCCAATGTTTGGTCTTGGTATGTATGAAGCATCGTCTGGGAGCGGAGGAGTGGCAGAAAAAGCAGTCCAGTACGCTCTATCGAAAGGATATCAACTAATAGATACGGCTGAATTTTATGGGTTGGTACATGTACATGTCTATAATTATTATGGATTGGTGATTTCCTTGATATTTGCCACCACCCAACAACAAATGGAAGTTTTTGACGACCTTGACTGGCAATACAGCCCTGGCACGGTCGGTAGGCACCACCCATTTATCTTTTGTTGGCGATATATTTGCTTTTGTATTAGCATGACTATATTTATCATTAGATGGACACATTTAACATGGATATTCTTAAGACAGCAACCCATTATATTAAATATCTTTTAAGCTTCGGATTTACAGGGGGTGGATACAGGGGCCACGAAAAATGAGGGCTTATCACTTAAAGTTGCCATCATTAAAAAATCGACATCCTGAATTATTTTAGAGGTCTGAAAGGGGTTCATATATTAAGCAATATTAATTGGCGAAATGTACAGAATAAAGGAAAAAAATAAAGAAAGAAAAATGAAAAAATGAAAAGAAAAATGGGTAGCTGGAATAAAAAGGATATATTAATGGACAAAATAGTTAAAAATAGTTAAAAATTCTTTCGAAAATAAGACAAATAGATGAGAGGCTTTTAATCAAGATCTTTTTTTTTACAAAATCATGTGCGGTACATACGGGTTTTAATTTGAATTTATTGCATTTTAGAAATGAAGCCGATGTCGGTATGGGTATAAAGAAATCCGGATTTGATCGAAAAGACGTATTCGTTGTCACCAAGTTATGGGATAATGGATACAGTCGGTGTAAGAAAATATTTAACCGCAGCTTGAAAATGTAAGATATTCTTTATTCAACATTTTATATTATTATTTTTGGTTTTGGAAGCCGCTATTCAAGTGAGAAACACAAATCTATTATACATATTATATATACCTATCATCATTTATACATCGAATAAAAGAAGATCTGGGTCATATGTCAATGAAACAGTAATCTTGTAAAACAAGCCAGACAAGCCAAACAAAACGGGACCAATTTAATCTTTAACAAAAGACAGGTGTCATACTTTACAGGGGCATAGAGCAAACTTGTCTAGCTCTAAATCGCCCATATGTTTTGCGTCGTTTACGCACTTTAACAGTATCTTTCCTTATCCAAATTTTATGGAATTCAAACATAATGATAAGAATCACAACACGCAGACAGACTTTGAATTTTGGCAGTGAATTACTTAACGTTCTAGAGGCATGTACCTATTTTATATTTGAATAATACAAAGCTTATGCACGGGTATTCGTGTCCTCAGATTTTTTCTTTAGGAATCCGCGCAAGATCAGGACTAAAAAAATCGGATTGAACAAGGGTGGATCGCGCGCCAGAGTTTCAAGTTATAATATATGAATGCATCATAAAGGCAACCTACAAATTCATACTGGACATACGGTACATGTAAAGTCCCACAGGGAGTTCAATGAAAAAAATATGTTTGGTAAAGATCATTGTAGTTTTAACTTTCCCTACGTGAATCTTAAATAATCAAACACTATAGAATATGTGACTGTCTATGCCTCTGTAATTATACTTCCACATAGCCAAACAAACTCCAAAGTAAGTTTTGCACCTATCCACAATTTACAGATGGCTTTTCATGGACATAAATGTGTATTTTTTCATAAGTTTTGTTAACACATTATTTATAGATTACATGACATAGTAGCTTTGTAAAAAGCAGTTTAACATGTAGTGATGTAAACAATTATTCTTTTATAATTGCCAGTAGTTTGCATAGCTAACACACAGAAACATGCGTCAACTGTAAAAATAAAATAATTTTGCTACTCATCTAACTAATGCATTTTGAAATGAGCTACATGTTATAATTAGAATGTTGCAAACACGTTTATGCACTTTAATAAAAAGTTTATAATCTTTAAATGAAAAAAAATGTAAAGCCATTGGAACATCTTTTAACCTTAGACACTAGAATAATCATGCGAATGTTTTAAGAATAAAACATCCAAATGAACAAAAAGGAATTTAATATGCTAATTACATGCTTGCTTTTTTACGGCTTTTAATGATATGCTGTTAAACACAGTAATCATACCATATCTTCTTTTTATATCAGTCTCTAAATGTTTGTATTTGTACGTGACTGTATCTAAGTACCTTTTGATGTTGTCCCTAAGGCCTAACTCGATGGGGAAAAACCGAAAAAAAGACCAAAAGACAGAAGACACAAAACACAAAATATAAAACTGTAGATTGAGTCACACGAACCCATCAAAACAGCTATTAAAAGTGATGTCTTTGTCTCAGATAACCTAGCTAATGCAAAATGTTTTAATTATAAATATATTGACGAAGACATTTTGTTAAAAAAGCAATTCAAACCATTAATGCATTATTATTATTATTATTATTAATATTATTATTGTTTGACGTAAATTTTACATTGAGGTTCTGAAAAAGGAAATCACTAATTCACCAACATTCCAACTGACTCCATTTTCAGAAAACGAAATCTGTAACAAACATAAACTTTTAGGCACCGCTTTACAAGCAGAGCCAAATACAATGAAAGTCCCAACTATGTATTGGCTTCCGAAGCTACACAAAACCCCTTACAAATATAGATTTATTTCGTCTTCAAGCCATTGTTCAACTACTAAATTGTCTATTCTTCTTACCAGCACACTTGGTACAATTAAAAACCTGATAATAAATTGTTCAAATAAGGCCTTCGAAAATAGTGGAATAAATTACTTTTGGAGTGTCAAGAACTCGTTGGAAGTACTTGATAAATTGCATGCTTATATTGGTGATTTTGAATCTGTTCAAAGTTTTGATTTTTCTACCCTGTATACCACATTGCCTCACATTCTCATTAAGAAAAAATTCACACACCTAATTAAATGGGCATTCAAAAAATCAGAATGTGAATATATATGTTCAAACTCTTTTAGGTCATTTTTTAGTAGCAATAAACAAAAAAACTATCGGAACTAAACACATTTATTTCTAAAAAACAGTTGTTGGCATGACACGGGTTATGTTCTTCTCATATATTTTATGATAGTATGATACTAAACCCCTAACGGGAGGGATTGTACCTGATATTCATATGATGAAGACATAATCTTTCAATCAGTTTAATTGAGGTCTGGAGCTGGCATGTCAGTTAACTGCTAGTAGTCTGTTGTTATTTATGTATTATTGTCATTTTATTTATTTTCTTTTGTTACATCTTTTGACATCAGACTCGGACTTCTCTTGAACTGAATTTTAATGTGCGTATTGTTATTCTTTTACTTTTCTACATTGGCTAGAGGTATAGGGGGAGGGTTGAGATCTCATAAACATGTTTAACCCCGCCGCAATTTTGCGCCTGTCCCAAGTCAGGAGCCTCTGGCCTTTGTTAGTCTTGTATGATTTTAAATTTTAGTTTCTTGTGTATAATTCGGAGTTTAGTATGACGTCCATTATCACTGTACTATTATGCATATTTTAGGGGCCAGCTGAAGGACACCTACGGGTGCGGGAATTCTCGCTACATTGAAGACCCATTGGTTGCCTTCGGCTGTTGTTTGCTCTATGGTCGGGTGGTTGTCGCTTTGACATATTCACCATTTCCTTTCTCAATTTTATGTTAATTGGACATGCTTTGATACTATATATGCCCTTGAATTTTTACTAGATAACATTTTTGTTCGCTTTGGGGATTCCGTATATCGTCAGATTATCGGAATTCCAATGGGGACTAACTGTGCACCACTTATTGCGGACTTGTTTTTGTATTGTTATGAGTTACAATTTATGACAAAAATAAGCAAAGACCCATCGCAACAACATCTGATAAACAAATTTAATAATACTTTTAGATATTTGGATGATATTTTGGCTCTCAATAATGACGACTTCAGTATGTATATTAATGAAATTTATCCTGTTGAACTTACTTTAAAAAAAACTAATACTAACAATGACCACTGCCCTTTTCTCGATCTTGATATCTATATCACTAATGGAAAGCTGAATACTAAAATTTATGATAAAAGGGATGATTTTTCATTTCCTATCGTTAATTATCCGTTTTTAGATGGTGACGTTCCCTTGTCACCATCTTACGGTGTTTATATATCTCAACTTGTACGATTCGCTCGTGTATGTAACAATGTTTTAGATTTTAACGAGAGAAATTTATGTATTACTGAAAAATTATTACACCAGGGTTTTCGATATCACAAACTAGTCAAAACATTTACTAAATTTTATCATCGGTATAAAGACATTATTCGTAAATATAGCTCAACATGCAGACTTTTAATGCGTTCAGGTATTTCACATCCAATTTTTTATGGTAATATTCTTTATAAAGCACAAAGGTGTCAGTATTCACCTCAGAAACTTACAAAACCTTTGAATAGACTTATTAAGAAGGGATATAATTACGATACTGTTGTCAAGTCATTAAAGATTGCATATTTTGGCGTTAATATTGAGTCATTGATAAGGTCTTTGCATCGGAACTAAACACATTTATTCTAAAAACAGTTGTTGGCATGACACGGGTTATGTTCTTCTCATATATGTTATGATGGTATGATACTAAACCCCTAACGGGAAGGATTGTGCCTGATGTTCATATGATGAAATCATAATCTTTCAGTCAGTTTAGTTGAAGTCTGGAGCTGGCATGTCAGTTAACTGCTAGTAGTCTGTTGTTATTTATGTATTATTGTCATTTTGTTTATTTTCTTTGGTTACATCTTCTGACATCAGACTCGGATTTCTCGTGAACTGAATTTTAATGTGCGTATTGTTATGCGTTTACTTTACTACATTGGTTAGAGGTATAGGGGGAGGGTTGAGATCTCACAAACATGTTTAACCCCGCCGCATTTTTGCGCCTGTCCCAAGTCAGGAGCCTCTGGCCTTTGTTAGTCTTGTATTATTTTAATCTTAGTTTCTTGTGTACAATTTGGAAATTAGTATGGCGTTCATTATCACTGGACTAGTATATATTTGTTTAGGGGCCAGCTGAAGGACGCCTCCGGGTGCGGGAATTTCTCGCTACATTGAAGACCTGTTGGTGACCTTCTGCTGTTGTTTTTTATTTGGGCGGGTTGTTGTCTCTTTGACACATTCCCCATTTCCATTCTCAATTTTATTAGTAATCAATGTCAGTATTCTTTCATGTTTTTGCTAAAAAAGTTTTGAACGTATTTAAGATAAACGCGGAAGTAAACGTTCCACATATTTTTAGGGGTTATTTACGTCCATTTTACCTAGATCTAAATCCTAAATATCCTGTTTTATTTTAAAGGTTAGATTTACAGTACGTAGATCTGTATTTGATACATTCACCAAGCAGTGGTCAAGTTGTGGAAACATACAAAGCTATGCTAGAGTTGAAACAGAAAGGTCTGGTCAGGTAATGGATGTCATAGATATAGGAAGATGTGATATTTTAAAAAGTTTATTATTACATCATGAGGCAGGAAAAATGAAGATACTAAATAAGAATAGACGAAAAACGAGACAGGAATTCGTGGAATCGTCAGTTCCACGTAAAGGATAGGAAAATCATACGAGCAACCAGCTTTTTCATATTTTTCTATATAGTTTTGTAAAACAAATAGGTAGGTTCAGCAAAGAGGATCAACTAGGACTAAGGATATGAATGTCGACTGCTACCAGACAATTATTATTCATGGGGTACAAGTTTGTGCTGACATTGTACGTCGAATCACAAATAATATAGGCGTGTATGCATTTTTTATAACAACGAAATCAAATACACACGAAAATACGTTTTTTTTTCTTTCTAATCGATCATATATTGAACAAAAAGAATAAAGTGTATATATCTCGTAGATAGTACCCCTTTAATGTACGTACAATGTTCGATATCACACAACACTCAATGCTTGTACCACCTGTTTTGTCCTACTGAGGAGTTGTTCTCCATTGCGCTCAAAAGTAATAAAACTGCACACAATGTCGGCAATTTGAATATGGTTTTTGTATGCCAGTTTATCTTTTGATTTACAGATCAGTAGGTGTTTCTAATTTTGGGGTTCAACATTTGGAGGGTTTAGAATCTGCTGGGCTTCCAACACCATCAGTGAACCAGATTGAACTGCATCCATGGCAACAGAAATCGGAAATAGTGAAATACTGTCGAGAGAAGGGAATTACCGTAATGGGATATTCTCCTTTGGTTAAAGGACAACGATTTGATGATCCTACACTTGTGAAAATTGCTAACAAGTACGTATGGTTTGTTCTTATATTGTTATTTATTTATGTTCCGGACCATATGAGTATTTGGACCATACGCGTATGGTCATGACCATATTCGTATACTCATATGGTCCGACCATACGCGTATGCTCATATGGTCGGACCATATGAGTATAATACTCGTTTGGTTCTTAACGGGCCGGACCATATGAGTATTTAGACCATTTAAATATTTTTTTTCAAATTACATTATAAACGTTTGAATTTAATACAAAAACTTTATCTAAAAAACAATGATGGTTACATGACAGTTTGTTAATTTTATAATTCAAAATTACGTAAAAATTAAATATTGATGCTATAGTTAGTTTTCATCGCTAGTTACATTCTTGCATGTAGAATTGGGATGACATTTACTAACACACGGTATCATGGCTTTTTTTTGCTTTTGTGAGTTTTGGTAGGGAAAAGCTAGTCTTTTTGCAGCTGTGTACAGTGATACGTCTTTGCCCATTCTGATCTCTACGGTGTTTTTGAGGAGCTCTTACTAGATCTCAAATATCACAAAATGACTGCAATACACCATATTCACAAGACATTTAAAATAAATTATGTTACTTTCCAGTAACGTCTTGTGTAACAGTTCATTAAGCAATTTTTGGAATTTAATTATTTAAGTCGACATATTGCAATTGACCCGTAATAACAAATCGGCATTTGTCATCGGTAATGACCATCGGTATAAAATGTAATTTTGGCAAGTAACTAAAATACACTTTGTGAAACTTCTAATTTTTATTTAGCTAATCTTTTTATCATAATATTATAATCAAATTACCTATATGATAGCGTCTTTTTAATGAGCGGTCATACCATATGTAGAGTTTAGAAGTATTACAAGTCAGCTGTAACAGAATGTTAATTACCCCGACCATATGAGTATATACCCATATGGTCATGACCATACGCGTATGGTCCAAATACTCATATGGTCCGGAACATTTACATTACACATCATTCGTTCAAGAGCAAACATTTTAACAGATGTTTTAGCATGCCACTTCAAAATAAGTTGTCCTTACTGTCCATTTTTTTTTAATTTACTTTACCACAGCTATGATATTTAAATCTTCCAAGAGGTTGATGCTAATGTTTGATAAATGATTTTTTTAAGAGGTTGATGCAACAGCTTTATACATGAATCTTTGAAGATGTTGATTTCCAAAGACGACCAATTCATTCATAATTTTTTAGAGAACGCGAAGATTGCGAGTTTGAATTTGCCTTGCAAGCAATAAGTGTGCCACAAAGTACACATTCTTGCAGTATATGTTGAAAAAAAGATTAAACGGAATCGACTAGTATTTTCATGCAACCTTTAGCTAGTATAAAAATGATTACGCTGTGTGAAAGGTATTTTAAGAAAATACCGAGAGCACTATGATCGTGAGAAAAAAATACGTAGACTCTACTCGAGAATGTAAGTAAGGACTGACGGTAGTTTACAGATGTTCCAAGTTTCAATCTTAGACTTCATACAGAATACCAGTCAAAAACATCAATGTGAGGCAATGCATCAACTTAAAGTTCAACATAATTGGCTCACCAGTTCCTAGTTCACTAGTTGTACACGTTGTTTGCTCATGACAACTAAAATAGTGAGATTTGTATAAGGTTTATAGCGAATCGTTGAGTTTCTTTCCTGTGTTGTGTTTTCTATACTGGTGTTAGTCTTAAGGTGGTACCTAACACTACAGGGAGATAACTCTATAAAATCAGCCAAACATTTTAATAACGTTGTGTTGTAAAGGGAATATTAAGCTTCTCAATGATCAAAATTGGTGTTTGTCAATCTGATATATTACCAGTGTAATTTTTCTGATAAAATGGTTGGTTCAAAATTTTTGAAATTTATATATTTTGGTTAAAGGGTCAAAGTAAATACTTTATCAAAATTTTATGAAAATTAAACGAGCCAAATTAATTTTAGTGAAAGTGTTGGGTACCACCTTAAACAAATATTTTGTTTGTTTTGTTTTAATTATTACTTTGAATGTCTCTTTGGTATCTTCCGTCTCTCTCTTTTCATGAAGAAAGGGAAAATGATAAAGTAATTTCATTTTTTATAGGTACAACAAGTCAACAGCACAGATCCTTATAAGATGGAGTATACAACATGGGTTTATTACCATACCAAAATCTGGAAAACCAAATCGAATAGATGAGAACATGAAAGTATTTGATTGGTCTATAGCGGATGACGATATGGCCGTATTAGTAAGTTAATGGGTTAAATATTGAAATTAAATTACGGAAAACAAATTTCTTTCTGAAACCGAAGCACGGAGCTGGGTGCGGGGTTTCTAGCTGTGTTGGAGACCTATTGGTGTTCTTGAACTGTTTTTCTGTTCTGTGTTTGAGTCTTGTCTCTGTGACATATTCCCCGTTTTTATTCTCAATTTTATTCTTGAAAAAGATGTATGAGAGGAGTGTAAAATAGAAACCACTAATGATCTTGACTGAAGCATCGACTTTGCTGATTGTCATAATTCTGTTTTACAGATTAGAACTGATCTTTGGTAGTATATGTGTCGTGATAAAAAGAAAGAGAACTACCAAAAATAAGGACACAATCTTATCACAATCTTGATATATACTTCATATTATCCACACACAAAAAACCCAGAACATTGCCAATATATAACAAATACTAATAAGTCAAGCCCCTCCCCAAATGTGACTTGAAAATAGAAATATTGTCACCCTTGCTCATCTTCCGATCGGTAGTTGTGAAAGTGGATCAGTGGTAATCCGTTTGGCTGTGCGGAATGTACAAGTACGCAGCCACGTCCAGTCAGAATATGAAAGTTTAATGTGATTGCATCGTGTACATAGAGTGTGACTGTCACACTCTATGTACGATAAAAACCATTGCAACAACTCTTTGAGGGGTCCGTAGGTAGCAGTTTACATACTTTGTATCCATTGCTATCATACCTTCAATTTTCAGTAACTGTCCAAATTTGACGTTAAGCAACCAACAAACAATTAATCAATATATTAAGTCAAGGAAAGAAAATGTACACCAAGTCATGCTTAATGTTTTAAGTAAAATTATTTGCACACAGTGTTGCAAAGTGTTGGTCATATTTTTAAAAGCGGACAACGAAACGTTCTGGTTAGTTAGAACACCGTTACAGTCTGTAAGAATAAAAATGCAACCGATGACTTCGAAATTCCAAACGACAATTGAAACAAAAGGCTAGTTTTTAAGGAAGTTTATTTTTTCAGATAAGTTTCAAAGACAAAACAAAAAATTGTTTAAATCATACGCATGCCATACTACTAAAAAATGATTTATTTCTTTCCAATTTATTTTACAGAATAGTTTCCCTGCCAAGTCTTGTACCTGGAATCCTTGTAAAATGCCTTGGACTGGCTAAATACAGAAGATGTTATTAAAATGATATTGTTTTGAAATATAGTTTGATTAATATGTATAATTTGTAATTTTAAACTTAGAGATGATAAACTTCATTATAAAAAAGAAGATGTGGTATGATTGCCAATGAGACAACTATCCACAAAAGATCAAAATGACACAGACATTAACAACTATAGGTCACCGTACGGCCTTAAACAATGAGCAAAGCCCATACCGCATAGTCAGCTATAATAGGCCCCGATAAGACAATGTAAAACAATTCAAACGAGAAAACTAACGGCCTTATTTATGTAAAAAAATGAACGAAAAACAAATATGTAACACATAAACAAACGACAACCACTGAATTACAGGCTCCTGACTTGGGACAGGCACATACATAAATAATGTGGCGGGGTTAAACATGTTAGCGGGATCCCAACCCTCCCCCTAACCTGGGACAGTGGTATAGCAGTACAACATAAGAACAAACTATAAAAATCAGTTGAAAGGGCTTAACTCATCAGATGGACAAAAATACAAGTAGACGTGGCCGGGTACTTATACATTCATTAGTTTGACTAAGAATAACTTAAATGCATGCTTATAAAAGAGAAGATGTGGTATGATTGCCAATGAGACAACTCTCCTCAAGAGACTAAACACACAGAAATTAACAAATATAGGTCGCCGTACGTTAGGTTATGAGAAGTGTGTGGATGGGTGGATAATATGAATAACATTATAGTCAATCTCAAAAGCTTTTCCTGAGAAGATACACATGTTTATAACTGTTTTATATATTTGATTATTAGAAAAGTTCCTTCATAATTTTTAATGACTAGTGGTCAGGGGTAAAAGGGCATTGATATTATATTCTTGTGACCCGATTTGACCAATTTGAAAATTTTCCCATTTTATCGATTAACTTGCACTTTGACTGCCAACATATTGGTAAACACACTACCTTTGACTGTCACGAATAGCCCCGGCGACGTACGTTTTAAACGCGCCATGGCAAGCTTTGGCAATTGATTACGTCACGTTATTATGCATGGTACCTGCATTGCTCGTTTTGATGACACCACAGTCTTCTTAGTTGATTTATCGCGCTAAAATGCCGGTGTTTTTGTATGTCATGAATTGTGTTGTTAATTTTCGGTCAAAAACATAGTACCCCCTTTCAGATCTAGAGTTAAGAAATGTATTATTTTATTTTCTTCTTTTGTTTTTGTTTTTGTATTTGGTGATTTGTTGATGTCTTCGTGCCAATGACTTATATCCGTTCTTTTTAATATTTTGATTTTCGTATACTGCCCGATTAACCGTTTCTTTTTAGTTGCACGTAATTTTGTGTTTTATTTTATATCGTGACCATTTCTCTTTATTGAGCTGAACGAACAAACAGTCGTGTTGGACTGTCTTTCTTTTATCTTGATCGGTCTACCCATACCATTTCAGCAGAAACACTCGTTAATATATATTTGCAGGGGATAAAAAAGTGTTTGGAATTTTCAAAATAATGTTTCAGGAAGAACAATGTCACAAATGAAACAAATATTAATCAGAAAGACGTAATTTGTATGACTTAGTTGAATATGTTATTGAAAAGTAAAATCACAAAAATACTGAAATCAGAGGAGTTCATTCGGAAATTCCATAATCACATTGCAAAATCAAATGACAAAACACATCAAATTGTCATTTAAATTCCAATGGCGCGCTGGTTCTATATTGATGGTAACAATTTTGATATGAACTATGCGTCTAGTACCAATAGTACGGTCACCAGACTGGATATGTTCAAAATGGAATTGTCAAACATACTATATGGCTAAATTATATATCATTGGATTCGGCTTTAAAAGTACTATTGAAATATCAATGTCGTCAAAAAGAATGTTGGTAACAGTTTTGCATAAAATAAGGTCAAAGATCAACTAATTTTTTTCTTCTATATTTTTCAAAATTTAAAAGATATACTTAGCAGTTTAAGTAACATTTCAGATACTGTAACATACATCTTTTAATTTTAATAAACAATGAATTATCTCGAAAACGTAATAAAACAAAATTTCAAAACGTGGACTTTTATGAGTATTTCTTAACAATTGTTCTGTTATTCAAGATCAACATACATTCATTAATGTAACATTAGTTTTTGACTGATATCAATGAGCATTTGTTTTTACTCTAAGTATACTGCCTTTCAAAATACACAAGATCAAATGTATTGATATCCTCTCGATTTTAAAATCAAACGGTGATCGAATTATTGGAGGTTTTACAATGTATAATGCTGTTCAAATCTATACTATTAAACGAGAAGACTTCATTTTGTGTGTCGCTTCTCTTCCTTCCACAATAAATTAATAATCTTGCCTCTGTGTTCTTTAGGTAACATGCATATGCATAGTCGCATTTGTCATCCATTCTTATGTTTATTCAGATTGAGATATTTTTGGAGAAAAACGACGAAATAGGTGTCCGGAGATTGTTTCCGTTATCAGCTTTTAGTCATAGATAAGACTTCCGGTTTTAAACATGCACAAGAACAACAAATCGTATGATAGATTACAAAAATGAAAAATAAATAAGCCAATCAGAGCGTTCTCCATATCATGGTTTTTAGATCGCAAGAACCACAGCTATTATACACCGGGCTGAAGTACGTTCACTATTCACTATTCACTTTTCACTATTCAAAATTCATGAATAGTGAATTGTGTTTTTGTGCACTATTCACTATTCAAGTTTATTATTGAATAACTTTAATATCTTCTTGTATGTCCTGGATATATAAAAAGAAGATGTTGTATGATTGCCAATGAGACAAAACTTCACAAGAGACTAAATTACACAGCAATTAACATGTACAGCTACAGGTCATTGTACAGCCTTCAACTATAAGAAAAGCTCATACACCATAGTTAGTCACCGAATAAGAACGGCCTTATTAATGTACAAAAAATTCACGAAAAACAATAAAGTATTTAACACAGCAAAAAACGACAACCACTTGATTACACACTCCTTACTTGGGACAGGTACATACATGTATACAGAATGTGGCGGGGGTTAAATATATTAGCGTGACCCCCCCCCCCCCCCCCCCCCCTAACCTAAGACAGTGGTGAAACAGTGCAACATAAGAACGACCTTATAAAAATGATTTGTGTAAGGCTAAACTAAACTCATCGAATGAATACAAATAGAAATACATGTAACAAAAAAAATAGAGTAATCGCGGACAGATATACTTGTACATCTCAACAACAAAAAGACACTAAGTACAGTTCTGAGAGTACTCGCAGCTACTGATACATGTATAATACATTATATGCATATCTACAAGCTTACGGTACAATTGTCGCACTTAAGTTGTAACATATATTTCGTAAAGGGGGAAAAAAGGGGGGGGGTGGTGGTCCACTTTTATTCATCAAGCATTAATCTTATCATTCGTTTCCCCCATCATTACTCTATCGAATTGTTCCCACCAAATGAAAACCACCGGGGAGGGCAAACTAATTATAATGTCTCAAAGTGCCAATAATTCTTTTCTAAATCTCATTATCCAATTTAATATAAATACTCTAATCTCATTTTTTCACATTTATGCATGAAACATGGAAAATATAAAAACTATAAATATATATATATACAGGTAACAAAAGTTTCGTATAAAAAAAGTTTCGTATAAAAAACAAGGGTTATTTTCTCAGAGAAAAATCTAATAGTCGCACTAAAAAAGAGGATACTGTAAACCCTTGAATCATAAAACAAGAAAAAATACTTCCAAAGGACGTTACGATCGAGTTTTGAACCCTCGAATCCCCTAATTTCAGGTATATCCTATATGCCATAAGAAAGCTTATAAAATGAGGAACACAAGCTATTTTATGAATATAGTGCACGGATTTGGTTTAAGGGATATTACGGGGTCCATATTACGGCGCTCAAAAATAAAAAACGGCCAAAATCAAGAAAAAATAATTCCAAAGGACGTCACAATCGAGTTTTAAACCCTCGAATCCCTTAACTGCAGGTATATCCTATATACCATAAGAAAGCTTATATAATAAGGAACATAAGCTATATAGTGAATATAGTGCACAGATTCGGTTTAAGGGGTATCGAGGCGCCCGAAAATAAAAAAACGGCCAAAATTAAGAAAAATTACTTTCAAAGAACGTTGCGATCAAGTTTTGAACCCTCGAATCCCCTAATTGCAGGTATATCCTATATACCATAAGAAAGCTTATATAATAAGGAACACAAGCTATATAGTGAATATAGTGCACAGATTCGGTTTAAGGAGTATTGGGGCGCCCGAAAATAACAAACGGTCAAAATCAAGAAATATTACTTCCAAAGGACGTTGCGATCAAGTTTTGAACCCTCGAATCCCCTAATTACAGGTATAACCTATATACCATAAGAAAGCTTATAAAATAAGGAACACAAGCTTCATAGTTAATATAGTGCACAGATTCGGTTTAAGGGGTATCGAGGCGCCCGAAAATAAAAAACCGTCAAAATCAAGAAAAAATACTTCCAAAGGACGTTACGATCGAGTTTTGAACCCTCGAATCCCCTAATTACAGGTATATCCTATATACCATAAGAAAGCTTATAAAATTAGGAACACAATCTTCATAGTGAATATAGTGCACAGATTCGGTTTAAGGGGTATCGAGGCGCCCGAAAATAAATAACAGTCAAAATCAAGAAAAAATACTTCCAAAGGACGTTACGATCGAGTTTTGAACCTCGAATCCCCTAATTACAGGTATATCCTATATACTATAAGAAAGCTAATAAAATAAGGAACACAAGCTTCATAGTGAATATAGTGCACAGATTCGGTTTAAGGGGTATCGAGGCGCCCGAAAATAAAAAAAAACAGTCGAAATTAAGAAAAATTACTTCCAAAGGACGTTACGATCAAGTTTTGAACCCTCGAATCCCCTAATTGCAGGTATATTCTATATACCATAAGAAAGCTTATATAATAAGGAACACAAGCTATATAGTGAATATAGTGCACAGATTCGGTTTAAGGAGTATTGGGGCGCCCAAAAATAACAAACGGTCAAAATCAAGAAAAATTACTTCCAAAGAACGTTGCGATCAAGTTTTGAACCCTCGAATCCCCTAATTACAGGTATAATCTACATACCATAAGAAAGCTTATAAAATAAAAAACACAAGCTTCATAGTTAATATAGTGCACAGATTCGGTTTAAGGGGTATCGAGGCGCCCGAAAATAAAAAACAGTCAAAATCAAGAAGAAATACTTCCAAAAGACGTTACGATCGAGTTTTGAACCCTCGAATCCCCTAATTACAGGTATATCCTATATACCATAAGAAAGCTTATAAAATTAGGAACACAATCTTCATAGTGAATATAGTGCACAGATTCGGTTTAAGGGGCATCGAGGCGCCCGAAAATAAAAAACAGTCAAAATCAAGAAAAAATACTTCCAAAGGACGTTACGATCGAGTTTTGAACCCTCGAATCCCCTAATTACAGGTATATCCTATATACCATAAGAAAGCTTATAAAATAAGGAACACAAGCTTCATAGTGAATATAGTGCACAGATTCGGTTTAAGGGGTATCGAGGCGCCCGAAAATAAAAAAAACAGCCGAAATCAAGAAAAAATACTTCCAAAGGACGTTACGATCGAGTTTTGAACCCTCGAATCCCCTAGTTACAGGTATATCCTATATACCACAAGAAAGCTTATAAAATAAGGAACACAAGCTTCATAGTGAATATAGTGCACAGATTCGGTTTAAGGGGTATCGAGGCGCCCGAAAATAAAAAACAGTCAAAATCAAGAAAAAATACTTGTGGTGTATTTTTTCTTAGGCTCGGCCGTTTTCGCTTTTCGGTCACTTGTTACCCCTTAAATCGCATCTGTGCCACATATTCACTATATAGGTTTTGTTCCCCCTTCTATTACCTTTCTTAGGATATATAGGATATACCTGTAATTAGGGGATACGGGGGTTCAAAACTCGATCGTAACGTAATGTGTGGTGTATTTTTTCTTAGGCTCGGCCGTTTTCGCTTTTCGGTCACTTGTTACCCCTTAAATCGCATCTGTGCCACATATTCACTATATAGGTTTTGTTCCCCCTTCTATTACCTTTCTTAGGATATATAGGATATACCTGTAATTAGGGGATACGGGGGTTCAAAACTCGATCGTAACGTAATGTGTGGTGTATTTTTTCTTAGGCTCGGCCGTTTTCGCTTTTCGGTCACTTGTTACCCCTTAAATCGCATCTGTGCCACATATTCACTATATAGGTTTTGTTCCCCCTTCTAGTACCTTTCTTAGGATATATAGGATATACCTGTAATTAGGGGATACGGGGGTTCAAAACTCGCTCGTAACGTAATGTGTGGTGTATTTTTTCTTAGGCTCGGCCGTTTTCGCTTTTCGGTCACTTGTTACCCCTTAAATCGCATCTGTGCCACATATTCACTATATAGGTTTTGTTCCCCCTTCTATTACCTTTCTTAGGATATATAGGATATACCTGTAATTAGGGGATACGGGGGTTCAAAACTCGATCGTAACGTAATGTGTGGTGTATTTTTTCTTAGGCTCGGCCGTTTTCGCTTTTCGGTCACTTGTTACCCCTTAAATCGCATCTGTGCCACATATTCACTATATAGGTTTTGTTCCCCCTTCTATTACCTTTCTTATGATATATAGGATATACCTGTAATTAGGGGATACGGGGGTTCAAAACTCGATCGTAACGTAAGAGACAAGTATGTTTTCGCGTTTATCCACCTGTAAACTACGATTGTACTACTATAATATACAGAGACTCTCTGTATTCTGTCTACTTTTTTCTGAAATATTTACCATCTAAGGGGTCATACCAGTTGCAAATATATTGAAATAAGTAAAACATGTGGAAACAAGAATGTGTCCATAATATACGGATACCACATCGGCACTTTCATTTACTATGTTTAGTGGACCGTTAAATGGGGTAAAATCTCTTATTTGGCATTATCATATCATAGGGAACATATTTACTAAGTTTCGAGTTGGTTGGACCTCAACTTCATCAAAAACTACATCGACAAAAAACTTTAACTTGAAGCGGGACAGACGGACGGACGAACGAACTAACGGACGAACAGACTAGAAATAGAAATTCAAATCCTACCATTGACATGTTAAAAGGGCTCTCAAAAGGAAAAGCACTGATGGATTGTCCTAGAAGCACATTTCATTAGAATAATAATGGTCTATAAGCAGTTTCATTTATTTCATATTTGAAGCGGTGCCAATTTTTAATTCAATTTGACTTTTACCAAAAAAAATAACTGAATCATGTATTTCCTTTTGTAATGTCGATTCACATACCGTAAAAATTTTCCGGAATCTTTGTAAAATCGCCACCTGTAAATGCAGATCGAATTTTCTCGAAAGTCGAAGCATATCGAGTTTTCAAATTTGCATCCGCCTAAAGTAATTGGTACAGTTGGTTATCCCCTCTTTCTGCTATAAAATTTGTCAGCAAAATGTCTACAGCTTAAGAGAAACATGTATCAGTATCTGAATGTATAATATACGGCATATATGTATCTATAAGAGATGTATATGAACTTCAAAAATTCCTCCAGATTAGGCATTATGCCGTGTACCTGGCTTGAGTTGTTGATAATACCAATGTGAAACTCAAACAAAGAATTCCAAGTCAAAATAATGTTACTGGGATAAATGAATTTGATATTGTGTTTAATTATGGTATAAAGTATTAAATTAATGTTGATTCTCTCACTTTTAATGTAAAAAATGAATATGAAATTGAATAACAAGGTACTTTATTAAATACAAAATATTCGTCGTGTTGAACTTTTTACAAAAACTCTTCAAAACGGCAAATGTGGTTAAAAATTTATTTGAAATCGTTAAACAATGTTAAAATAAGTTGTAACAACAATTTATATAAAAACAGAGAGCATATATATAACGAATGAAATTTTAGAATGCAAACCTAAAATCGTGTCAATGTATTATTTTTTTTATAGTAGGATAACGTACTTTAAAGCCCATTTTACAAAAATTGCACCATACGATTTTTCACTACAAGTCAAAATATAAAGTTCAGTCTTTTAACTATCGATATTGCGATTTATAGCCATTTAGTCCAAATGACAATTAAAGTCTGTAAATAAGCGACTCTCACTCAGTCAAACTACTACAATTAACTAAATATATTATTTTACCGAGTTAACCTGTTTATTTGTATGACAAACTCTTTGAAAAGGTCAATAAAAAACGCAATTATAAGTAAGCCATGAGGCGACATCTCTGGATGGCATAACAATTGGTCCAGTGGGTACTCAATTTAAAGGCTCAGGTGGGAGAACCCGAAACCACGGATTAGGTTCAATATTGCAGCCATATTTACTTCAGCACTGCTGAGAGTTTATGATGTCACATATTACGTCATTGATGCTGCACAGCCGATGCATGGCAAACAAACTTAAGGTACATTTTTTAAATCGGTGCATTTTGTTTTGTGGTGTGTATGAGGGATGTCCCCATTTGGCTCGTGATATTCTGGTACATGGAAAAAAAATATTCGGTTCTCAAGAGAATGGTACAAAGATTCAGAAATTAACGTGTTGGTAGGCCTACTCGATACGCCGGAATCATAAATTTATTGTTTCTGTTTATGCCCCATCCATCGGATGCGGCATTAAGTGTTAACTTTGACCACTCGTCCGTCCGACCTAGTTTGGTTTTCGAGCTTAAAACCGAAGAAAAAAGTCGAAGACGATTATGAAAAGTTTACAGGGATAAATACAGTAACAAAGTATTACTTATAATTAATTGATGCTCTTTAAGTCCATTTGTACATCAACAAAATATCAGAAAGTGCTGTTGTATATTGCTATATATATATATATATATTATACACGGAATACGGATTTATACAATTAACATGTTGGAACAGGGACGACCTTTGAACACATCTGTTTATTTGGAAAAACTAAAATATGGTTTAAAAACACCTATAAATAGACACGACTCTCGTCGTATCGTAGATTGTCAGAAGTCGGAACTGGAATACACATATAAATGTTAGAATATTTGGTATGAGAGCCAATGAGACAACTCTCAATCCAAGTCATAATTTGTAAAAGTAAACAATTATAGATCAAAGTACGGTCTTCAACATGGAGCATTGGCTCACACTGAACAGCAAGATTTAAAGTGTCCCAAAAATGACTAGTGTAAAACCATCCAAACGGGAAAATCAACAGTTACTGTCTAATCTAACATGTATGAACCACATCAACAAACTAAATGTACAACCACTGCACAATAGATTAAGGACAATTGCAAACAAATGCAGCAGGTTTCAACGTTTAAATACGTACCAACCTTCCCCCTTACCTGAAGCAATAGTGTAATATTACAACATAGAACGTTAATTATTTCCAGGCAATTTATGTCTTATTCTAAGGCTACAACATTCAGTAATTATGTTTTTCTTATTTTTAAGCCATAAAAAATATGCTGTATCTTAGTCGTATAATAAAGTTATCTTTTGGAATCTATATCAAGTAATTATTTCAAGATGGCGCTTCTATGCTATTCTGTTTGATCCCCCCGGAAATCACATAATAAAAAGTTAAATAGAAAGTAGCCACTTATGCTATTCCGTAAAGTATTGTAGTTATATATAGTAGTATAGACTTTTCCTATTTCACTTCTACCCGTATTTATCATCAAAGTAACGAAAAGTGGCGGAATTCAATTTTGTGATGAGTTAGGATGACATGGTTTCATGCCAGAAAGAAATTACATGTAACTAATACGAAACACATCCGACACAGCGTTTACAACTTAACGTTAATAGAGGACCGTTTGACTAAGTTTCCATCACCATGAATGAGTTATTAAATATAAATGGCTATCGATGTCTTTATATTAATATACATTGAAATTCAGTTTATTACTTTTTGTTTTAGCATTCCTTTAACTAACGAACTTTTACACATGCAAATACCATAAATCCCAATTTGTGACAGTTTTGTTTTCCCTCTCCAGTCGCAATGACATACTTAATCAATGTATCCGTATTTGGGACTTTTAGCCAGCAAGGAAATGATCAGATTGGTGCACATATAATATGAATTAGAATTAAAAAGGTCAATGAGGCTATATTTCCCCCGGTATTGTTTAACCGGACGAATTGTTTTAAACAGGAAAAGAATTGTCCATTTTGTTTATATGACGCCTCTCAACGGCGCCAGGATGGATACACATTATTTCAGACGCATTATGAAGAGCATTTGATGCAAAGCTAATGAATCCCTTACAGTTATTTTGCTGGATGTTTTTTGAATTCACACGTATGTATTGAGGATGTGAGTGTGTAGAAAGGTGTAAAACAGGGGGGGTGGGGAGGGGTAAATATTCTTTAGTGAAGGGATTTAGCTAATTTAAGCTTAGATCCGAAATCATTAAACATAAAGAAATCTACAAATGATTCTATATATCAGGATCGTTTGAATTTCTTTTTTACTCGGCAAATTTGATAAACGTTAAGAGACCCTAGCTGTCAAATTCATGTTCACCGATTTTAATCAATTTTCTTCTATTTGATTTATAACACTGTAACAGATTTATCTAAACTATTAAAAGTATAAAATAATCAATTAACAGGACACGGCATGGACACACGTAGCTTCGTTTCGTGTATATTTTAGTCTAGACGCCATCTAATTAACTATAGAGTTGACTTCTAAATTCATCTGATGACCATATAAGCATTGTAAACATAAATATAGATATAAATAGATTTAGCAAACTCTTGCAAGTGGATATTTCTAGGTCTTTTTAATTTCATATTATAGATGAAAAATAATTGTTTATCATCGTCTTTACCTGTATAAGAATGATTGTCTGTGGATCGAACCAGTTCATCAATTGCTTTACCTTTGTTTCACTTTCAATTTTGACATTCTTTTCCTTAAAATAACTTTACACATACAATTCACGTTTATCAATCTCAACATAAGTGGTTAAATTGAAGATCACATGAATACGGATTCAATGAGGTCTAATTATTCACTTGCAAGTGAATAATTCATAATCAGTTTTTCTAAGTTTTTTTTGTGGACAAAATTGAACAATATTGGCTGCTAAAGGCGAATTAATATTTCACTATTTGCTTTTCATTAATGATTGAGCAAAAAAAACCTAGATTTTTTTTATATATCTCGTAGCTAGTGCCTTTTTAAAATTTTGTCAACTGACACATTCGAAGCAGTAAGTTGTGAAAAGTGTTATCTGTTCTGCCGAATCTACGCAAGCGGTATACTTTATGGTGTCATGTATTGATTCAGAGGTGTTATAAAAAATCATAGATTTAATAAAGCAGCTAATATATATATAGAATAAGCATGAAATAGAGGTGTTTTGTAAATGCTCCAATTATTGGGTTTAAGTGTTTGTTTACACAGCTTTGCTATACCACGACAGCATGTTTTTTTGGTTGGACAAAGTCTGGATACCTGAAAAAAAACAACATAAATTTATTATGATAACAGTAGTTTAACTACGAAGACTTCTCGCTCATCGACGGTGCTCGATGATTTTGATGAAATATTGGAAAATGTTAAAAACAAATATTATTCACGAATTAAAATGTTGTTTTTGCAGATATACTTCAATGTAACGGATACATTTGTCTTTCATGGACCGTAACTGACGACTCATTAAAGCTCAAATGTGTCACGAGCCAGATACATGCACAGATATCGTTTAACGATCCTAAAAATCAGGAACAAGGGTTTTGTTATATACCACAACCAATTCCAGAATGTTTAAGCTACCGTAAAAATAGTAGGATTGAACAGGGGTTGAAAAGAAAGGAGACGGTGTTTGAATTAAGAGGTAACATAAGTCAAAATGATTATGGACAGTGGTCATGTCACCATGGAACGAATTTTGAAACAGCGTTTGCCAATGTCAGAAAATTCAACAGAACAGGTAACAAAACAATGCACTAATACAGTTTCATAAATGTATTCGGTATTTAAAAAAAACAAATTACAAACAAAACCATAGTAAACTGTAGCTTTTGCATGTAACATTTTATTAGTTATTATTTTATTGAACTTTTGAATTATTAAATATAAAATGGAAATTGGGAATATGGAAAAGAGACAACAAATGGGTTTACATTACAGCGTGAAAACGTCCATCCGGAGTCGGGCTCCAGCATTTTCAGCCTACCCCTAAACAAAAATATGTAATATGTCAGTAAAAATGGACACCGCACTATACTTCGCAACACATAAATGAACTAAAAAACAATAAAATTTACAAGACTTGCAAAGATTTGAGGGTTTATACTAAGGGCAGGCTCAACAATGCAGCGGGCTAAACAGGTTTTACGGAGCTCAACCCTCCACGTATACTATACTTTATCTCTAGCCAATGTAGAATAAACAAACACAGAGCAATATGTTCAGTAAAACTCAGTTTTAAAAGTCCGAGTCTGATGTCAGTTAATAGGTAACAGAAGAAATGAAAGTGACAATGATACATAATAAAATTAACAAAGGACTACTAGCAGTTACTGACACGTCAACTCCAAACCCTAAATACATGTTAAACTGGTTTAAAGATAATGTTTTTTTAAAATGAAAATCAAGCACAAGCGGTTAAGTATCATGCCATCAAACAAAATATGAGAGGAATATAACCCGTATCATGCCAACAACTGGTTTTAGAATAAAGGTGTTTCTTTCCGATGCAAACATCTTATGAGCTAATCAATATTAACTCCTAAGTATACCATATGTAGAAGCTGATACGATTTATTCACGTTTCGACAATTAACGGGAACTTTGGTATTTAATGTTTATTTTCACTGAAAGGGCTAATAAATCAAATACTCTTAATAATTGCGTTCATGATCCACAAATACACAAATGTAAGTACTATGCAGAATCTAATATTTAATGTGTCATCGATCAAATAAACGCTGGGTTGGTAATAACAGTTCAAAACATAGACAAAAGAAAAAGAAAATGTCGAACTCCAAGGGAAATTCAAATAGGAAAGTCCATTATCAAATGGCAAAATCAAAAGCCCAAACACACCAAAAGGACGAAAAACAAATTGTGTATATCTGACTTAGTACAAGCATTGCCTCATGTAGAAAATGATGGATTTAACCTGGATTTATTTTTAGCTAAATCTTAAATTCTATAACAGTTGCAAAAATCCATTATATTGGCAACACTGTGTCATCGAAACCAATATATTTATATAATAGATAGAAAGGTCAAAATAAGGGATAAAGCAGTCAACATTGTGTTATTATCCTAGTCACTATAACACGGACAAATATGTACACAAAGAAAACCCTTATTTCCTATAGATAAAAAACATATTAAGCAAAAATAAATGACAAGAATACAAAGAATGACCTCAGCACAATAAGATAACAAAAAAATGGCGAAATATACTGCGTGTATCATAATCCAATAATTTAAGTACGCATGTATTGTCATTTCACGTTCGATCTAGCTTAATTAAAAATTTCCGTTAAAATGTAAGAAATACTTGGGTGACGGTTGGCTCTGCATAATTTTTTTTGCATTTGTTCAAGTCAAATGTTTAGTGGTTGTCGTTTGTTGATGTGGTTCATAAGTTTTTCTCGTTTCTCGTTTACCTTTTAATATATTAGAAAGTTGTTTTTCTTTTTTGAATGGTTTTGCCAAGGATTACATTATTTATGTTTGGGGCCCTTCATAGCTATTCGGTTTGAGACACAGCCTCGTGTTGAAGGTCGTACTTTGACCTATTCTGAATTACTTAATGAAATTGTGACATGGGTTGATAGTTGTCTCATCACAGCATCTTCATTAATCTCTTAACTGAAAACTTGACAAAACTATGTGAATTCGTTGTATTTGTATTTTGTTTAATGCTCCACGATTCAATACTTCAGATTTCAACCAATGATTATTTTTCTTTTTTATAATATATAGTTACCAAGTCGCCTGTTTACATTCATCTTACTGGACCTACATTCATTAAGACGAGAGACCCTGTCTGGTTTACATGCATAACAAATGTACCAACGACCACCAAATCAGTAGGATTCTACTTGAACGGCATACATTTTATCACACTGACTAAAGAAGGAAAGGATTGCTATTCATCACTTCATAATAACACATGTCCACTAGATGAGTGTCAGTGTTCTGAAGATGGGAGTACATATTTAATTATGCACCAAGGCTTGAAAAGCAGTGGATTATTTTCAGTTGAATGCAAGGCAGAGTTAGAATTTTTTATTGAAATGTCTGACTGCATGATGATAAATGTTATAGGTCTGTACATACAAGCATACATATAAATTATCTTTTTATCTCACCTGGCCCAAAGTCGATAACTTTTTCTAAAATATTCTCCTCTGAAACTACTGGGCAAAATTTAACCAAACTTGGCCACAATCATGATTAAGGTATCTAGATTAAAACATGTGTCCAGTGACCTGACCAACCAACCAAGATGACTGCTATGGCTAACAATAGAACACAGGGATAAAATGTAGATTTTGGCTCATATCTCTGAAACATAAGCATTTAAAACAAATCTGATAACCCGTTGTTAATTTGTTGCCCCTGAATTGGTAAATTTAAGGAAATTTTGTAGTTTTTGGTTATTGTCTTGAATATTGTTATAGATAGAGATAAACTGTAACACCAATAATGTTCAGCAAATTTAAATCTACAAATAAGTCAAGAAGACCAAAATGGTAAGTTGACCCCTTAAGGAGTTATTGCCCTTTATAGTCAATTTTTAACAATTTTTCGTAAATTTTTGTAATCTTTTTAAACAAAATCTTCTCCTCTGAAACAACCGAGACAAATTTAACTAAACTTGTCACATTCATCATTAGAATATCTAGTTAAAAAATGTGTCCAATGACCTTGCCAAGAATCCAAGATGGCTGAAATGGCTAACAACAGTACATAGGGTTAAATGCAGTTTTTGGCTCAAATCTCTGAAACCAGAGCATTTAGAGCAAATCTGACGAGGATAAAATTGATCATTAGGTCAACATCTTTCTGCCCTGAAATTGTCAAACCTATCAGGCAACCCGTTGTTCGGTTGCTACCTCTGAGGTATTTTAAAGAAACTTTTGCAGCTTTTGGTCATTATCTTCAATATTGTTATAGAAAGAGTTGAATTGTAAACAGCAATACGTATACTGTACAGCAATGTAAGACCTACAAAAAAGTTAACATGAAAAATGGTCAATTGACCCCTTAAGTAAATTTTTACTAAATAGTTTCACTGTAACTACTGGGCCAACTTCATTATAGTAAGGGATAAGTGTAAGCAGCAAGAATGTTCAGTAAAGTGAGATCTACAAATACATTTTTGTCATGAATCAATCAGTAGCCTTTGTTTAATATGCACACATACCAAGGTGAGCGACACAGGCTCTTTTGTTTTAATAGAAATCAAGTATTATCAATTAAAAACATATTCAAGAATAAATTGAAAATATATGTCATGGCTGTTATTTTAGTTCATAATCAACAATTTGTAAATATCATAAAAGAAAAGATCTTATATTAATGAGATAGTTTTACCAAAAGAATATTAAAGGAAACTTTATTAGGAACCTTAATTAAACCATTCGCTTTCGGGATAGAAAAAAAAACTGGTACTACTTCTTGCTATTTGTAAAAAATGAAACAAAATCATGTTTTTCAGTATATTCAGTTTAATAATCCCACTTTTTATTTTAAATTAATTGTGCCAAAAATGTATTTTATGCGAGTAAAATTACATATTCTTTGATGTCTCATTCGATTTTTCTGTAAAAAAGATAAAATACACAAGCAAGTGTGAACAAGAGGTGGAAAATACCAAGTAAACGTTCCTTACTAATATGCTGATAACATAAACAAATTGACAATAGCATGGCAACAAAAGACGACGAAGACGAAACAAGTTTACAAAACGCTTAATAGAAAGCTGACGACTGAAGAACACCAGCAGATGATTGTTCCGACTTTATAAGCAGATCCTGTTATATCACAGAAAGTGTAATTGCTTTTAAGAATTTTTTCAATATTTGCATTTTTTTTAAGAATAATTCCAAATCGATATGGAATCATGCATGCATTCTAATAGGATGGTCTTCGTATACGTTGCTTGCATTTTCTAACAACCCTAAAGATTGGAACTTGAAATGGGTATAACAATGAACAACAGTGATTCTAGTATTATGCACTTCTCACACCAATTGATAGTAATACGAGAATTTAAAATTTCGCGCATGCATTCTAATCATCTTCATATTTTAATTCATACCAGTGACATACTAACAAATACATTGTACCTTCAGCATAAAGGGACACCGTGTTTTTGTTTTGCTTATTGCATTCGTCTTTTACATTCATGGTACTTTTCTAGTAAAGTCTGTTTTGAGGAAGAACCTTTGAAAACTAAACTACAATAGTTTTACAGACACCAACAAATGTTTCCCAACAACCACGAGACACATTGTGTTTCTGTGTTTTACCTTAACATATCAGAACAGTTCTCTTACATATAAATCAGAGCACGAGAGCTAGCTACAGAACCAGGTTTAGTCCACCTCTTTCTACCTAAGAAAATGTCTTTACCAACTTAGAAATAAGCCAGTTGTTATCCATTCGCATATGATTTTGCGTTTGATTAGGGAATTCCCGTTTTTAATTTTCCTCGGAGTTCAGTATTTTTGTTATTTTTCTTTTTTCATATTGTGACATGTTGAAAGAGATGAATTTAAAATCATTATTTTTGGTCAGCAATACTCTTTAACCTCGTATCTTTTTTTTTTTATTTTAAACTTTTTTTAATCGAGCGTCACCGATGAGTTTTGATGACGAAAAGCGAATCAGGCGTACAGAATGTAAAGCCTGGAATATCTAATGAGTTTTTATTTTTATTGCATTCATGCAGATGTATTCAAATACTTTCACTACATTTGTTTATTTAAAAATATGTTTACTGTTGTTATCTTTTAGTAATCAGTACCCGTCTATTTATTTTACAGACATTGATGGTCCTACACTGATCAAGAGTAAGCATATACCTTTTCTGGTATCAGATATTTTGGAACTGACCTGCATAGCATATATCAACAACACAAATGTCCACCTTGTTTGGGAATGTTTGCATTTTAAACCTTATTCAAACTTTAAAAACACTACTTTTATAAATTCGTCATTGTCATTTCAAGTGACGTCATCCATGAAGGGCAAAATGTGCACGTGTAATGCAATATTTATGACTATTAAAACCTCTACAACTTTGACAATAGACATAAAAAGTAAGTAAACTTTCATATCTTTCAATTTATTTTCATCAAGTCATGTAACTTATTTATATTGTTACGATTTGTTTTTAACTTTACAGTTTATTTTCTAATTGAAAAAAATGCGATTTCAATCATGACAATTCCGTTCGAAATGTATATGTTTATATAAAAAAAAGATGTGGTATGATTGCCAATGAGACAACCGTCCACACGAGACCAAAATGACACAGAAATTATAGGTCACTGTACGGCCTTCAACAATGAGCAAAGCCCATACCGCATAGTCAGCTATTACAGGCTGTTTGGCTTAAACAGGTGATGTCATCAATAAGAAACTCTTTTCTTCTTATGAACAAATTTGGCTTGTTAACTTTGATTCTCAATTGCTATTCAACTATTATATTGATACGATCATATAATAAGGATGATCTCTTAGCACCAACTTGCAATGCTTAAAACTCTGTTACTTTTGTATAATTAAAACTTCAAACGGGGAGATACTATAACTTTATAAAATACTAGTAACTAATGCAACATCTTTGTAGATCTTCACACATGTTCACATATGATTTAGATTAAATGCAGTAATTTTTATCTTTTAGTGCCTTTATCCACTACACAATTTTATCTGAAAGACATAATATGGTTTTTGTCAGGAACCGTTTTATTGGTTCTTTTATTTGCTGTATTTGGGTGTCTATTCAAACACCGTAGCAGAAGAAGTAAGCATGTGTTATTGTTGATAATATTCTTGATCTAATTTGCGAAATATAAATAGCAGGAATTGCAATTGTTTTTATTCATTTATCTCACAAGAACGCGATTCCCAAGCAACGGAATTTAAGTTTATCTATGCATTACAAGCTCTAACGATAACTAAAAAAAAATTTAAAAGGCAGAATGTTGTTTATTTCCAATCTTTCAAAAATTACATTCAGCGAAATCAAATAAATATTTATATAGAAGAGTTCACCACAATTGGATTGTTTAGGTGAGGATATGAAGGTTTAAGGTGATGACTCATTTACAATTCGACATTACCTCATTACCAGCATTATAGTGAATACTGAAGGCTTGTCTTGTTTACGACTGCAGAAACAGTGATACTAGGTGTACACATGGACATAAAACATAAACTAATAGAAGAACTGTCACGGAATTTTAAGTTTGAGAAAGAGTACTAATGCCCCCCCCCCCCCCTTCCCCCCATTTTTTTTAGTTCGATATATTCGTACCTTTAACGGGCAGAAAGGACGAAATGGTACCAAAAAAAACCTGACAAGACAACAACATAACGACCACAGAAAAAAATGAAAATCAGGTTCCCTAATAATAATGTTCCATGAAAGCAGAAGCTCATTGAGAAGAAATATAAAATGTATAATACCAAAAACAAAAGATCATTTCAGTAATTCATATCCTTTCAACTGATTTTGGAAGACACTAAAGGGCAACCGAAAACATCTTTTATTCTACTAATTTGATGTTCGATGGTTTGCATAAATTATTTCAGCAGTATAAATCCCGTACCTATCAATTTAGAAATAAAACACAATACAAAATAAAGAAAGAGTAGGGAAACATTTTTTTTACATTTGATTACACAGTACAGACACAAAAGCAAAATACAATATGATACATTTTGACTATTTCGCGGCTAAGATTTATATAAATCCTAAATCATATATAACATCTAAATAGTTTAATTGAGTAGTCAAACCAAATGTGACAATAGTAAAGTAACAATCTAAAAGTTGCTAGTATTTTGTTTGTCAATACAGTAAACGTTATGGGTTTGACACCAGGGGTCACGGAACATATAACTGAGAGTAAAAAACCTGTGCATTTCAACTTAACATTTGGTTAATTTTAGTCTTGTATTATTTTAATTTTAGTTTCTTGTGTACAATTTGGAAATTAGTATGGTGTTCATTATCACTGGACTAGTATATATTTGTTTAGGGGCCAGCTGAAGGACGCCTCCGGGTGCGGGTATTTCTCGCTACATTGAAGACCTGTTGGTGACCCTCTGCTGTTGTTTTTTATTTGGGCGGGTTGTTGTCTCTTTGACACATTCCCCATTTCCATTCTCAATTTTATTAATGCAGTTTACAATCAAAGTTGCGTTATATCAAAATGAAACTTACATTATTTTGTATTATTTGAATTATACAAAATGAAACCCGCAATAACTGTTTTAGACGATTTCACGAATACGTTGGGATTGTCAAAGGGGAAACGGAACATTGGGGATGATGAACACAAATTAATGTTCATCTTATTACATATATTTGGAAATAATTATGCAAATGACTTTATAAATGCTCAAAACATTATAATTGAATAATTACATTAGATGTATGGTTCATTATAATACGTTATTCTGATTGCCTAACTGCACATCACTTGTTATTTCTTAAGCAATTGCATTACACAATAAAACTTATCATTCACGATAACACGAGGTCCCACAATAAAGTGCACAGGTGAATTAAATAAAAAAAAAATGATAAAATTCGTGTTTTCATGAGCATAGCTAAAAAACTTAATTATAAGTATTGAATGCTTCTTTTTGTAACTTCATAGGGTTGTAAAAGCGAATTGACCCTGCGCACATTTTAGAATGAAGCGCTTCCACACTTCATACAAAATGAACTTCGGTCAACGCTTTTACACCCCAATAAAGTTTCAAAAAGAAGCATTCAATTCTTAAATAATGTTTTGGAGGCAGGTCCGGAATGAATAAATCGATGTTGAATGTTTTTTTATAGACGTTCATTTTAGAAAATTTTCTGTAGTGAAATTTTCAATTATTTTTCCATTTGATAAAAATTATGGTGTCAATTCAAAATATTTTTTGTTGTTGCATATCATAAAGATGCATAGACCTATTTGAAATAATATGGAAATGCGAGAAAACTAATGCTTAAGACAAGTGTGGAAGTCATATCACAAATTAGAAAGAAGAAATTGTTATACCAATGCATAATTTGAAACAAGTAAGCAATGAATCAATGTATATATTTATATACTATAGGTAACAGAGATATCATTCATATAAGAACCATGTGAGTGTTTACTCTAACAAAAACAATAATAAGAAAAATGTTATTCATATACTTTGATTGATAATATACAGTATTGATACCACACCAAAACGTTATCTTATAGAATGCAAATTGCAGATTCAACGGTAATCAATAATTTTGATATAAATTGCATTATAATTTATAGAAATGTGGTTTGTACTGGAGAACAAGTTAAAGAATATATTTCATATCTATGAAAGCTTTAATTTTTGCAACCTATCATCTTGGTGTTTGATTTATAAATATTAAAGAACAGTGAACAACTATTAAGTTTTAGAAAGGACACATACATGAATTGTATTTGCAAATATTCATCACAGTGAAAGCATTCCTGCTTCGATCGAACTACAGACGTATGTAATATGACTTGACTCCGAAAATCAGCAACAATGTATGACGGTAAAGATTTTATTTTTCATTTGGTTTTGCATACACTAGTTTATTGTTGTATAAATATGCCGTGATTCTATGGTTTTTTTGTATTTTTTTTGGCTGTGATATCTGTGTTTTGTTTAAAAGTTTGAATATCTTCTCTCTTTATCGCATTCAATTGTAAATGATTCTTTACAGGAAAAATGATAATTTGTAACTTTCCTTTCCTTTTGAGATATGATACAGCAGAACCAATAGATTCAACTGTCCATCAATATGATATTTCTGAACCGATGGCAAATTATGAAGAAACTAATATGCCACGAAATGATTTTACCACATGTCAGCACAATGAGTACGAAGACATTGATAATGAAGAACAGCATGAACCAGAACACAGTAATCAGATAGCTCATGAATATGCAGAAGCTTTGTAAAGTATGATTGACATGACATTAAAAATAGATTTTACATGCTGTTATTATTTTTTCATTAAATTTCGAAAACAATACAATTTAACATCTTGATGATCATTTTGGTTGTGAATACTACGGATGTGCATGTGTAAGAATAAATTTGGATATTTGTTGGTTTGTATACGTAGCAATCAAAACGATTACACAGGCAAATTGCACTAACATCAATTTCACGTGAATTTATATTCATGTGAATCTCACGTGAAAATCAAGTCAATTTCACCTCAAACAAGCTTATACGTGAAACTCACGTGAAATCAGTTTTTGTGAGTTTCATAAAACTCTAATGTGAAACTCATGTGAATTTCACATGAAAATCACGTAAAAAAAATCATGTGAAATTCACATGAATGTTTAAAAAAGAGTATTTCAAATAACATCTAAATTTTCAAATTTAATTAAAATCATGAAAAATATCAATTTTTGTTGTTGTAAATTGCACGTGAAATTCATGTGAAAAATTTCTCATCAGATTCCTGTGAAACTCAATTGACGTGAAATTCACATGAACATTTTTACGTGAGTTTCATGTATAAGCTCGATCGATGTGACTCTCACGTGAAATTTTTCATTTGCATTTAATGTGAGATTCATGTGAAATTCATGTGAGCAAATTTTGCCTGTGTAGGTAAACAGAATATAAATCTTATACGCTGTACATCGATTACACTGTAAGGATATACCACGGTATTTTATGTTCCGTATGACGTAGAATCTATAGAACTCGTTTTCAAATTCAATGAACACGAACAGAATGTCTATTTCAACTATTTACAAAACTTTATCGCAATACTAAGGATTATTTACACAAGGATTGCCGTAGACAAACTATCGGAACTTGAGTCTTCAATGTTCTTCAGCTTCTTACTTGATTTAACTATTTCACTTGTTTTATTCACGCGTCACTGATTGGTCTTTTGTAGACAAATTGCATCTCTGGGCGATAATATTTTAATCTGAGTTCATATTCCTATTACTTCCCGCCACAAAACCGCCATTTTCCCTTTGATTCTGTGATTCTACCGTATTATACTTCTCAAGTAAACTGAACTTGTGATAACATGAGTAATAGTACCATTCCAGTTAACTGAGATTACGCCTGGTTTTCGGAGGGGTTTATATTTCTAATCCTTATTTCTTCTGTTGAATTACTTTTTTTTTATTTCGTCGTTTTTCGTGTTTTTGTTGTCACTGCAATGTTGGCTTGTCTCGACTTTTTAGTTTGAATACCCTTTTGGTATCTTTCGCGATCAATTTCTAAGAATTTAATGTCTGCTCGCCAGTATAAAGACGGAATATTTAAAACTTCTTCTTTGATGTTGTAACCAAAGGAAGACAGGTCAGGATTTTGAGTTTAAAAAATCTCCTCTTCTGTCATGAGTTATGTAGGAATTTATGTCAAAAGGTTAAAATAAAGTATCCCCAACTCAGAGTTTCATGAAAGGGTAAACAACGATTTTAAAACATATATGGCTCTATATGATCTAATGAATGAAATAAAATAAAATACACACACATAGGGATGCTCTCGTTTAATGATTCTACTAGTCAATCATAAATAGATACAAAATGTATCTGTATCATGTCTCTATTGTTGTTCTAATCCAATCCAATCAATTGATTATGAAGCACCTTCAATCAGCAAACAATAAGGAACTACTTCAGAGAACTCAACATTTAACATTTGTCTATTGATGAGTTGGTGTTGTTTTCCTCGACCAGGTCTGTAATATCATTTTAGTTATCGAAATATTCCTTTAATAGTAAAAATTAAAAGTTAATTATAAACATGTTGAAAGTAGGTAGTATGCTTTGAAAATTAATTTTAAAAGTCAAGGTATATAAACCAACTAATTTTTAAGAGAACTGTATTTGTAAGATTTTCCATAAGAGCAAAATAACGAAAATGATAATCGACGAAAGCATATTATGTATATTAAGATCGTCTAGTAAATTACAACACTATCGTAGTAAAGTTATCACGTAAACTAATCGTCGCTTAGTCGTCTCATTGAAGACCATAATTGTTTTACATTGTCATATCGTGGCGTTTTATAGCTGACTATGCGGTATGGGCTTTTCTCATTGTTGAAGGCCGTACGGTGACCTATAATTGTGAATGTATGTGTCATTTTGGTCTCGTGTGGGCAGTTGTCTCATTGGCAATCATACCACATCTTCTTTTTTATATTTATCACAAAAAAAGCATTCGTGAAAATAAGTTGTTTTACCGTTATTATTTTTATGTTATTTGAACCATGCTAAAGATATTCGATCAAACCTGTAAGCAACATCTGCTTCTTTACTGGTTACTTTATATTAGGAGACACTTACCCGTTGCTTGCTAACACAATTGATATCGGTCCGTCATGAGTTCATGTGATTACCTCAGTATTTGTTTTTATATTTTCTAAATAAGCATTGGTAATATACTACGTCCTTGAGTACGTCTTTGAAAGTATGACTCAACCATAATTTCTATTTTCATCTTATTATTTACTGAAGAATACTAGCACTAGGATAACATTGAGAGTAGAAATAAGGAACGTGTCAAGGAGACAACAACCTGATCAATGAGTAAAACAACAAACAGCCAAAGGCCATCAGTACGTCTTGAACACAGCTATAAAATTCAACATGCGGACGCGAACTTCAGATGGCCACCAAACAAAAATATGTACTAGTTCAGTGAAAATGGACGTCATCGAAAAGGAAAAAAATGAACTAAAATTAAAAATAATACAAGACTTAAAAAGTACAGAGTCTCCAGAGTATGTGAAATACCACCATTTTACCCTATTAGTTTTGGTGAAATTTGCACTTTCAAAAAATTGTGCAGAATTTATCTGTGTTTCAAATAAAGAAAAAAATGGCATGAGTAAAGTTTTATCCTGAAAATATATTTAGAAAAAAATCACTTTACATTTCATTGCCAATACTATAACCATAACCAATCAAATGTATCCCCTTATTTAACCTGAGTACAAGCTTTAGTAACCATGTAACCTCCCAATTAAAAAATAATTTTGCTTTGAAATACCAAAGACATATGTTGATGACACAGAAATGTTTTACTGCAATAGAATGTAGGTGTAATAACCTACAACTGTCAATTTTTTTTTGGGGACTTATTTTCGTATACAACCGGATGTGACGTACCATGATTCCATGGATTTATGAGTTTGAACAGCGGTATACTACAATTGCCTTTATTGGTGCACGTGTTTTCAACCAAAAATGCGTCGAGGTTAAACATGTTTTTTAGATCTGAACCCTCCACCTATACCTCTAGCAATGCAAAATAAAGAAACACAGAGCAATGCGCACAGTAAAACTCAATTTAAAAGACGACCGAGTCCGATGTCAGAAATGTTAACAAACGAAACGAAGCAAAATGTCAATGATACAAAGGACTACTATTAGTTACTGAAACGACAGACCTTGATTTAACGGATTCAAAGATTATACCTTCATCATATGAAAAGCTTGCACAATCCCTCTTGTTAGTGGTTTAGTATTATCCCCTCATAAAACATACGAGAAAGCCATAAACAGTATCATAACAAGAACTGGTTTTACAATGTTTTTTTTTAAATGAAACTTGAAATACTACTGATACTAGAAGGACTGCTTCATACCTTAATTTTTTCCTCAATATTGACACAGAGGAACGACTTCACACTAAAATTTATGACAAAAGGGACGAATTCAACTTCCCAATTATCAATTTCCCGTTTCTGAGCAGTAACATACCCTCTGCCCCATCGTATAGTATTTACATATCTCAGTTGATACTTTATGCTCGAGAATGTTCGAACTATAAGGACTTCATATACATAAGTGTACTCCTTACGCAGAAACAAAGTTATGAAGTGGAAAGATTAAAAATGACGAACACCATCACGAATTGGTTGATCCATACGATGTGTCTTAGTCTGAACTAAATTAGGACATTTTTACCACGTCTTATGGTTTACCATTAACGTCGTCTGTTCTTTAAAGAACCGAACATGACCTATTCCCGAAATGTGACTGTTTTGCAGAGTATGAATTCGCATTGCTATAAGACGTGTCACGGTATTTTTTATCCAACATTCATTTCTTTGGTTTTGATGTTATATTTGTTAGTCTGATGGGATATTGTTGAATTTGTTATCTTTTGTAGTTGCGATTCTATTTTTTTTCTATTCGTATGTAAAAATATAGATAATTAGTCACCCATTTTTTTTTTAAAGATTTTAGTACAAAGCAAGTAAACTTACACGATTTTTTTTTTTACAGTTTGATTCAGAAGAAATACCGACATCGCTATTTAATAAGTTATATATCTAATTACTATCCCAATTCTATAATAATAGTCTTGTAATTGTTATAAAAAACATCGTATACGACAATTTCAAACGTAATCTTGAATTACATTTTGTATATAATTTTTTTAGAAATTTACTTGTGACGTCATTTTGTTGCGTCAATCCAGTCGTGTGATAGACAATGCTTGGTTATATTGTGCTGTTTTTATGTGCTGTCCTACGTTGTTTCACGTGTTCGTTTTTATTCTGTGGTTAGTCAGCACTTCAGTGTTGACACAAATGTTAAGTATATGGTCATTTGTTTATACTAAATTTACAGTTTGCAGAAGTATGAATTATTCTAAGTACTAAGGATATATTGAGCCACGGCATGGATAACCTTAGACGTATTTGGCACACATTTTCGGTCATCAAAGCTCTTTATCGTTATACTTGTTTGGCTTTATGACTATTTTGATCTGAGCGTTACTGAGGAGTCTTTATGTAGATGAAACGCGCGTCCGGCGTATCAAAATATAAGCCTGGTACCTGTGTTAGCTATAAGCATGTCGAAATGTATTTCTGTATTGTTTATTTTTGTATTTCTCTGCCCTGAATGTTCTTGCATTTATGTGTACTGTAGCATTGTCATGAAATGTTGTCCATTTAGTATTATGTTTAACATTGCCATAAAAGGGCTAAGTTTGACCAGCCACAAAACCAGGTTCAACCCATCATTTTCTTAAAAGGTCCTGTATCAAGTCATGAAAATGGCAGTTGTTATCTTACAGTTAGTTTCTGTGTGCATTACATGGTCGTTTTGTTACATTTTGTTGCAATTTGGTGTTTCTGTTGTTTCGGTGTTTTCCTTTCATAGTTGAGGTGTTTCCCTAGCTTTAGGTTTGTCACAATGGTTTGGTTTCTCTCGAACAGTGGTATACTACTGTCGCCTTAAATAGTGCCAATTGAAAACTGTATATCAATATGATCCCAAAAAGACCAATGATTTAAAGGAGTTATATGAAAATTCTAAATTATCACTAAAATCGATTACACGCAGATAAAACTTTAAACTAAAATTCGAATACAAGAGATCAACTAAAAGATTAAATAGAATTATATCTTATGAATGATGTCTTAGTATATTTAGATAAAAGTCGTTAAAAATATGTAAAAAAAAGTCATGCAATACATATGTTGTACATTAAAAGAGCAAATATAGGGATGTACCACAATATAAATTCGATAAAATATTTTTTTATTTGGTTTTCCAATCCAATCCAATCCAATCAATTGATTATGAAGCACCTTCAATCAGCAAACAATAAGGAACTACTTCAGAGAACTCAACATTTAACATTTGTCTATTGATGAGTTGGTGTTGTTTTCCTCGACCAGGTCTGTAATATCATTTTAGTTATCGAAATATTCCTTTAATAGTAAAAATTAAAAGTTAATTATAAACATGTTGAAAGTAGGTAGTATGCTTTGAAAATTAATTTTAAAAGTCAAGGTATATAAACCAACTAATTTTTAAGAGAACTGTATTTGTAAGATTTTCCATAAGAGCAAAATAACGAAAATGATAATCGACGAAAGCATATTATGTATATTAAGATCGTCTAGTAAATTACAACACTATCGTAGTAAAGTTATCACGTAAACTAATCGTCGCTTAGTCGTCTCATTGAAGACCATAATTGTTTTACATTGTCATATCGTGGCGTTTTATAGCTGACTATGCGGTATGGGATTTTCTCATTGTTGAAGGCCGTACGGTGACCTATAATTGTGAATGTATGTGTCATTTTGGTCTCGTGTGGGCAGTTGTCTCATTGGCAATCATACCACATCTTCTTTTTTATATTTATCACAAAAAAAGCATTCGTGAAAATAAGTTGTTTTACCGTTATTATTTTTATGTTATTTGAACCATGCTAAAGATATTCGATCAAACCTGTAAGCAACATCTGCTTCTTTACTGGTTACTTTATATTAGGAGACACTTACCCGTTGCTTGCTAACACAATTGATATCGGTCCGTCATGAGTTCATGTGATTACCTCAGTATTTGTTTTTATATTTTCTAAATAAGCATTGGTAATATACTACGTCCTTGAGTACGTCTTTGAAAGTATGACTCAACCATAATTTCTATTTTCATCTTATTATTTACTGAAGAATACTAGCACTAGGATAACATTGAGAGTAGAAATAAGGAACGTGTCAAGGAGACAACAACCTGATCAATGAGTAAAACAACAAACAGCCAAAGGCCATCAGTACGTCTTGAACACAGCTATAAAATTCAACATGCGGACGCGGACTTCAGATCACCACTTAACAAAATGTGTACTAGTTCAGCGAAAATGGACGTCATCAAAAAGAACAAAAATGAACTAAAATAAAAAATAATACAAGACTTAAAAAGTACAGAGTCTTCAGAATATGTGTACTACATTCATTTGCCCCTTTTAGTCTTTGTTAAATTTGCACTTTTCAAAAAAATGTGCAGATTGTATCTCTGTTTCAAATAAAGAAATACATGGCATGAGTAAAGTTTACTCCTGAAAATTTATTTAGAAAAAATCACTTTACATTTCACTGCCAATTATATCACCATGACTGGAAGTAAACCAATCAAATGTATCTCCTTACTTAACCTGTATACAAGCTTAAAATTGAGAAAGGAAATGGTGAATGAGCGAGAATTCCCGCACCCGAAGGTATCCTTCCGCTGGCCCCTAAAAAATATGTATACTAGTACAGTGATAATGGACGTCATACTAAACTCCTAATTATACACAAGAAACTAAAACTAAAAATCATAAAAGACTTACAGAGGCTCCTGACTTGGGACAGGTGCAAAAATGCGGCGGGGTTAAACATGTTTATGAGATCTCAACCCCCTATACCTCTAGCCAATTTAGAAAAGTAAACGCATTACAATACGCACATTAAAATTCAGTTCAAGAGAAGTCTGAGTATCATACTATCATAAAATATATGAGAAGAACATAACCCGTGACATGCTAACAACTGTTTTTTTAGAAATAAATGTGTTTAGTTCCGATGCAAAAGACCCTATAAGTGAATCAATATTAAAGCAAAAATATGCAATCTTTAATGACCTGACAACAGTATCGTAATATAACCCCCTGTTAATAAGTCTATTTAGGGGTTTTGTTAGTTTCTGAGGTGAATACTGACATTTTTGTGCTTTATAAAGAATATTTCCATAAAAAAATGGATGTGAAATACCTGAACGTATAAGATGTCTGCTTGTTGAGTTATATTTACCAATTATTTCCTTATACCGGTGATGAAATTTAGTAAATGGAACAGTTTGTGATATCAAAAATAAAGTCGTACTTAGCCGAGACAGCCACACGCCTATCACCGTGATGTCGACTTCAACATCCCAATTATCAATTTCCCGTTTATCAGCAGTAATATACCCTCTGCCCCATTGTAGACGGTAGTGTTTACATATCACAGTTGATACTTTGTGCTCGAGAATGTTCGAAATATAAGGACTCCATATACAGAAGTGTACTCCTAACGCAGAAACAAAGTTATGAAGTGGAAAGATTAAAAATAACACGTAAATTAAATAAACACCATCACGAATTGGTTGATCCATACGATGTGGGTTTTTTTTTGTCTGAACTAACTAAAGACATGTTAACACGTCTTATGATTAATAATTAACGTCGTCCGTTCTTTAAAGAACCGAGTATGACCTATTCCCGAATATGACTGTTTTGCAGAGTGTGAATTTGCATTGCTATAAGATGTGTCGAGGTTTTTTTTATCAAGCATTCATTTATTTGGTTTTGGTGTTATATTTGTAATCATGATTGGACATTGTTGAATTTGTTATCATTTGTAGTTACGATTGTAATCTTTTAATTATTTTTCTATTCGTATGAAAAATCTAGATAAATGATCACCCAGATCATTTGTGAGATTTTAGTATAAAGCAAGTAAAAGTACACGATTTATTTGTTTTGCTGTTTGATTTAGACAAAAATACCGACATTGCTTTTTAATAAATTAATCATCTAATTACTATCACAATTCTATAACACTAGTCTTGTAATCGTTATAAAATACATCGTATACGACAATTTCAAACGTATGCTGTGTTTCCGTCGCTTTAAGTTTGTTACAATGGTTTGGTTTCTCTCAAACAGTGGTTTACTACTGTTGCCTTTAATAGCGCCAATTGAAAACTATTTATCAAATTGAATATGATCACCAAAAAGAGCAATGATTTACTGATTACATGCAGATAAAACTTGAAACTAAAATTCGAATACAAGAGATCAACTAAAAGGTTTGATAAAATCATTTCCTATAGGTGATGTCTAATTATATTTAGATAAAAGTCGTTAAAAAATGTAAAAAAAGTCATGCAAAACATATTTTGTACATTAAGATAGTAAATACAGAGATGAACCACAATATAAATTTGATAATTGTTTATTGTTCTTGCTTTCCAAACGTCATATTTTATCCATAAGACAATGTATATATAATCAAAACAGCATACTCTGCCTCAGAATATCTGCAAAGTATTTTACATCTTCTTTTGGTTTCCCACGGATAAATAAATTCAAATGTTTACCCTTTTTTGCTTAGACACATGAAATTAAAGACAGAAATAAATATTGATGCAATTGTCATTCCAGTCTTAGTGTGTGCATTAAATTAAATACAAATGCATACCTAGTCACCTGCGTGATTATCGACCAGTTTAATGTCTTTCTCTAAAATTTATAATTACGAAATTATTGTTTGAATTAAGAATAAGAAAATGTTTAAACGATGATAACTAATGCAGCTAGTTAGATTGTACACAAAAACAACAATTAAAGACCTGCACCATAAATCAAATGAAAGGCATAGTACAAACATTAATAACCTTTTAAAAATGTCAGAGAATACTTTTTGTAAAAGTTATAAATGTAACAAAATATATTGTTTGACTGTATTCAAATATATTCATAAAATGCATATACTTTGTATATCCTTTATAGCTAACTATGCGGTATGGGCTTTGCTCATTGTTGAAGGCCGTACGGTGACCTATAGTTGTTAATGTTTGTGTCATTTTGTGGATAGTTGTCTAATTGGCAATCAGACCACATCTTCTTTTTTAAATTGTCACTTTCTTAGACTTGGGTGTATAATGCATTTTATTCTGGTGACTGTAAAATGAATCGAGTCGATATTTTGAAAATGAGGTAGGTTTATAACATTTGACTGAATAGAAATGCTTCAAATAAAAATTGTCATTTGCGATATGGAATAGTACAATTCACAAATTTCAAGTTTAATGACAGTTGATATGTTACTACGTGGAAAAATAATCCCATTAAATAGCGTTGGTCTATCGTAGCTAATATACTACTTCAAATTTGACAACAATTAAGTTATAATCAAAATAATTTTTTCCTTTCGACTACCGCATGCCATGACATTCGACATCTAACTAATGAAGAATAGTAGTTATTTGAAATATTTGTCATATTTGTCATGATTTTACAAATTTTTGCAGGTAATGTTGACTTTAAGCTCAATTATAAAACAATCATCCAAACAATGTGAAATCGGCAAATTTGCGTTCCATAAGATAAGATTTTTTTTTCTTTCAGCGTGATTCCATCAATTATTTTTGTGACATTATGGCACCTCTACCTACACTATATTCAGCGCCTTTAACCACTCGACAAACTAATTTATATGAAAATAGAGTTTTCATTATAGAGTTTCTTGAAAATATCCACTTCATATTTTTTGAAGACATACAGTTTTGGTGCCAATAAGATCTTAAATCTTTTTGAAGCATGTCACAGACGATACACCACCACTCAATATGACACTAAAAGAACAGTCTTTCAGACAAAAACTATTGGCTTTTGTGATCTTATCATAGGCTATGTTATCATACCTCAATATGGTTTTTTTTCTATATAAACAAGTGAAACTGCGAGCTACTGCTCACTGATGATACCCCCGCCGCAATTGGATAATATTAATAGAGTGTAAAAATATGCAAGTTTTCGGTAAACAGGAAGTTTTCGAGTGATGAATCTGAAAACGCATCACACGGTATAGCTGACTTATATAAATCCTGAAACCAAATTTCAGAAATCCTTGTATTGTAGTTCCTGAGAAAAATGTGAAGAAAATTTTCAACTTGGCTATCATGTGTAAAATCATACAAGTGTTCTGTAAACAGGAAGTTTTCAAGTGATCAATCTGAAAACGCATCACACGGTATAGCTGACTTAGATAAACCATGAAACTAAATTTCAGAAATCCTTGTATTGTAGTTCCTGAGAAAAATGCGACGAAAAATATTCATGGGACGGACGGACTGACTGACGGACTGACGGAAGGACAGACAGAGGTAAAACAGTATACCCCTTTTTTAAAGCGGGGGTATAAAAATAATAAAATAGTTGTGCTATTTCATTCCACAGAATATTTGCCAGTCAAAAGTTTCAAAGACTATTACCCCGGTTAATAGTTTCATAATCATCTTTCCCGTACTGTTTCATGCTTATTTTTCATTGGACAATAATGATTTCATTGACCAATTTGCTTGGCAACGTCAAACTTGAATATTGTAAACGGTATAATCTGTTTGTGTCGATTGTAATTTCAGTTACAAGAAGCAATTATAAAAGGTAGAAAATCTTCGTTCCCCTTTTTTTTTAAAGATCTAAAATAAAGTACCTTTCTAAAAGTATTCTAAGAGTTAATTGCGTTTGGTGTACTTAAGCTTTAATTTATCAAATGCACGGAAAATTTAACACACTATTTAAAGTCTTGATTCCAATTAATGAAATGTTTACAAATACAAAAAGAACTATAAAAGAAACCGTATAGTAAAAATTGTGCATGTCAAGTTAGTTGGCCTTTATTTTCCTTTCAGAAGATTCATGTACACATTCAGAAAATTAGTTAATTTGGTATATAAAAACACTTAATGACTGTGTTGTTTTGTATAATAAAACACATACCGATTACTTTTGCGGTTAATATCAAGTTTGTTGTCCCTTCGCATACCAAATAATGCTCTCGGCAAAATTAGTTGGTATTTCAGGGACAACAAACTTGCTATTACCCTCACATCCAGTCAATAGGTGTATATCATTGTTAAACCCTAAATCCTAGATTTTGTGTAACCCTTACATTAAATCCTGGATCCTTGATCCAGACCTGATTTCTAGCCACGCTGCTTCCTTGCTTTGAACCACACCAATATATGAGTGGGCTGAAAATTTTATGCATTTATATATAAATGAGGATTAGTCACATTCAGCTGCACTTCGGTATCCATTTTCAACCGAAAACTGAAGTAATCCTCCACCCTTAAACACGTTGCATTGATGTGGTTCTCCGGGAGGAAAAGCTGTTAACGTGTATAAATCTGTTGTTTAATTGCCGAGAGCGTCGAGGAAATGTATACAACAATGAGTTTCAGTAAAATGTCCATATTTACAGTATCTGCTACGAAATACAATTTTATTTTGCCGGGCAGACATGCAATGACGGATATGATGACAGCAAATAAATGTCAGAGCCGAACGTGGTGACGGACGGACGACCCGAACTAATTTTTGTTTCAAATCTCAACACCTAAATAACCTGAAATGATCTTAAAACGAATACACTGTAAACTTCGCTGGTCATTACTAGTTTGTTGCATAAAACAGTATTCGTGGATTTTATGTGAAAGAAGAAAACACGACACCCAGTTTCAACTCTATCCATTTTGTAATATAGATGTGTTTCTTCATTTGATTTATTTAGAATTGTAACATAGTATATGGTGTATAATGATAATAAGAAGGTTATCCATGATCATACTGTTTTTTCTTGTGGCTAAATATGTGGATCAATATATATTACATAGATAATATTTGGTCATACACGGGTAACAAAACAATTTTTTTTCTTTCTTTTAAAATAAGACAAACATTGCTACATCTGTAAATATGCTTTCTCAGCGAGATTAAACCCCCTGCTTTTCTGACATCGTAGCCCAACACCTTGTATAGTTGATACACAAGGAATAATCATGACGATGCTGAAATTCGAAGTTCTTACAACGATATCCGTAACATTATTGTCATAAACAAATGTTTGTAAGTCATTATATTATACATCTACTTTTATTCGTTCCAAAGACAAAACAATAATCTAAATAAGACAATAAAAAATCAGTACACACCTGATCTTCTATCTTGCAGCAATACATAATGCACAATAACGGCAATTGTTCCACCAAAAACAATGAAATATTCCTTATCTGTGTTGTAGAAGAGAGTTCATTTTTGATATGCGAATACAAATAGGAAGGAATTCATTTTACACTTCAGTTTTGTATAGCCGCACTGAATTTTATTATATTCTTAATTATCATGATTATGAAAAAGCACACGATTGTTTAAAGGATCAAAGGAGTATGAACTGAAACTGGGACATACATTGACGTACAATTCTCATCTCTTCATTTGTACCGTTGAATTTGTTTTGCTGATTTTGTTGTTGTTGTTGTTGTTGGGGGGGGGGGGCTTTATTTTAAGGTTCAATGTAAGAGACAACAAATTTTATCCTCAAAACAAAACTCCTATTCTCCAAACAAAAATGTCTTCTTAAATAAAACAAAATAGAAACTTGTGCATAGTGTCTGTTTGTCCTTTTCTTTTTTAGTCATTGTGTTGTCAGTTTATTTTCGATCTGTGTGTTTCACTGTCCCTCTGATATCTTTTGCCCCTTGTTTGAGACAATAAACAAATATGAGGTACATGTATCGGTCGATACTTAATTTTTTTTATTATGTGTAGACTTTATCGCGCTGTCAAATCTTTTTTTTTATGTAACCAGATTTTTTCTACTCAATACACATGATACAGTTTTAAAAATTAGCCAGACAAGAAAAAACGGTAACAATCTATAATACTAAAATTACGAGGTCCAATTTGTCAGCCGTCATCACGTAAAAACGACGAATCACAGAATTCAACTTTATATATAACTAATATAGTACAAAGGTGTAGATTAAAAATTACACCACTCCAGGCCCTTTTGTTTTCCACGTTATTAATATTGCCAATAATTAAGAAGTTCCGGGTCGAGTCCGATATCGATACCAATAGTATAATTCACCTGTTACCTATTACCTTATATATATGTATGTTCCGCATCTGATAGGCGAAATGGTGAATTCAGGATTAATATGCTATATACACGGGTCATAATCACAGGATTGACACTATTAAATTGTCAAATTTTTACCTATCGTAGTATTTTAATCAGTAAGACTTTCTAAGATAACAATACGAATACTAAAAATCTGGACTAAAAATAAGGCGTATAGGTACAGTTTTCAATTTGTTAGTTGGCATGACGTAAAACAGCGAATCAAAGAATTCAACCTTATTTATAACTAATATAGGACAGTGCTGTTGATTAAACAATACTCTATTCCAGGACCTTTTGTTTTCCAAATGATTAATATTACCAATAATTGATAAGTTCCAGTTCGACGGATTCAAACAGAAAGATTTGAAAGCAGAGAAAACTGTGTATCTTATAATCGGCATGACTATATTAGATGACAATACTAAAATAATGCTTGCGCATAGTTATATACTTTAATTCAGTCACGGGTGTTTTCTAGTATTATGTAAGATTGTACTACTGACCATTTCGGTCATTGAATTTAGTGTTAAGATTTCGACTCGATGACTTTATATCTATAAAGTTTTTGATGGAAGCGTTAGTTCCATGTTTCATGTTTTTTTATGTAAAAGTTAGTAAAAATCGTTTAAAAGAACAAATCTAAGTACGAATATTGAGGACATACATTTACAGTCTGTATACATAAACCCAACAACAGCAGGAAAAATCAGTACAGTTAATACTACAAAGACTGCAACTACTCGTCCGTATTCTAAAATATAAACTTTATCATATCAAGTACATTACACTTCAGCCAAGTTTAGCGTATGCTAGTTAGTTGATAATATCTGGCTTATCACAAACAAACAACTTGTAACGTCTCATTTCATTGTTCGAGAGATTCAAATACAACAACAATCGTAGTGTGCACGTGAAAATCCAGATGAACGACAATGTAATGTACTATGTTACTACGAAAGTAAAAATAATGATTTGTCTAGTTTACAAATATTTGATCAAAATAATTAGATAAATGATTTGTGAATTTCCAATAGTGGGGTCGAAATATTATACTGATATTGTGTATTAAGTAATATTTTAAGTTCTTTGTGCATGCAGCAACACAATTATGTTGTACCGCATTAAAAAAAAGATAAGGACGATCAAGGATAAAATAAGGTACATGTGCCGCTTTTATACTGATAAATATATATGAATTACTTTTAATTTCTTTCATGCTGACTCTATGTTGTTATCCTAGAATGCTGTAGTTACTTGTAACAAGTGTCTACAATTTGGAAATTAGTATGGCGTTCATTATCACTTAACTAGTATATATTTGTTTAGGGGCCAGCTGAAGGACGCCTCCGGGTGCGGGAATTTCTCGTTACATTGAAGACCTGTTAGTAACATTCTGCTGTTGATTTTTCTATGGTCGTTTTTTTTTTGTCTCTTTGATATATTCCCAATTTCCATTCTCAATTTTATAATACTGATGAATTACAATAATTTATAATGGGAAACACATTTTATTTTATTATTATATTATAAAACAAACACACAGTAGCTTAGACGGTTGGTTCATTCAGAAATAAAGTATCATAAAAGGAGAAAATGATTTAGAAATTATTCAGGAAAGGTGTTTTTTTAACGCTTTCTGTGAGCTATATTAATATTTCACATAGAACACAAAAACCCTTTCACACATGCAAGGATGCATATTTTTCTGTTGTTCTTGAATTATGCTGTTTAAATAATTGTCATATTAAGCCTAGATAGCTAACCAACGAAAGTTTCGATCGATAGCTAGACTCTATATAACGCTTCGGTAAAGCGTTAATAAAACACCTTTCCTGTATAATATCTAAAACCTTTTCTAAGCAGTTGGATGATTTACATACCAAAAGTTTCTATATATGTGTTTAGAAAGTAAAATCACAAAAATACTGAACTCAGAGGAAAATCAATTTGGAAAGTCCATAATCACATGGCAAAATCAAAAAACAAAACGCATCAAAAACGAATGGACAAGAACTGTCATATTCCTGACTTGGTACAGGCATAATATCATTACCAAAATTTATATATACTTGACTTAATATGATCATTAGAACTGCATTATCAGAAGTATTTATAAACTCCTATATCCCTTTCGAAAATCAGCAGTTGACATACAGTTTAACAGTTTAACTATATAAATAGGAAATATTTACTTACTGTGCAAGAATTCTATTTGGACTACTTTCGAAAAATCTTTCCCTGACAAAACATATATCAAGGTTTAACAATAAGGTACTAGTACTAGTAAAGACAATAACAACACTAAACAAATACTTATACGGTAAATTAAGGCAGCGATTTTTTAACGATACTTGATTATTTATAATAAAACTACAAGACAATCCAAGGTAACAAACAAAAACTTGGAAAATCGCCTGCTCTCAAAACCAACGTGACCAGATGTGTCGACAACGTAAGCTTTTTCTGCTATCCGACTCTAAAGATTTACGACTGCGAAACATGTAGCTAGTAAGTTGAGACACATATATATTATATCGGTGAACCAATTTGAAATAGTGATCTTGAATCTTTTTAAGTATCGATGTCAGCAGTTCTTCCTAAAACTTCTGTTGAAACATTTATGGCTAACACTTCTGATAATATTGTGTGTACTTTTTTGTCTCGTCGTTAGATCCACAAAAGGTTTGAATTGAAGAGAACCTGAGTTTTTTTTTCATTTCAATGATGGTTCCTCTCAATTCAGTTATGTATTATAGTTTATACTTTGTGTATCAAATAAGACGAAAAAGTAAAGGTGTGTACTAACAGGGGACATGACTGCTAACTTTTCTTTGTCGGCGGGATTCGGGTTTCTTAATTTTAAATCATATTTACGGTTAAAAAGATCTACAACTAGTTTGGGTTCGGTCAGTTTTATATACAAACAGTTGATTAATTTTGCGAAGTCCTCCGAAGTTAGTTGACCGTTATGAAAAAAACGTTTCACAGATGATATCGGATATGTCCTCATGTCTTAACTATAACCAAATTCCCTTTCACCACGAATATGGCCTACCGAATAAGACTTTTAACCGATTTTGTAATAAAACGAGCAACACGACGGGTGCCACGTGTGGGGCAGCAGAATCAGCCTACCCCTCTAGAAAACATGAGATCACCCTCAGTTTTCGGTGGGTTTCGTGTTGCTTAGTCTTTAGTTTTCTATTTTGTGTCTTGTGTATTAAGTTTTCTATGCGGTATGGGCTTTGTTCATTGTTGTTGAGGTGACCAATAATTTTTGTGTCATTTTGGTCTCTTGTGGAAAGTTGTCTCATTGGCAATCATACCGCATCTTCTTATTTATATAATTACTTAATATGAAAAACATATTTACCAGATTTTTTAACCCGCCCACAACATGGAAAATTATTTACAACCGTCCATATAAAAAAAATTATCGATGCATAGCCTATTAAACCAAACATCGTCCAAGCAAAAAAGTCTTCACAGCACACAGCTGAAATATTCATAAAACTCAATCATATCACTTTGATTAACTATTCATTGTACAAACATAATTACTATTAATGTGACTAGTAAATTTAGATGCATATAGACTATCTAGTTAAATTTACTGAAAACAGTGATGGAATACAAAATTCCCTTTACCGCAACGTGGTGAGCAGTCGTTATAACAGTGGAAATTACAAGTTCCGAACTATCTTGGAAGGAAGTAACTTATCAGATCTACTATATATTAAGTTAATTTTCTAGGCATACATATATCATCTAGAATAGCAATAACACGCCTTGTTTTTTTTGTTGTTGATTAATTGCCAAGCCCATACCCCAGAGTCAGCTATAAAAGGCCCGAAATGACAATGTAAAACAATTCGAACGAGAAAACTAACGGCCTCATTTGTTTAAAAAAATGAAAGTATATCTTATTGGTTAGTAATTAAAAAATACTAAAGACAGACATAGTGTCCGTTGTGACCACTTTTTATATTAGCTAGTTTCGAATTTTGACCACTTGATATCCTATGTCAACTGGATATAATATTATCACGAATGCATATAATGTTGTAATCTAACGTGACGGTACCCAAATTGCACCTATTATGACATTTTTTTCAACTACGTGTTTTTATGATCAAGACAAACATTTCCATTTTGTGTTTATTTAGTAGCCGTATCCTTCTTTATTGTGAAGGTACACCAATTTGATTAATAATCCATATGGAATCATAGAAAAAAAAGGTCTGAACTCCAAACCATTAATGACTGTGTAATGAGGAGTACCCAAATTGCATCCATGCTTAAATTTGCATCGTAAAAAGTCGAATAACAGAGCTTTTGTTAATTATCTTTCAGTTTTGATCAATAGGATATTTGTCCATGCTTATTCTACTTTTTTTTAAGAAATGGATACTTAAAACATATTGTATTTGCTAATTTTAAAAAGATGACGTTTTGATGACGTCGCATGGCGACGTTTCAGTGACATTTTGCTTTTCAGTAAACACTTCATCTGCTAATAAATACTGTAAACGTGTTGTGTATATCTAAATATATGTACCTTTGTTGAAAGACGCGCATACTATCGGATCATAAAAATACAACTTTTAAGTCTCTAGGAAATCTTGTAAGATTTCCACTGCCAATTTTGCTAAAAAGGTGCAATGTGAGTACTCGTTGCAATTTGGGTACCGTTTCGTTATACTTTTTGTCAACTGCTCACCTGTATTAAATGTAATGTTGTGATTACTGTGTGTAATACTATTCATCAACCAAAGGTAATAATCACATACCATTGGTAACAAAGTTTTGTTTTAAAGCGGGTCGTGGTACATGTACTCTTGCTTTTAAATTCATGGTTAAGTTTTGTGCTGCATATATTTTTTTTCTCAATGTTTTACTCTTTAGTTAATCATTAATATTAATGTAAAAAAACGGTTATCTTCTTTAAGTATTTTAAAACCTAAGTGTATTTTAAATATTTCTATTTCAGTTAAGACTCAGCCTATAACATGTATAATGCTACATGAAGTTATACTATCTTTTGCATATCGGACAATGCCGATTACTTAGCTTGACTCTTAGATGCATTAATCACATAACTTGATTAAAATGACACTACCATTTCATCAACATCTAGTCTACTTACAAACTAAGTCATGTAAGATTATTTTTTTATCATATTTAAATAAATAGTTTTTAACAGAACAGAGATAAAAGACTGTAAAATGAATATAAAATATTACATTAATTCAAACCGAGGCTCACCTTCTTTTTGGTTATATGGTTGCTGATTTTCTGAAAAACAAACAAACCAAACTACAATTCAATTCAATAGCGTCATATAATATAATAGTACATATGCATTTGCATAACGGTCAAGTTAAAGTCTGTGGAAACCCGTAACACAGTCAAAGTAAGTGATTAGTGTAAAATTAGAAAATACGTCTGCCAATGTTAGAAAGTAAAATATGTGTATACTATTGCAAAAGAAAATAAAGTAAGATTTTATGTTTTCTAACAAAATTATACACTTTATCAATATCCATTCAACCTTTCCTTTGATCGGGTGTTTCCACGATAAGCTGATGCCCGGTTTTTCTTATTGTTAAAATTGCTGTAAATAGAAGAAAAAAAGATGTGTAGAACACTTGGATTACACACAACAAAACGTTGGCTGTAAGTGTAATAGTTTATTTCTTCATCTGTGATATTTACCGACGGATATTTTGTGAAATTCCATCCCTCTTATACGGTAAGAATTTAACAGAATATCCTTTTGCTGAATTTTGTAAAATGCAAACCCATTATCTACTATGAAAGGTACTCGCAATATATATATATACCTGACCATAATGATAAATGTGTCAGCAAGGTAGAAGATATTTGCATAATTAATCAATCAAAGTGAGGTAATTATGGGCAAATTTCATTTTAGAAATATTTAATTCAGGAACTGATTACAAAGTGAATGTTTCCCTCATTGTTAATCTTCTATGATTATAAAAGTTTGTTTTCAATTAATATTATGACTGAAAATAATCCACAGGCCTGCGTATTTCTATCATGCTGTTAATATATATATATTTGTTTCTGTGTAATGATTCATCTGATTTTGTCACATTATAAAAAGTTATATTTCAAAGTAAATTGTACTTTTAATAAAAGTACACATTAATTAAATTTCAAATTTAGTAAATATGGTAAACTCAGACACCAAAATGAACCATTTTTCATCAAATAAAACAAATGTATACATGTATATGTATATATTATGAATTGTAATTAAAATTCAACATTAATTGTCACTTTCTCCATGTGTATTTAAAAAGTTAAACATATCATTGCACTCAGATTCCCTCATGACTATTTATTGTAGTAATGTTAATGTATTTCTACTTCTGCATCTGTAACATATATGGCAATTGCATTTCAAATGAGTGATAATTATTTAGAAATTATTTCAGGATATCATTTTTTAGCTATTATCTGTGAAATTATTTCCCATTATAATACAATTATAGGTGTTTGTATACACTAATTTAGCGTATATCTGAATTTTCTATTATAATTGATAAAGACAGATGCGATATGAGTGCCAATGAGACAACTCTCCATCCAAGTAACAATTTATAAATGTAAACCATTATAGGTCAAAGAACGGCCTTCAACACGGAGCCTTTATTCACACAGAACAACAGGCTATATAGGGCCTAAAAATTTACTTGTGTAAACCATTCAATTGTAGTATTTGAACATATGTTGTTTTCTTCGATGTTTTAAGTTCCTAAAATAAATTTCATGACAATAGAAAATATCTCACATTGAAATATGTTCTTCCAAAAAAACATTTTTCTGACGAATGATATTTCATCCTGTACATTTTTGCTTTACATTAGTACATTTGTACAGTTTTATGCATCAAAAAAGTTATTTTATATTTTATTAGTTAATGAATAAGGGGTAATATGTTGCGTTTCCAGTGAACTGTCAAAACATATTTATTGTCAACAAAAAAGTTGATATAGGCATGTTTAGCTGTGCGATGTATAAATGATATATTTTCGAAAAAGAGTAATTTAAAATGTTAAACAAAAGAACACTATAACAGGTAATTGAAATGATGAACAACGTCAGTACCTATAATATATATTCCAAGATCATCAAGTTGAATTTGTTTATTTGTGAAGTCGAAACGGATATATTTTGCAATAAGGTGTTGGTATCTACCTTTCAGCTTTACATTGGAAAAAGGGCGAAGCGTTCTTTAACATACCGTAGTTCATCAGCATTCTACTAAGACACTAGTTACGTTTTTTGTTTGTTAAGTTTTGGTAGCAGCTGCAAGCTCTTGAATACTTAATGAGTTAAGACATGTAAATCCAATATGCAGGTGGATTTAATAAATTACAACTGAGGTGGAAAAAGTTCATAAGTTAAGAATTGAAATCGTCTTGTTTGTTATAGATTCTGGTACTGAGATGACTGTTAAAGTACAATTTGAGGCATAAGTCTAAAATTGCTGCAGAGGAAGACGTCTTTTTTGGATATGCTTTGCATGTTTTGAAAAAAAATGTTAGCAATACTGGACTTTTTATAATTACATGAGGAAAAAAGGTTAAAAATAATTATTAAGCAACTTATACCGTACCAAGAACTGTCACATTGACAATTGCCGCATCTCTGTTAGTGCCATGAGAACACTTCCATCTTCCATTTATGCTGATATCTATGTACCTCTTCAAAGTAAGAATGGTGGTGTTCGTTTTCTTATTTTGTGTTATTGAATTGGGTCTTGCTGTAAAACATGTAGATAGCGGAAATGGAGTACTACAATGACCAAGTTCAATACCAGAAGGGTTCAAAAACTCAATTTTCCATTTCAGTTTATTAACTTTGCATTTAAAGGTTATCGTATCAGCATCAAGTGCCCATGTCAGACATACACGTACATCACATGCCCAAATTCCTAAAAAAAAATGTAAATAACAATTATCATATTTACAAAAGCTTTGCCTTTTACAAATTTCCTTTTTCATGACATAAATAAATGTGTACCAAACGGGCGAACTTTTGCAATACTTCGAAATAGTGAGTTGAATTCACCCCTATTCAAAATATCACACAATAATTAGTTTGTGTGTTCATTTACGGTCTTATATGGTCCACAGTGTGGTAAGATCCAAAGATTCCCGTTGAAACAAGAAACATCAAGCGTCATATGAACAACAAACTATTTTCTGATTGTTACAACATATTCAGTGAAACTTACATCAACAGAAGACTTGAATTTAATTAATTGATTACATTCATGTATTTCTTTATAACAATCACGCTTTGTCAATTTTTTGCCATCGAAGGATGTCCTGGTTTTACCTGAATTGGTTACTCACAAACTGCTAAATTCAATTAAGAATCTACAAATGCCCAGAAAAAGGAGGCTTAATGTCAATTGAGCCATAAAGAAAAAAAAACGCAAAGTTCACTAGAAGTATTTTTTAAACATTAGGAGACCTTTTTCAACATTCAATCGGAGTTTTTTCAGAGTACAAACTGTATTTTCTTATTCTTTTATTTACATCATGGTGACCTTCTACAGTAGCTACTCAGTAAGCTAGCAATATCTTTGAATACACAGTCAACTTTACAGATGATGTTCGAGAGCTTAAAAATGAAATGTTATGTCACTCTTTTGATCTCATATATCCATTCGAACTTGAGATAAAGGATACACATTGTAGTATGTACCACATCTTGACCAACATCTAAAATAAATATCGATAGGTTGGTTGAGATTAAACGTTACGGCCAAACAAATTTAGTTAATGTTTTGACTAGTTTGTGATATCGAAAACCCTGGTGTACAATTTTTTCACTAATACACAAAAAAAATTCCCGAAAATTTTATACGTTGCAACATACACGAGAGAATCGAACAAGTTGAAGCAAATACACACCATACGATGATGACGTCACCCATCAAATTTGAATAGTTAACAATAGGAAATAGGAAATAGAAAATCATCACTTGTTATCATATATTTTGTGAATATCTACAATGCAATTTCTAATAGGAACTCCTTTTTCGGCTTAAACATTTCTACCTTTACTATAAAGTTTTGAAACAAATTATATCATAGAATGAAAAGTTCATCTGCACTAATGTTTTTCTCAAAGGTCAAAATATAGGACTGTTTAAGCTAACACTATTTTTTTTTTAACTACCGCTACCTTGACTTTAGGATTTCCCCAGCTTTCAATATGACTAATATGCATATGCGAATTTACTGGTAACATTTCAAAGTTATTTCTCTATGAGATGAAATATAGGGATCATAACTGGGAACCAGTCCGTAAACAAAATTAATTATCTATAAACATTAAATATCTCCCAAAAAGAGACGTGATTTGAGAAACAAATGTATTTACAAAGAGCCACTCAAAGATTAACGTTTACAATTAAGAAATTAAAATCTTGGTAAGGGCAGTGTTTATTGTTAGTATTAGCTTTATTTAAAGTTAGTTCAACAGGATAATCTGTTCAGAGTATATACTGAAGTCTTTATGATTGTGACCAAAAATATCATCCAAAAATAAGTCATATTACGTTTTTGTGATAGATGATGTTTTAAAGGGTCTTTGCTGATTTTAGTCATAAATTGTAACTCATAATAGTACAGAAACAGGACTGCAAAAAGTAGTGGACAGTTAGTCCCGATTGAAATTCCAATAACTCGACGATGTACAACATCTCAAAAGCGAACTAAAATGTAATCTTGCCAAAAGTAATGAGCAGTTATAGGATCGGTCAAAGCAAGTCTTATGTTCTTATGTTTCTTGTTATTAAAAAGTGATCAAAAAGAGTTTGAACATATATATTCGCATTCTGACTTTTTAAATTCCATTTACTTAGGTGTAAAAAATCAAAACTTTGAACAGATCTTAATCACCAATATAAGCATGCAATTAATCAAGTACTTCTAAGAAATTTTAAACACTCCAATAGTAATGTATTCAACTTTTCGTAAAGGCCTTATTTAAACAATTCATTATATGGTTTTTGATTGTGCCACGTGTACTAAGAAATAGAATAGGCTTTTAGTATTGGAACAATAGCTTTCTGACGAAAGATTCTATATTTGTAAGGTTGTTTGTGTAACTTCGGAAGCCAGTACATAGTTGGGACTTTCATTGTATTTATTTTTGCATGTAAAGAAGAAGCTAAAAGTTAATGTTTGTTACAGATGTCATTTTTTTTCGAAAAAAGAGTCAGTTGGAATGTTGGAAAATTTTTCATTTCCTTTTGCAGAACCTCAATGTGAACTTACGTCAATCAATAATGATATTTTTTAAGCAGCTGTATCAGCCGGAACAAAACAAATTCTTTTTCATGATCTTTTAGTTTTTATTCATGCATACAATAAAAAGGGTAATTTATGGTTGATGTTGGGATTGAAATGTTCGTTAACAAGTTGTTTACGTATATCATTTCATTTAAGTAGAGTAAAAAGATTGCTTGTCACCTTGAACACGTTTTATCTCTTTCAAGCAGTAAGACCGGAATGAGTCGTGAATGATATCAAGACACTCATTCCGATCAATACTTGACAGGGGACGACATTTATGTCGTTTACTGAGGAATCATTTCAACTCTCAGTCACGACCGATATTGAGTTCTCGTGTTATAACATGGGAACTGTAGCCATTAATGTATCGGAACTTTTTTCAAGAACGTGACGTCAGTTTATTGACACTGATATTTACATCTTAACACACATGGCTAGAAGTAAACTTATATTTCGGGATAGCTTTTTGTGTTAACCAAACAAATAAGAGGAAGTTTTATTAAAATACCAAGTAAACAGTAAACAGTTTAGATTTTCAATATGCTATTATAATTTCATATTTAATTTCATATATAAAGGATGTCATATTTAGGACTGCAATATGGAATTGTGTTGCAATCCACCTTAAATTTTATGTATTTTTTTTACACATGTAATGTTAACATTAGGTCCGAAATAGTTGTATTCTTGGTTTTCTTTGATTGCGAATTATTTTACGCCAATATAAATGGGTTTTACGAACAGTTTTACAAACTATATCCAAAATGTTAACATAATCGCTTTTTGATGTAATACTTATCCCATCAATAAGACCGATAGGATATACTGCATGTTTTTAATCCAATTTAATTCAATTATTTACTGTGATTGCTATATCTACATCTGTTTGTACATTCGTTTAGCTGATTCATTGTTATCCGTTCCACATTAGTCTATTTATAATGATTTTGAGAATAGTTTTAATCAAATGTGTAACCCTACTTTATTACGGTTTTTTGGTGTAAAATAAGTAAATACAACTTTTAGCTAATGTATATATTTATATGATCCATCGCCCCATAAGATTTATCGATGACTATTTATTCAGTCACTTTATATAGTCAACTCGTCTAAACATCAACCCAACACTGTTAGATCTGTAAATGTGCTTTCGCAATTTTTTTGTTCTTCCCTCGCCTGGATTCGAACCCATGCTATATGTACACAGCCATATATCACAATCATTGATGGCGATCCGATGGATATATCTGTTGTAGAGTTGTCACTGACTCAGACGTACTTATATATATTGAAATATATATAAATTTAAAACTACGTTCAAACATATGATTGGGTTGGATAAAAACCGCAATTTTTATACGTGTGCATGTCAAACAAATTTCGTCGTAGAAGGGCTTAAAACAGCACAAACAACATTTTCCAAAATACCAAAAAAGTGAAAAAATATATTTAAACAAAACGCATTTGACATATAACAAGTTTTTGGGTTTGCAATTGACAGTTAATTTGTAAGGTCTGCCTGCTTTGGTTACTCTTAGGGTGTAAACACTAAATGATGTACTATATAAATAACAGAATAAACGTTCTTTTTTGCTTTTGAAGATTAAGCTGCTTATTAAGCAAGTGTTTATCTCAATAGGTTCATGATTTACAACTACACGGATGAATGGTATCTTACCAGTTATATATAGACAACTGATTAAAAAAAACAAAGACTCTTCATTTGTGTTCTACATATATTTCATGTACCTGAAATAAAATTTATAATGCGTTTACAACTATTCATAATAAATACATTCATGCTGTCCACAAAAGTCAATAGTAAAAATGTAACCAAATTCATTGTATTTACACGAGTAAAACTAAACAAATAAGCAAATGTAATATGCTATAAATTTGCAATACAACTATATATTAAAATTAAACATAAGGGTTCAATCCTATCATCTTTTTTTATCCTTATGTAAGGATATAATAACAACACAATTCTATGTATTTGGAGCTTTAGATTTATTTTACCTTCAGGATTTAAATGGATGGTTGAGTGCGTAGATGTAAGGTGTACTTTATATACAAAGTGTCATTGCACAGGAATGTGTGGGATAGTTTTAATGAATTCCGTCATTGCAAAAGATACTTCGATATCAAATACTATTGTTACAAGTGTCTATATTGACGAATGCCATGTTTGATATCAATCTTTAATGTCATGTTGCAATGTATGGCTTAATTAAACGGATATTGCAAGAGATGAGAAATCAAGATATTTCAAATCTCTTTTGTGTGTCGTCGTCTGTGAGACAATTAATATTTATTAAAGACCGTTTATGTTATTGTTGAAATGGCATATACATCTTGGTTAACCCTTGCAAAGTCGTTATCAAAATACAATTTTAATTAACTAATGTTTAACTGAATATGCTTGTTTTACGCTCAGTCGCATATTACCGTATGAGATATTATCAAGTAATTGTGCTAACTTTAAAGTTTGTGCAAATCATAATTGATATTGCATTACCTGTATTTCGTTATTCACTAGATTTGAAATAATACCCTGGCAATGAACAAACAGGCCCTTAAAACTCTTACTAATTATTCATTAATATGTACACTGTAAGATTCTGATTGAATGAAAAAGTATAATAAAAAACATATATTTCGTAATATTATTTTTTTCTTTTAAGGCTATAATGTTGTGGCTTCGTGAAATTTGTGTTCTTATACACCTTAATGTTTCTTTCTACAAAAGTACAAATCAAATCTTTGGTATATGCTCACAAAACACTTTTATTGATTGACAATTCACAAATGCCAAATAGTGCCCTTAAAACATTAGATTAATAATACTTTTATTTTTCATATAATCAGATGTAATTATGTATCACATTGAAATCACCTTTTAAATAACACAAAAAAGTCAAATCACAAAAATACTGAACTCCGCGGAAAATCCCTTACCATATGTCACAATCAAAAGCTCAAACACATCAACGAACGGATAACAACTGTCATATTACAAACTTGGTACAAGCATTTTCTTATGTAAATAATGATTGATTGAACCTTTTTTTATAGCATGCTCAACCTCTGACAGTCGCATCAATTTATGTTATTTTAACAACGATGTGTAAACAAAACAAACAGAAATAATAATACACTTAATTCTATTTTAATCTAGGAAATACTTTTAACAGTAGTTATGTCTGTGCTTTGCATTATCATAGATAATTAAGTGCCTCTAGTTGTAATTTTCAAAATATCAATTAGGTAAAAAATGCTAAAGATTTTAAAAGTGTCCACTTACCCATCTAGTGTGTTAAATGCAGGCATATGGTTGAAACCTTTTCTTCTTTTTTTTTAATTCCTTAGGTTTAAAAATAGCAGATGATTCAATATATCATGAACTAAAAATAGTTTTATATAGAAACATATAACGGTAATTAAGATCTCCATATAATCAGACGACACTTGATGAGTTTGAGTAACCGAAATAGGATTATATAATCAAATACTAGGTATGTTGATTTGTCAAATAGTAAGGATCGATAAATAGACTGTATGACACAAATTAAACAAACGCACTCTCTTATATTGTGTGCCTTAAAATTTCATTTGGATGCTATCCCACACAAAGAAAAAAATATTATTCCATTGTTGGTATTTACTACATATTCTACTATTTCTTTATCAATACCTGGTTCGTATTTTTTTTTTAATTTCTGTGTCATCTTGTTTCTATCTAATGACTAAGTTTAATGTCATCTTTGGATATGTTATATGTTAATTAATACGATGACTTTTGCTCGTTATTGAAAACCATACGTTAAGCTGTAGCTGAAACTATTCCCTTAATGCTGTCGTTGCAACCGTCTCATTGTCAACCATGTAAAACCTCGTTTTTTTCACAAAATAAAATGTTACTAATTTTTTTTACAATTTTAAACCAAAAATATAATAGATTTATAAGTTGTACTTAAGTACCAGATGTAAGACATCATGCACTTTTCTAAAACCTTCAAACCTTCATTGATGATTTAATTGCACCATGTGTGTGCTTTATGGTTCGAACTATATCAATGCTAATTTTGCATTAGACTAAGAACCATTAAACACTTCAATATAATTGCAAACCGCAATTTAGACAGATATTGACAATTATTTTTTTTTTTCTAAATTTCTAATAAGGTTCTGGAAAATCATTTATATTCTAGGATATCAATATGTCGTGGATTGAGGTTTCACCGTAGTTTCGTTAAGTTCTTTTCTTTTATCTGTGATGTGGGTAATGTGATACAAGGAAGATGGTACTGAATGAAGAAAAGAACCTTTACTTAATATAAAAAAAATGTCTGTATTTACACATGTAGTACTAAATATGTTATATACACCAATACTTCTATCAATCCTATATGTTAATTCAACTTACCTCTATGATTGATATTTTCAAGGAGGATATTAAATCACATTACAAACAATGATACGTTTATTTTTATAAAGTGTTTCTCGCATTTAATGAAAATATAAAAAAGAAGATGTGGTATGATTGCCAAGGAGACAACTATCTAGAAAAGACCAAAATGACACAAACATTAATAACGTCATCTATGCATGATGTTGTATATTGAATGACATCAGACTAAAGCGAATGACGACTAGTGGCTTTATTTTCTAGCATGATATAAATGTAACCATATGTTTTAGCGACAACCAGAGGTTTAATCGATAGTATGCAAAACGTGGACAGGCGAAAATAGAGAATATTTTAGCCATGCATGTAATTTTTCTATATCGAAACTTTTTTCTAAATGTTGTTATCTAATTAAAAAGAAAGAACAAAGACTGGTCATCTTAGAGTGAGACAAATTGTTTCTTTTCCATGTTTTCGTTTTGTTCTATATCGATTTTTTTTTCTAAATGTGGTTATCTAATTAAAAAGAAAGAACAAAGACTGATCATCTTAGAGTGAGACAAATAAGTTCTTTTCCATGTTTTCGTGTCATTGTCTTTGCTTGCAGAATGCGGCATAACAACAACGATTTGTAGACACTTTGGCATCTATTTACATACATTTCGTAATATTTGCTTTTCTTTTAAGGCTAAAATGTTGTGGCTTTGTGGAATTGGTGTGCTTATGCACCTTAATGTTTCTTTCTACAAAAGTACAAAACAAATGGACAGGCGAAAATAGAGAATATTTTAAGCCATGCATGTCATTTTTCTATATCGAACTTTTTTTCTAAATGTGGTTATCTAATTAAAAAGAAAGAACAAAGACTGATCATCTTAGAGTGAGACAAATTAATTCTTTTTTATGTTTTCGTGTCATTGTCTTTGCTTGCAGAATGCGGCATAACAACAACGATTTGTAGACACTTTGGCATCGTCACAAATTGGTGCAAAGTCAATACAGAAATCAGGATTAAAACGATCATCTCTGAAAAAACAGCCACTTCTTAATCTGTGCATGTACCTGTTTAATCCATTAAAAAACATAAAACAACTAGAAAAAAACGAATTCCATAAACAAACTGAAACAATTTTCATATAATATTTATTTTAGCGTTAATCAATCTTTTTTTTAACTGGTCCCTTTAATTTCATATTTTCACTGTAAATACTTTGCCAGCCGTAAATAGTTATCAAATGTACCAGGATTATAATTTAGTACGCCAGACGCTAAAATATTTACTAACTCCATTCCCAAAATATCAAAAGGGAAAACGGAAAGTGTTTTCCTAAGTATTTCAAAAACAGGACATCATGAATAACTAGAGAGCCAACAACTTTGCTGACGTCGGCGTCGACTTATATGGCGTTATTTTTATTGTAACGTTATATTATACTCTTTTTTCATAGAAAATTACGCAGTTCCTAAAACATAGTTTTGGTGAAAACAAAAATCTGCAATAGATTTGATTTGTTTAGCGTTTGTAACGTCATATATACCATAGATTAGAAATCTTCCATAGATTTGGAACCCGCCATAGATTTGATTCCTATATATATAATTGGTTTAGGATGAACGCGGATGCGGCCACTTTCAATTTTGACCCAAAAAAAATATAAAAAGTGTTTGGCATATTGTCATAGTGTTCAAAATCTTTCGTCAGATGGACCTGAAATTTGAGGCCAAAATCGGCCGTTGTCGGACCTACTCCTTTATGCAAGATTCAACGACTCAAAGCTTGGAAACCAGCATAATGACCCATACTTTTTATCATTTTATTTAAGAAAGCATTGGAAAAATCTTCCTTCTTTCTTAAGAAATATATACCTATGATCTACCATAAACATGTTAAAGGAGAACTTCGCACACAAATCAAAAATTGATATTATGTCCATTCTGTATAAAAAATACTCAACTTCATAGGGTGAAAGTTTTATTCTGCTAGATAAGAGATCACCATCGATTTTAAATTTAGAGTATCAATTCTCTGCGTGCCGCCATTTTGACACCTTGTACGTTTAAAACCCTATATATGTCTCTAACCACAAAGGACCAAAACTACAGTAACCAATGTAGTCGTAATTGCTTGTCGATATCTTGTTTCAATCGTACTGGTTTTTTTTATCCGAATAACTAACTTGATACGGAAAATTTTCCTTTTTTTTTAAATAACCATGGTCTGTAATTTTTAAACAATTGATATTGGATATAGTTAAAATTCTAATTTGTTCAGAATTCTTTAAAGTAATAAACTTTATTAAAATTAATTCAGATCTTCATCTGATCACCAGGATGGCTAGAGGTATTACTCCCAAAGGTATTGTGAGGGGTGTGAGGTGACACGTCCAGGTATTCAAGCGCTTTCCTGTCGGGCTTGCAAGTTCATGAATCGTTTCACTTCTGAAGGTATTGATCAGTGTACACGGCTGATAACTTATAACTTTCCATTTTGAACTATCAGGTGTATAATATAGATCTCTGTCTTGCGTGTCCAAAAATGATATAATATACTAGTCATTACTAAACCCATACGCTTGTTCGTAAATAACATTTATGCTGTAAAGAATATTATTTATAAAAAATATAAATGATAACCCCACCCCAAAAAAAAAAAAAAAGATTTGATGAAATAAAAATCTTTTATATATTTTTTCAAAGGGTAAATTTGAGAAAATATCTATAACACTAAAATTACGAGGTCCATTTTGTCAGCCGTCATCACGTTAAAACGACGAATCAAAGAATTCAACTTTATATATAACTAATATAGTACAAAGGTGTAGATTAAAAATTACTCCACTCCAGGCTCTTTTGTTTTCCACGTAATTAATATTGCCAATAATTAGGAAGTTCCGGGTCGAGTCCGATACCGATACCAATAGTATATTCACCTGTTACCTATTACCTTATCTGTACGTTCCACATCTGACAGGTGCACCACCAAACGGTGTGTTCATGATTAATATGCTATATACACGGGTCATAATCACAGGGTTGACACTACTTAATTGTCAGATTGTTACCTATTGTAGTATTTTAATCAGTAAGACTTTCTAAGATAACAATACAAATACTAAAAATATTGACAAACAATAAGGCGTAAAGGCACAGTTTTCAATTTGTTAGCAGGCAAGACGTAAAACAGCGAATCAAAGAATTCAACTTTATTTATAACTAATATAGGACAATGCTGTTGATTAAAAAATGCTCCATTCCAGGACCTTTTGTTTTCCAAATAATTAATATTACCAATAATTGATAAGTTCCAGTTCGACGGGTTCAAACAGAAAATTTGAAAGCAGAGAACAGTGTGTATCTTATAATCGGCATGACTTTATCAGATGTCAATACTAATACTAAAATAAGGCTTGCGCATAGTTATATATTTTAATTCAGTCACAGACCCGCGATATCACGGGTGTGTTCTAGTAATATATATAAGTGAAGGACAGATTGGAACATACCAGAAATATAGATTTAAAAAAATGTACGCACTTCGTTCATACGAATGGATAGAAAGTTACGGAACTATAGCGCAATTAAAAATATATACACGTATACATTGAACATAAGAAAGAAACATACATTTTGTATAAATTTGGGTAAAAGTTTTGTAAATAGACTAGTCCACGTATGCCAGCAGTGTATAATCATCGAATGTCGATAGATATTGTATACCAAAAGAAGAAGAGACCCAATTTGATTTAAATACAGGTCGATATATAACTTGCTTTTATTCATCGAAGTAATGGACATAATGAAATCACAGATTTATATATCAATTAGATTGTTCTCGAATAAAGGAAGAAATTCGTCAGCATCACAATTATTCCGACATGCGTGTTATTTATATGCAACTGGACGTACACTAATAATCCCCAAGGGATGTGAATATTTTCCAGTAAAACTATTGAATATTAAAGTTTCAAATCAATTTCGGGATTGATTTTCTTTCTTGGTATGTCATGACAGCAATTTAACCGCTTGTCCACTTTAGGGGTTTTCTTGCTAGTTAAAACAGACTTATAATAATATTCAAAAAAAGGGAAAGATGACATTAAATTCGTTCTGACTTTTTTTTAAACATCGTTGGTCAACTAGCTAAAGTATTATACTTTGTGAGACAAAGATTATTTTAATAAGGACATTCCCGATTATGAATAAATTTGGTTGATGTTTTTTACACTTGAAAAGAATATCTGTCCGTAATTTTTCGATTCCATTCCAAGAAGGTCCTTAAATTTCCTGTCAATTTTTTAAAACATTTTTTTTCAAACAGCTGAAGTATTCATGCAATGTAAGATTTAAAATATTTTGATGAAACATTAAGTCCTAAATATGTAAATAAAGATCGCTTTGGATGGACTAAATTGGATAATTGCAATTGTTAATGATCTGTTTGATATATTAAAGGTTGCCGATTCTCATTTAAAATAATACAATTTTTAGTTCATACACTCGTTTTTAGAAGGCTATTTTTATTTATAAGTGTATTCAATTAAAATAATTCAGTTCTTTATCGGTACAAAAGTAATCAGAAGTCAAAATTCATTTAAAAGTGAGCTTTAATATGCAAAATATATAAAAATTTACAACAGCTATCCAGTTATTTGCGACCTTAGTACTCCCGTAAATTAATTTTATTTCTTTTTCTTACATATCTGTGTCTAAAAGTGTAACTGACTCCCGTATATCATACTCTGTCATTCATACGAAATGGTGTTCACACCTGAAATGGTGAACTGTGACGCCTAGATTTCACTGAATGAAGATCAAAAGATTAGAATTACATAATGCTAATCTTACAATTACCTTGAGTTTAACTATGCATTCAACATTCACTAAGTGTCACAAAACAATACACATTTTATTTTCACAAGCAATGGAATGAAGCTAAAAGTTCAGAATACAAACATGTATTTTTAATATACTATCGATCATGTCAGTTTCCTATGTTTGTTTAATTATAAGTATTTGTAGAAAAAAAACCATAAAAATGTTTTATTGTATTATTTACTTTAATTACTAAAATTCGTATAAAAAAATCCAAACCTAAATCCTACAATCTAATTTTAAAAGTTGCGTGGCTATCACTTATTTTTCGTTGGTTAATAGCTACACCAAAAGTCGTCGATGCGCTTTAAATTGCGTTATTAGATGGTTAACGAACAAGACTTAAATGAGATTAATTTCACTCCCGGCATGCTTAAAGACTTTAACTACGTCACATAAGTCAGGTAGTTTGAAGAAATAGAGTTAATAATTCCCAATTTTATTCTTTATTACTTTTTATATCAATATAAAACTTGGTGAATATGTTTTTTTATAGTATGATGAACATAACAAGATGAAAATTTATGAGTTTGAATGTCCCTCTGGTATCTTTCGCCCCTCTTTAATGCTTTCTTTTTATTCATTTTGAACACACGCATTACTTACAGATTAAGATTTAGTGAAATCTAGTGTTATAAATGGCACGACGAAAATAATTGACAATCAATGTAATACACAAACCCTTCTCCAAAACACAGATTTGTAGTTTAAAAGAATAAAGAAAGCGTGAACCATATCTATTTAATTACTCTGTTTTCAATTACAGATCAAAATGTTAGCGTTAACAACTATAATCATGATAATATTGTCTTCTTTACTGGCAGAAACGATAGGTTTGTATACGCTCATTTAAGATAGAAATATATTTTTTAATGTTAAAAAGAATATATATATATATAAAAATAATATTATCGGACAATATCAAACTTATTGTTTATAATGCTTTTCCTTATTGAACATTGCAAATACTTTCATCTTTTGTTAACGTTGACACACATTTTTCTTATACAAATCAATCAAATGATACAATTTATGCATGAATGTATAAAGTGTTTAGTGAGAAAAGCTAGGAAAGAAGTAGGTCCAGTAAGATCCCTTTTGGCCATAAAATATAGCAGTTTACAAATTTTTAAAAAGTAAACTTTTAGTTATTTTTTGGAAAGTAGAATGCTTCTGCTACGCAAATATGGGCTGTTTTGACAATACAATACACATATATCGGGTACTAGCATCATTTAGTCATGCTAAATTACTTAAATCTTCACAATTTTAGCATTTGAGTTAAATTTTAGGCATTTTCTGTCTTAAATGAGAAAGGCCGCATTTGTGCTAATTTTTAGTTTAAGGTAAGATGTATATTTATGATAATACATAATAATAATAATAAAGGTTGAGGATGAAGACGGATGTGGCCACTTTCATTTTTGACAAAAAACATCTGAAAAGTTACCTTTGTTTTGCATATTTGATAGCTTGAATCGGAGGGTTTCTAAAGACCAAATTAGTTAAAAATCTTTTACGTAAACTTGTTGAATCAAATGAAATAGGCATTTAAGTGTTCAAAGAGTGTCTAAAATCTTTCGTCAGATGAACTTGAAATTTGAGGCCTAAATCGGTTCTTACCGGACCTACTTTACAAATCATTTTTGTGTTCTTTTACTTCCGACATAATGATTGATGATGATAAAATCGCGAAAAAAAGTTATTAAACCTGTCAATAAAATAACATTATGTGTTCAAATAGAAAAGCAATAACATCCATATGTGTCTGACCAATTAAAAATCTTCTCAAGTAAAATGCACGAAGTTCACTTTTTAATCAAAGACCATCTGTAATTAATAATTAATTTTAGTTTACTAATTACAGTATCTGAACCAGGACTTTACACAAAAGTATCAAAGCATGTAATCTTCAACACCAGTGTTCTACAAATAATTTGTTCAACAAATAAAAGATTTCTTGGATGTTCAGCTGAAATTTTGGTGAATGAAATAACTTTTGACGACATAAGATATGTTCATGACGCTTGTTATCATAAGAGCAGTGCATGCATTCCAGAGAAATGTAGATGTTCTGTCGATTGTAAAGAAGTCGCTGTAAACATTACAGTACAATTGGATATTGAAAAGCAAACACTGGGATGTAAGGGAAGAATTGAAGAAGAGGATGGTCGAATTTTTAAAGCTCGTAAATCCGTGAAACTGGTTGGAGAGGGTAAGAATCAAACTCATAAACATTGACTTGCAATAATTCATGTGATACATTTTGTAACAATAACATTTTTTTCTGACAGCTACTATGCATGTTAACAAACATATATGAAATATTTGACAAGGAACAGCAAATCTATGATCAACGGCAAATATGTAAATGTATGCGAATGTAGTCTATCGATATTGAAACCTCGAAAATCGGTAAGAAATAGTCAAGGTACACTGATTTGCGCAAATAAGCGTCACCTGTTTTCTTTTTTTCGAAATCGATTAGACGTTGCTCGGTAGGTATAAATCTCGTCTCGTGTTATTGTTCGATGGCAATGTCTTGTATTCTTGTCTTTTGTATTTGCTCTATCTGTATGCTTTTTGTTTTTCTTTTTTGACATATTGGTTAGTTTTCTATAGCGATTAAGATTATAAGATTAAGATTAAAACACAATGTTAACTACTATTATTGAAGTTTTTGTTATGTCTGTTTGTTTTTGTCATACATCAGTGGTCAGTATAATGAAATCTTAAGCAACTGTCATACCAGTTAGAGCTTAAGCTAGTTATATAACCAGGTTAAATTTGCCACTTTCATTACAAGAAACTGTCTGTACCAAATCAGGAATATGTCAGTTGTTATTTATTTGTTTGATCTGTTTGAGCTATATAATTTTCCATTTGATTAGGTCTGTCCGTTGCGAATATGTCTTGGATTTATTATTTTTGTTCCTGTTATTTTACTTTTTCTGTGCATCTATTTGGTACTTACTTTTACTTTCAATATTCTTTTAACATCTGATTCCTTGACAAATTCACTTTTTCTTCAAAAAAAGCATGGATATGTTTATCCACGTCTCTATCTGCATGCTACTCAATTTGTACTTGCAATTTATATTAAGTATGAATGATCAAAAAGCCAACAGTTAGTACACCGCTGTTGCAGGCATGGCGTAATCATAATCAGTAATCGTAATCAGCTGTAATCGATTACATTTTGCAGTGTGATCCTATGTATTCAGTAATCATGCCATTTCTGATTACAAGTAATTGTAATGTAATCAATTACATTGCCAACAACAAGCTTAATCATGATTACTTTTAGATTACTTTAAGATTACATTTATATGATTACTTGCTGATTACAAATGTTGTATACTAGTATATAGGAAAATAGTATTTGATAGACAATATGAAAATGTAAAGCATCAACAACAAAATCTTGAAACTGGTATTCACTATAATGAGACTTTTTTCAATGTGACATCTATATAACAAGTTTTGTATTTATATTTAACGAAGTGTTTTATTTTGTTAACAGTTTACTAATTAAAAGGAATTTGCTTTCTAGTGTTTGTGAGATTGAGCTCTTATGATAGAAGAGTATGTCTTGAAAACATTTTTATTCATTGATTGAGTACTTCTGATATTTTGACACATGTTTGATATAAGTATGCCCAATATTTTTTATAAAAACTACAATGAAATTCAAAGACAGAAAACATTTAGTTCCAATTTGACTTTGAGGGTCGACATACATAACTGCATGAGCCCTTTTAATTCAAACTAGAATATAAAATCATATTATATTTTTTGACAATTTAAATAAATTTTGTTTTCCACAAATATTCTGATATATATGTATTCAAAAATTTCAAACAAATTATGACAATTGACCACTTATAACTTTATTGATGTTGCAATTAACACAATAAAAGTTTAATATCCAAACTCACCTATTGTTTGTTAAAACAATGGAAGTAGTGGTTAACACCTGTAAAAAGATTTATGCATGTGTCAATTATGTCCTCACAGACAATAAAACTATACTTAATTGATTATTCATTATTTGTCCAGGTATTTTGTGTATTGGGCAGTTGGTTAAAATTTGTAGTAAAAACAAAGTGATATAATTTACAAATTACACATGTTACACTGTACTTGTCTAAATTCTTTTAAATGAGATTAATAAATTATGACTTTAAAAAACTAGCTTTTTTGCAAGATTCTAAAATTCTCAAATATTGCAATATACAATGTAATCATAAGTAATCACACGTAATCATGATTACTTTAAAGAAAAGTAATATAATGTAATCAATTACATTTGAAATAAGGTGTAATTGTATTGTAATCGATTAAATTTTAAAGCAAAGTAATTGTAATTTAAGTGATTACATATTAAAGTAATCGACCCCATCCCTGCGCTGTTGTATAGTCATAACCAGATCAAGTAGAAACAAATATGGGTTATAAACTAAAACCGAGGGAAACGCATTAACTATAAAAGGGAAACAACGGTGCAACAAAAATACTGAACTGCAACAACAGCAAACCAAAACGTACATGGAAACAGACTATCTAATTACAGCTGCTATATTAATGACCTGGTGCAGGTTACTTTACGAAATACATGTTGGTAAAACCTGGTTGTATGGATAGCCGGACGTTTCGCGTACTTGGTAATGTTAATAATACCGCTAAAATGACAACACTACGTGACAGGAATACGGTACAAACAAACAAAACCTTTGCACATATTTAAAACATGAGTAACAAATATAGTTCATGGCAACATGTAAACTACAGAATAACAACGGACACCTCAAATTACTTTGCGACAAATCATGAAGTATAAGAAACAATTTATTTGGTATATTTGTATCGATTGAAATAGTCGATTAATTAAGAAATGAAATAGTTGACAGCCTTCGTTTGTAATAAGATTGAACAATTGTCCTTATATTTTTTCAGATTTTACAAGTTTTGACAACAGTATATATATGCTTAATATCAGCTCTGTATTTAACAACAACGAAAAACAGGAACCGAAGTCAAACAATTCAGCAAAACTACATGGTAATGTAACAATTTAATACTGTATCTAAAAAGAATACTGTCCTTGATCTTTCTGTTTGATATTGGCCTTCCAACTTTGATTTGAGCGCCGCCGCTAATTTCAATGAAGAATGCACGTCTAATGCACGTCTTCTGTAATACAAATATAAACATAGTATCGTTGATGAGCTTTTGCACCAACTCGGTCGAGGCAACTGGTTTATATTTTTGTAATAGTTGAAATCACTTGAATCATCAAGTTTTTCTTTATTACAAACATCGATTGCCTGAAAAACTGGATTATGCACATATTTTGAGTTTTCTGTATGGTTTAACATAAATTTGCAGTTCGAAAGACCCTATTCCATAGATCCACTGGTGACTCTTTGAAAAAACGAAAGACACTTTGGTGATATCGATTGAATTCAATGTACCGGATTATGTTGTTAACTAGTTTTGTATTATTATTCGGACCATAAATTCAATGGAGTTGATCTTAGGTAACACCAACAAAAAGCCATGAACTATTTGATATTAGACAATAACATATAACATTGAGGATGGAAATTGGGAATGTGTCATAGATTCATTAATATTGCAAACAAGAAATCATAACGTACCATGAAGAAATGCCAGAGATAAAGATTTTAAAATTACATTTACCAAATGTAAAAATATTGTTCCTATTTCATCTTTTCTCATTCTGATATACATGGGCTTACAATCTCCTGCCATAAAGAGAAGACAAGTTTGGAAATGGGTGCAACCCATACGTAATTCATTGAATTTAAGCTTTTTAATATGTTGTGGATGAAATTTATCGACCTGTAAGAATGCTTAAGTCGGAAATTAGTTCCCATTCCGTTGTACTACTGTCCAAAAGCAACATCTGTTCATTTAGGTAGACTGTAATCGCTAGCCATACAGAACTCCTAACTTTATGATTTTAAAACTGCGTATCTTATTAGACGAAAAATGTCCATGCTTAACCCAGAAATGTATTACTTGCCAATAGTTATACAACACATCAGCATTGCATGATGACAGAGTATATTGTTAGTTATCTTGGTGTAATCAGGGGTGTACAGAATTTTACAACGTTGTTGAAAATTCATTCACCCTGAGGCGCAGCCGAATGGGTGTATGACTTGTCAACAACGGTGTAAAATTCCGTACACCCCTGATTACACCAAGATAACGAATTTATTTCTTATGAACAATTCCTATACTCATTTTGAAACCAGGATGTAAAATTGTAAAAATGGTCATGAAAAATTTCCAGCGTTGCTGCACATTGTCAAATACTTTTTTACTTTATGTTTGGAAAAATTCAGAAATTTTGTGTCTTTTTAGTTAACAAAAAAAGAAAAAGAAAATTTTTTAACATTTCTTATTATCATGATTATTATTTTTTTCTTAATTTCTTAATTTTATTTTCTTTCTTTATGTTGGCAAAATTTTATTTTTATTAAATTTTTTTTGGCAAAATTTCATATTTTTTTTTAAATTTTGCCAAAATGTTATTTATCACCGGATCAACAAGGGTGGGTGTTTTTTTTACACCGGGGTAGTCAACCAATCAGATCGCATTATTATTGCTACATAAGAAATAAAATACCTTACCATACAGAAACTACGAAAAGATGAGTTAGAAAATGGGTAAATCCTATGCGTAATTTATGATTTTTTTTATCTGTTTCCACGTTTCGAACGAAATTTATCGGCCTTTAAATATGCTCACCCCATCAATCGTTTAGCATCATTTTGTAGTTCTGTTCAACAGCTATTCACTCAAACATTTTTTTCTCCGTAATTATAAGCCATTATGACACCAAATTCATTGTCTGGAAAGTAGTTACACTAAATTTTTATTTTATGAAATGTTGGCATGTTCGAACGAAGTTTTTCGACCTTTAAATATGCCTACCCCAGAAATTCTTTGAAAGAGCTCCCGAGATAAGTAGTTGGCAAGTGCGTAAAGTGACAAAATATACCAGAGGGACTTTCAAACGCATAGATTGGAAACAAACTGACAACGCCATGGCTTAAAAGGGAAAAACAGACAGTTGTAGTGTCTCTGTCATTTTGGTCTCTAGTGGACAGTTGTCTTATTGGTAATCATACTCCATTGGTTTTTTATAAGAATAACTACACAAGACACAACACAAAAAAACTAAAGACTAGGCAGATAAAGCAATAAAGCAATACAGCAGAATCTATAACATCTAGTCATAAAGAAATTCTTACACAATGACCAAGAAAGTGGGTGCCCATATTTGTCAGTTTTATAAAATTTGGTTGTTGTGTTTTACGAATACAGCTTTTGACGACTTATCTTAGTTCATAAGAATTGTTTTGCCAGGATTCTGATATGTTCATACTGTATTATAGACATTTCAAATGTAAATTACTGGCCTTGTTCAAATGTCTTTTTTTTTTTTTTTGACTCAATACTGTGAGATGCTATGTTTAAAACAATTTTGAAAATAACCTAATTCAAGTTTTAATGTAAACTGAAATTTTATAGTCGGTAAAAGAATCAAAGCATGTCTAATAGTTTTTTTGTTTATTGCTACTTAAAATTACCTAAAAGAGTTATTCACATTCTGACTGTTTAAACAATGTGTGGTGTCGGTATACCATGAGAAACATCAGTTTACATTAAAATTTAGCATATTGTGTCGTTACTGTGAGTTTAAAAATAAAAAGCAAATGTAAATCAAATAGGCGATAATACCGAATACAATCATAGACTGATAAAATGTTGTTTGAATCGTCTTCATGATTAATTTAAATTCTAAATGTGAGTATCGGAGTCTTAAATATGCGTTCGAAATCTGTAAACTAAAATAATAAATTTATGATTTGATATAAAAAAAAATATTAGGTATTCATTCTACATGTTCTATCAACAAACATAATTTTGAAGAAAACATAATAAAATTTACCCTCAACTTGTTTTCCAAACGCGATTGCAGATGACGAATTTTAAGTTTGCCTTTATCATTAAAGAGACATGCTAGATGAGTTTTGTTGGATAGTTTGACAATTCAATTCAATTCTATTCAATGGTTTATCAAAGTCGCATCTCTTAACAATCTTTATAGATTGTAAAATAACACTACATAAAATAAGAGCCATTCTTTACACAATTATAAGAGACTATTAAAATGCATAGATATAATACACAATATGAAATAAAATACTATTTACAATATATTAAATTTTTACGCCTTTTTAAAATCAAATGACAGGTTTTGGCGCACACACGTATCATATATAAATCTGAGAAATAAAGATGACATGACAGGATCTGCCTACCCTTTCGGAGCACCTGAGATCACCCCTAGTTTTTGGTGGGGTTCGTGTTGCTTATTCTTTAGTTTTCTATGTTGTGTCATGTGTACTATTGTTTGAATGTTTGTCCATTTCATTTTAAGCCATGGTGCTGTCAGTTTATTTTCGATTAATGGGTTTGACTTTCCCTCTGGTATTTTTCGTCTCTCTTTTCACACAAGTCATCAACATGTCGATGTTGTTACATTTCGATATGCATTTTCGAGATCATCTTATCATCTTAGATCACGAATACCTGACTGTTCCTCTATTTGTTCTCAATCCATCTGCATTTGTCATTTAAATAAAATCAGTAAAACATTACAGAGAATACATAGTGTTGGTTCACTCAACAATGAAACAAACATTGATATTTTCGATGGTTAAACACATCAAAAAGATTTAATGCTTAGCATGATTATGAAAAATGTATATAACGAAATAATTTGGTGAATCATTGCACATTTAACATGCTTAACATTACTTTTAGGTATCCTTATCCCGATTGGTTTGTTTAGTTTATTGGTGCTTGCTGTTACTATCTGTCTATGCTACCGGAGAAGCAAGGGTAAAGCATTGAACACATTTAAGTTTGAGTTTAATTATTTATAAACAATCAGGAAATAGTTGTATGCATTCATATTAATATTGACAGATACATAATGAACTCATTGTTTAAAAATAGAATATGAAAACAACACGTCATAATATATAGATATAGAGTATTTTGTTTGTGACTCCAAAGTGACAAAACCAGTGACTTTCTGCTTTACGTATCCAGTTGATAGCAAACTGTTCATTTATGAGTGAAATTAACCTAGTTATGAAAGGTTAAACACATATTTTGGTCAGTGCCAATTTAAGGGGCAAATTATTGCTAGAACGTAATAACATTAACGGTACCATTTTTTCTGCACAAGATGCGTATTTCGACAAAACATGTCTCTGTAGTGATGCTCGTGGTCAAAATTATGTAAAATCCAAAGCTTATATAAAAGATGAAGAGCTAAAATCCAAAAGGTCCAAACAGTATAGACAAATTCTATTATTTCTGTCAAATTTCAATATTTTCAGCAAAAGATAGGAACTCTACAAGGGAAACTGAGAGATTGGGATGCTGTAACGCCACATCAAAAATCTATATGTATGTCAAAGGTTAGATATTTAATTTTGTTGTTTCTTAATTTGTATCACGACGCTCACGGCAAAACTAGTAAAAACAGTTATGTTTACTTTACCTGCCGTTATTTTAAAGTAGAAATAGACATAATAAACGTATCTGTAAATCAATGTAGGCATGTATGATGTATTCTTCTGACGTTTTAGTCTCGTTGAAATCTCGTTCTGGAATTATTTCTAAAATATGTAAAACAAGTGGAAAATATCAATGGATTTAGAAATGTTATAATCGAACTTAATTCTGTTAAACAATTGTGTATCTACAATGAGTAGATTTGGGTTAAAAAAAAATTCACGAAAATTTTAAGTTAAAGGTATCAATATCAAATTTATGCACTGCTAATTTCTAATAGAGGTATACAATTTGAGATTGACTGTAAATTTAGCATTAATACAAAACAGTTGCAAACAAAATAATAATGACTTTATTCATTAACCCAAATTGTCATCTAAAATAAAATTAAATTTCTTTCAACATGTATTGCATTTTAGTATAGCAAATGTTCATTGCAAAATATATTTTGCTTTTAAATAAAAACTTTCTACTTACAGGAAAAATCGTGTGAACAAAGCCTACCTAAGAGTTCATGTCACACATAAACAAAAGTTATAGATATTTGTCAAAGGATTCTGTGTAAGCCAAATGTGTATATAATGTACTTTTTTGTTGGATTTTTTTTCATATTTTATTTCATTACTGAACCCCATACAAAAATGCAATAACAGTCACATTCGGCGAAACCGATATATTTTTGAGTCATTATTCCAGTCAGTATAAAAGTTTCAGATCAAGCGGTATATCTACTACATTATCATTTTTATATGACAAACACATTCATGACTTATCTTTTAATCTACCACAACGAATCTACTGTAGGGATTATACTTATACTGTAATTGTTTACACGCTGCAAAATTTAATTTTTGGTGGGCAGATATTCTGTGGATACATTTATTTTCATGGATACAAACTTTCGTGTATTAAGGAAAACTAGCACTTTTGTGGACAACTTATGTCGTTGTTTTGAGGAAGTTTGCATAGAAGCAAATATAAATTTTGCCATTCGTCTAAAATTTAATTTCGTGGTTCTCTTTTACCTATGAATTCCACAAAATTGGTATTTACCGAATAAGATGGATCCACAATATATCGCTAATTTATAATTCGAAATATTACCTTAACATTTTTTTTTCTTATATAATTTGTGTTGGGCATTGAACAAGAGAAGTCGTGTCTTAACAATTACGTTGCTGTGAAGTTTCATCTTTAAAATGCAACAACATATATTAAATGTAGGACATCATAATTTAAGATCAGCTGGTTAAGTACTTCCAGCTTGCTTTCAGATACTGCAAATTTTCTCTCATATTGTTCATTCTTCTTTTTTTTTTACCTATTTAACGGTTTTAAAGAGTTGAATGATGTTCGTGAAATAAAGGGAGAGGGAATGGGTCTTAAAGCCTATGCAACCCCGCCACATTTGGATGTGCCTGTCCCAAGCCAGGATAAGTGTCAGTAGTATGTTTATATGTTATTCTAATTTGGTTCAGTGATAATTGTTTTATTATAAAAAAAATGTTTTACTTTTTTATACCAGTAGACGATTAAGAAAACATATCTTGTAGACATCGTTCCATATTTCCGCCGCACATTCTTTCATTTTCATTTAGTTTTATCAAACGGATAACTAAGATAACAAATTCTTATTTTTGTTCGTATTTTTGCTCTGTCTGTAAAAAAATATCAAGGTAGGGATTAACAAACTTTTAGATTGTTTGCAACATAAATATTATAATTTAACAACGATGGAAAATATAAATAAAGAAAATGATGAAAGCCTTATTTTAGTTTTAACATTACAATGCTTTGAACTAATTGTATTATAACTGACTATGATTTAACAAATAAAATATGGCTATTCAATAATGTAATTAATTTCACTTAAGAGTTTTGTTGAGTAGATTGATACTGCTAATACTCTAAAAAAACATAAGTCTGAATTTTAGTAATATATTGCTAACCATTAGTTTGTAAACGGAAACATTAGGTTTTTTTTAGTTTGACAAAATAATAAAAAACAGAACATTCTTGTCCTTAGCTGATTAAATTACATATACAGTCCTTTGGTGTGTAGATTAAAAATAACATTTATATCATGATCGAATGAATCCCTTCTTACTGAAATTGAAATCAAACAAAATCTTATGTTTTTTTTTAATATATGTAATCAAGATTACTGATATATTTGATAAATATTCTGATTTTTCCCCTGTAAATAAACATTTTTTTTCCATATATTTCGTTTGTCCGAAGTTATGTTATGAAGCATACTCATGTGTGTTTTCTGTTGACATACGTATTACCATATATACTTTCCTATTTTAAACCTCTTAGCAATATTTTAAAATCAACTTCAATTAATTTGTTAATCAAACTAGTATTTATACACATCTTATATCAATATATAATGGGATAACATATCTCCCGATTTGTTTTTAATTCAGAAATTAAGCAAATACCAATATTGTTTCGAAGTGTCAACGAAATAAACTCTTTATGACAAATTAATACCTCCAATTTTCGCCACAACAACATCGAATATTTTTTTAATATTTAATGATGCATTTATTACCATGACATATGTTATTTTTATTACAATGTAATTCATCTATGAATTGTAAATTATCAATCAATTATAATTTTAAAATGCTCATCAATATTGTATATTGTACATAATAAAATATAATAGTTTTATCACAGTATCATGTTTGTTTTTTTAGGAACAATCGTTCCATTGAATTAAATCCTTGCATTCATATTTTTTCAAAATTTCAAGATTTATTCCTTATTTATGTAGATAAAGCTTTAAAAAAAAATCATTTTATGAACTACTATTATTTTTACTACTACTGTGTGATGACGTCAAACCATTAAATGCAAAAGATGCCCCAAAACATATTCCAGTTACGTTATGTCAAGCAGTCTTTCGATCAAATGTCAAAAAACGCATTTAATAAAATAAACTTGCAATAAGCATGATAAGCATGGGATCTTCATAAAATATGTATGGCAGATCTATATTGAGTTTTAGTATCAACGATGTCGATGTATATCAACATTACAGAAAAAATACTTACTTTGAACAAAAATGTCATTCATTATTTTTGTTCGTCTGTTGGTCTTTTTTATTTATTTTTCAGCCATGGCATTGTCATTTTTTTCCGACTTATTCGTTTAAATGTCTTTTTCGTATCTATTGCCTCTTTTTCACCATATTTGATATTTTTTTCAAATATAAATACAAAGATCTATCTTCAATTTCTATTGGCAACATGGTATACTTTTTGTGATCTTCTGTTCTATTCATTTCTGATATGTTTGAGGTCTTTAATATTGTTTAACCGAGGGAATAGTAAGGCCGTAATTCGGAGAAGTGTGTTATCGTCAATGTCTGGTTCGTATATTGATTGTTTTTTATTAGGTATTGACGATTGAATTAAAGGTGAAGAATGGTATAAAGCAATGAAATATGTTGCCAGCTCTGTCTGGGCTTGCACGTCACAGCCCCAGGTATGATATAACAGAAACTACCGATGATACTATCCTTGCAAAGGCAGCAGGAACTTGTGATGGAAACTGAAGGTCGACAGATGCTTCACACTTGGAATCATCATGATTCAGATCAACACCGTTTGATATATTTGATAAGTCACGTTTGGTAAAACAAATTAAAATGTTGGTCAATAAAATCTTGCACACATTGGAACGTCATACACTAAGTCTATTGCATCCAAGACTTTAAACCAGAAGAGGGTTTAAGAGGCCTTTAACTTCAAAGATGTGAAATCCTAGCCTTCGGATTGCTCATGTGCATCGTTACAATACAATTATAGTCCAATTAGTAATGTTATTACTGGCGACCTTGATGCCAATGAACAACGGAGAAAGTTGTTAGCCAAGGAACTAACATATAGAATTCCCCAGCCCATCCACTGGACAAAGAACTTTAGGTGACTGATGGATGTAGTTGAGGAATATCCAAGAAAATGGGTAAAGCGCGCACTAGACGAGTCATAACTGGACTCTTTGTCTGAATGGATCAAATATATTCGATCATGCATTTAGAAGCGCATTCAAAAACTACGAGGTACTATGAGCACAAGAGCTACATACCCATTCAAGAATCCGGAGGTTGTGGATGCTATATCCTTTTTGCATGACAAATTTGTCCTTGTTCAAGCAGATAAAGCCTTCAATAATATTGTCCTTATAATAAAAAAACATTATTTGCAATGTCTCACAACAGAGCTTGGAATAAATAGAACTACTGGTTATCCTACATATTCCTTAACATCATTTATTAAACGGACGAAATTTTATAAAATCTTAAATCTGTCCTTCTTTCTTTTGGAATTGACATAAAAGAAAACGAAACAAATTTACCGTCATTATACTGGATACCAAAACTTCTAAAAAAATCCTTTTACAAAACGATACATAGCTGGGTCATTAAAAAATTCTAAAGTACTGACTACTATTCTACCAACAGTTGAAGATAGGCTTCAGACATATTGTGATGAAATATTTTCTACCAGTGGCGTTAACCAGATGTGGCTTCTCAAAAAATCGAAAGATCTACTGCTTGATCTTCGATCACAATCTTTGCAATTTTGCAGCAACATAAAGACTTTTGATTTTTCTACGCTTACCAATACTATTCCCCATGCTCAGTTGAAAGATCGACCTCACCAACTCATTACACGGAGCTTTTTCTATAAAAATGGGAATCATAGAAACACATTTCTTGTTTTGGTTTACAATAACTTATAATATGAAGAACCACACTGTCTCTACCAAGAAATATACTGAATGTGATATTTTCAAAATGCTCGACTTTTTGATCTACAAAATATTTGTTGAGTTTCGAGGATTTATACTCAAACAGTCGGAATTCCAATGGATAGTTATTGTGCACCCCTACTGGCCGATTTGTTATGTACCCGTATGGAACAGTATTTATTCAGAATCTTCTAAAAAATAAAAATAAAAAGCACCTTGCAAAACACTTTTATCTCAATTTCCGATATATTAATGATGTCCTCTCACTGAATAACCCATATTTCATACAATACATACATTTCATATATCCCAGTGAAGTTGAAATTAAGCATACTACTGATAAAAATTTACTGTTTGCAAGAGTAGGAATTATTCTAAATACTAAGGATTTTCTTATCCGAGGCAAAGACAACCTTGGCCGTATTTGGCACAACTTTTTATAATTTTGGGTCACCAATGATCTTCAACTTTGTGCTCGTTTGGCTTTCTTTACTATTTTGATCTGAGCGTCAATGTTGAGTCTTATGTAGACGGGACACAAGTATGGTGTATGAAATTTAAGCCTGGTACCTTTTAGAACTATTAGCATGTCGTTATGTCCTATTGTAATGATTATTTGAGTATTTCGTTGTCCTGAATGTTCTTGCATTTTTTGTACTGTAGTCCTGCCATGTACTGTTGTCATTTTAATGTTATATTTAACATTGCCATAAATGCGCGAGGTTTTGCTAGCAGTAAAATCAGGTTTAATCCAACATTAAAATATACTTTAGCAAGTCCAGAAAATACCCATTGTTGTACTATTGTTCGTTTCTAAGTGTGTTACATTTTACTGTTGTGTTTCATTTGTTTCGTAGTTTTCCTCTTATATCTGATTTGTTTCCCTCAGTTTTTTAGGTTGTAACCCGGATTTGATTTTTTCTCAATTAGTTTTTGAATTTCTATTGTCGCCTTAATTGGGCAATGTCATTTTCTGCTTCTCCTTTTACAGAACAAAAGATAAAAGATTTGTATGAATGTAATTTAAGTTGATGTATTTAAATATACACAAAATGTATTACGGATACCACTTTCAGTTACGATTTCGGCTTAAACCAGAATCAAGCAGGGAAACAAACCTGATACTGACATAACTATAAAAAAGAAGTTGTGGTATGATTGCCAATGAAACAACTCTCTACAAGAGATCAATTGACACAGAAATTATCAACTATAAGTCATCATACGGCCTTAAACAATGAGTACACCCCATACCAAACAGTCAGCTATAAAAGGACCAGAAATGACAATGTAAAACAATTCAAAAGAGAAAACTAGTGGCCTAATTTATGTACAAAAAATGAACGAAACACATATATGTAACACATAAACAAACGACAACCGCTGAAATACAGGCTCCTGACTTGGGACAGGCACATTCACAGATAATGTGGCGGGGTTAAACATGTTAGCGAATCCCAACCCTCCCCTTATCTAGGACAGCGGCGTAACAGTACAACATAAGAACGAACTATAAATATCTGTTGAAACAGGCTTAACTATGCTATGTCACTGTCAGAATTTCTATTCGGTTTATGATTTTGACTATCCCTTCGGTACTTCCGATTCTTTTCCGATATATTTAGATTATCAAATTTACTGGATGATAGTTATCAGCTCTATTATCATCGTTCATACAGTGTTCGAAATAAAACATTAAATTCATTTAGTTAGACAATCCTACATTCTTCACTGATGAGTCGTAGACGAAACGCGCATCTGCCGTATTAAAATTTAAGCCAGGTACCTTTGTTATTATCAATACCACTTTCTAGATGCGACATCTGTTTGACGTTTCGTCCTCGAAAGTAGCCAGCCCAGTAGTCGTCATTTTGTTGACATGAATATCGATTATATGGTATGTTTTTTCTTATAAATTTCTTGTTTACCAACGTGTTAATTATTCAAAATACTAAGCATATTTTATCCAGGGCACAGATAACCTTATCCGTATTTGGAACAACGTTTTGGAATTATTGGTCCTCAGTGCTCTTCAATTTTGTACTTTCTAACTTTGATATAATCGTCACTGGTGAGTCTTATGTAGACAAAACGATCGTATCAATTTATAAGCATGGTACCTTTGATAACTATTCCTGCAAGTGTTTAATATATTGATAAAAGATGTACCCAACGGAGTTGACATATGCACGTTTAATGTTGAAATTAAGGTAATGCAAGAATAATTACCAAATGTCAATACAATGTTTCCTCTTCAGAATTGAATTTCTAAAGATATTGTTGATATAAAACCTAATCTTCCACGTTTGAATGTAAAATGTTTACAAGGGTACTTTTCTTATCGCAATCATTATAGCTGACATTTAAATAAGCTGTTACAATGTAAATGATATGTGAGATATTGATATTGATTATTTTACGCAGATAAATATAGATTATACTCCTGCACCGAGAATACGACAAGTCTCGGTAAATTTTATTCATGTTCTGTTTAATGCTGCGTTAAAATTGTGATATCAACATTTTAAACTACGCCTAAATTTTCCACATGAAGATAAATTGGTTAAATGAATTCGTCACATAGCGTCAAGTGACCCTTTCCGGCATAAACGGGGTCAGTTAATACAGGCAACAGTATTATACCGATGTTCAATAGTCATAAATCGATTCAGCGACAACATTTGGACAAACAAATACGGGTCACAATCCAATACCGATGGAAACACGTCAATTTTAACAGGAAAACAATGAAACAGCAGAAACCCTGAATTGCAACTACACGTTGGAATCACTCTCACCCTCTATGGAATTGAATAAATCCAGTAAAGATCATATTAGGGATAATTCAGTAAATAATTATACGGCATTTAGGAACAGCCATTTGGGAGGGATGGAGAAGCGTGTGCGGCTTTATGTTTAAAAATGATGACATGTGCTCCACTGATTAGTAGATGATGTTTGCAATAAATTGTTTTTGATGGCTGAATCATTGAATATCAAATGTACTTATCTGTTTTACTACATGGATTAAAATAAAGTTATGGTGTCAGTGTAGATGTTTTGTCGAATCTACAGTGTTTGTTCACAAGATCATGTAAATGGCACAATAATGCCGCAAGACCCTATGTTTAATATTTGCAAAATATTGGGCTATACTATCACTTCGATGAATGATATATGAAAGGTTAAACGGGAATTAATGAATTCAAGGGCTAGTTTTGCAACTCAAATTCATTTTAACAACATTTTTCCGTATAGTGAAAATATGCTCTCTATGACCTTTTCTTTGTAACACAATAACACCAAAGCTCATACTATGCATACTCTTGAAGGAAGTAAAAGGTCTATTGGTAAACTCCTTTTTTATGTCCAGAATACTAGTATACGAAACTGTAGAACATTTTCTTAGTGGTTATAGAATAGTTTTTAGACATACATATACTCCACATATATATATGTATAGGTCAGGTAGGTATTAAAAGTAGGAATTAACACACAGGATTTAAAATTATAAATATTCTACAATTGTACAGTATTGAAGTTACCCAACAATAGGTTCTTTCTCAACCTGCTTTTTCAATGAGTCTGCAAGATCATTTAACTCAAATGGTCGGACAATGATTCGAGCTTTAGCTTTATGACTGGTGCCCATTATTCCAGTCACCTCAAACTGACTGTCCTTAATAGAGATTGTTTTGGTATGTTGGTAATATTCTCCGCGTCGGAAATTTAAACCAGAGCCGCTTGTTCCAGTCTCCATTTGTTGGAACCAGTCTTTATGTTGTGTAACTCCTTTATCTGTTAGACCAACGCCTAGTTCGTTGCTGTGTAAATCAAAACTGTATGGACAACTCCACATGACGACTGCTCTCTTATTAGTAGACGATATCAACCAGGATGCAGTTCCGTATGTACCTGTAGCGGTATTTCCGGTTTTGTGTGCTACCTAAATGAAATATAAAATGTTATGTACATTTCTATTTGACTCTTTGTCGAAAACGTACTTCTGCATGTTTTGTACAGTTAAAGACGATAAAGATCAGAATTTAATGGAATCAATAAAAACATATATATGAGGTGGTGTGACATAGTCGGATAAAAAAAAAACTCTAAATGTTAATCTAGTAAACGGATTTATGTGTATTCATTATGCATCATCGACTTTAATATAGCACGTGCTTTCGTAGGTCACGTGGGTCAGATCAGTACTTACACACAAGAAATTAAAACATATTTTCTTTGCAAAATGAATGAAGACATCTTATTTTGGCTAAGCCTTTGTGAATGGTTTTCATATCTATAAAGTTGATTTTTTTATAGTCTTTTATGATTTTTTGCGGTTACGCTACTGTTACTTTGTGTTAGGGTAAAGTTAAACGATTAACACGATATAAACGTAATTAGTGATTGTCCAGATAAGGAACCTGTAATTAAGTAGGTGTCGTTTGTTGCTGAATGTAATATTTGTTTTTCGTTCATTGTTTAGTACCAAATCAGAACTTTAATTTTTTGTTTGAATTTATTTACATTTTTGTCATGTTAGAGACTTCGATAGCTAATAACTAGTAAACGTTATGGATTTTACTATTTTTTTAAGGCCATATGGTGATTTATTGGTGTTTTCTGGTGTATATTCACCTATTGACGATCATATATATATATATAAGAAAAAAGATGTGCTATGGTTGCCAATGAGACAACTCTCCACAAGAGACCAAAATAACACAGCAATGAGCAAGGCCCATACTGCATAGTCAGCTAAAAATACATGTGTTAATCAATTCAAACGAGACAACTACGGCAAAAAGTAATGTTCAAAAATATGAGCCAAAAAATGTGTATTATTGCAACAAATGACGCTGAATTACAGGCTACCAACATGAGACAGGCACATACATACAGAGTTTGGCGGGGTTAAACTTATCAGATGAATACAAATAGAAAAACAAGTAACAAATAAAAACATAGCTCTTTAATAATAGTACATCCTAGTAACGTTTAAACCGGTCATGAGTGTCTGCTACTTACGAACTGTTCCCTTTGTCCTGGTCTCACTACCACCGGAGGAGCTTGAATAATGCCACCATTGATGTATGATTCGGGGTAAATCAAAGGGTATTTGGTCCAGTTTTCTACTTCTATCGTACAGACAACACTATAACCGGAACCACCTAAAAGGCCATTAAGTACACTTGCACCAGAAGTTACAGCACTGGCAGCCGATCCAGCCGCCGCTATAGCAGCTGCCCAGTCTATTAAACCAGTTACTCTGGCAAATAGCCCTGAAAGTTAGAAACATCTAATTTAGTTCATGGTAATATATATCTGTTTTTCAAAGCATTTTGAAAATAGAACTTTGTGAACGGATTTAAATTTGATAAATTACTAATATGCTTATGTCAAAACATGTACTTCTAAAATAACACGTCAATGAATGTGAAGACTCTAGCTATCACAAATGCCTTACTATCATCGGTTAACCTCGGCAAATTTCGCTATCTTTCATCGTAGATCTGCCAAATGAAAAGCATAAGGGAATTTTAATAGTTTCCTTCCTGATCAATGCTGCAACAAACTCCCCAAAGATAGAGAACATAACTGAAAAATTCTTTAATTGTTGATTGGCCCTAAATGCTCTTCCACATCGTACTTTATTTGGCCTATTCAACTTCTTTTTTATTCGAGCGTCACTGATGAGTCTTTTAAAGATAACAAGCGCGTCTATCGCAAATACAAACTTTCAATATTGGTTTCTTCGACGAGTTTATTCATCAATTCAATTCGTCTGAATAGATTTCTGAATTGACCGGTCACTTCGTCCACGAATAATTTGACAAAAAGTATTTTCACATTTTGCTGTTGTATTTGGCTCTAGGTACTACAACAAGATTTTCAAAGGAAATGATTTCTATATATATTCCCTTAACAACAGACTGAACCTAAACATGTTAAAATGTTGAAGTCATAGACGCCGCCGATGACGTACTTTGAAGTATCCCATCTTTAACATGCTGGCCCAGTTCCAAAATGTGTTTTACAATTGGAATGACAGAATGGCAAGCGGAAAACGATTAGTATACACTTCCACTTGTTTAGGGACTTTACAAATATGTACATAAAGGCTTATTAGAAGACTAAAAAAATGTGTGCACGTACATACCAGTAAGACAACATAACAGAAGGGCAACTCTCATGTTTGTGGACGTTAGGATTAAGTCTAAGTGGAATAAGTTGATAACCTTTTGCTCCTGTTCTTACTATTTTGATAACCTATTTGATTGATCCTGTTAGATTACAACCAAAGGTTATACGGTTAATGTGTGCAGGCGACATATGCATGAATTTTAATATAATTATCAAATGAAAGGTATGGAATGTACAAACGGAAACATCAAGAATAAAAATATTTGTACCGATAGAAGAGCAAGTCCAGTTCTGGACTGTTGTCGATTTATACATATTACCCATTAACATTGAATTTGACATCACATCTTTCCCTTGTGCAACGTTCGCCATTTCAATTATAACGCTTTTTGAAATTACAAATAATTTAAGTTTTCAAAGACAAACAATTGCAAATTTCTATGGTATAAAACTGAACTTATAATGAATGTGTAAACCCCTACTTTTCTACACTTCACGATACATCAAGATGATTGATTGGTGTTTGCTCTACGCCGCACAACTAAAAAAAGTTATATAGCAGCAGGAACATATATATATAAGATACACTGTTCCCAGATCGCAGCGAGAGCTTATTCGAATATATATTGTCTAAACATCATCAAGATGAGACTAACTACCAATCGTATTTGAGATCAAGTACGGGTTAGAGTGTTGTACTTGAATTTCGTATTAAATCTTTGAGTTATGCTTTGAGTAAGTCTAGAAACGAGTAAAAGTTTGAGCCTATATATATTGCTGTATTTGGGAAAACTTTTTGGAATTTTGGTTCCCAATCCTCTTAGACTTCGTACTGTTTTTGTGGCGTTTGTAATTGTTTTGGATTCTCGAGTCACTGATGAGTCTGCAGTGCACGAAACGTGTGACTGGCGTAAATACAAAATTTAGTACTGGTATCTATCATGAGTTTATTTATTAAATATCCATGGAAATGAGATCAAGGTCAGATAAACCGAGCCAGACATACATGTACACATTTAAACCATTTCATACACTATAAATGACCTGTAACGCATGGTATAAAAGAAACAAACCTAACTGACAAAATTTAATATTGATTAACGAACCATGACTGGTGTCAAGGAACCCTGTCATACAGTCTGAGATATGTACACCTAATAATCATTTCACCGACCAAATAAATTTCACCTATTTGTTATAGTATCTTACAAGATGAAATAACTACAGGCATGCAACATTGATCAATACAAAAAGTCAAAAAATATTTAATTGGACCTCCATTTTTAGATCAGTCAACATTTTCGCAGTTTGATAAAAGGGCCCAGGCTGAAATGGCTCGCATGCTTTGATTATCATGATATATTTAATGTTGATAGTTTTACTTTTTGTTTCACATACACTTGATGTTGGCAAAGAACCCAAGAAAATGAAGCCAAGGTCAGAGAAACTAATAGAAGCCAGACAGACATGTAAACATTGCAAGTATTCCTTACACCAATCAAAGCGCTGTAAGCACTGTAGGCAGTCAACCATGAACAGAAGGGGGTGGGGGACCCCAGTGACTTCCGCTATATTTCATTTGATGTTATATTGTCTAATACCTGAATATATGAATATATATGGTTGAGGGGTGGGGATCTCATCTGTTTCTTATTTATCAAACAGGAGTGGGTATTGTGACCCAAAGTACTCTCCCTATATTTCATTTGATTAGTTCTCCTACATGAATATATATGGTTTAATTTAAAGATGGGAATCTCGACTGTTTCTATTTTTTTCAATCAGGAGGGGTGGGGTGACTGCAGGGACTCCCCTATATTTCATTTAATTTAGAGTTGGAGATCCCAACTGTTTCCAAGTTCTTAAACAGGAGGGGTAGGGTGAACACAAGGACTTCCCCTATATTTCATTTGATTTGTTATGTAGTCTTATACATGAGTATATATGGTTAAGGGGTGATGATCTCGAATTTTTCCAAGTTCTTTAACAGAAGGGTGTACAGTGACCATAGGGACTTATAATTCCAGTGGCGGATTCAGAAAATTTTCATAAGTGGGGGCCCACTGACTGCCCTGAGAGAGGGCAAGCTCCATTCACACTTCAGTGATTCCCTATATAAGCAACCAAATATTTTCCCAAAAAGGGGGACCCGGCTCCCCCCCCCCCCCCCTAAATCCGCCTCTGAATTCAGTTGATTTGTAATATTATCCCATACATAAATATATGTTCTTTAAGCTTGTGGATCTCGACCGTTATAAATTATCAAACAAAAAGGGGTAGAGTGGCCCCACGAACTCCACCTATATTTCATATGATTTGTTCTATTGTCCCGCACATGAATATATATGGTTTAGGGGTGGGGATCTTGACCGTTACCAAGTCCTCAAACATGAGGGGTTGGTTACCCCCAGGGAATACCCCTGTATTTCATTTGATTAGTTAAAGTGTCCCATACATGAATAAATATGGTTAAGGGTTGAGAATCTCGAATGTTTCCAAGTTCTAAAAAAGGAGGGTTTAGAGTGACCCTAGGGACCCTCTTATTATTCCTTTGATTTTGTAATATTGTCCCATACATGAATATATATGGTTTAAGATTGGGGATCTCAACTGTTTTCAAATTCTCAAACCGCAAGGGGAAGAGTGGCCCCACGAACTTCACATATATTTCATATGATTTGTTATACTGTCCCATACATGAATATATATGGTTTAGGGGTGGGGATCTCGACCGTTTCAAAGTTCTCAAATATGAGGGGTGTGGTGGTCCCCAGGGACTCCCCCTACATATTTCATTTGATTTGTTATGTTGTCCCCTACATGAAGATGGTTAGGGTTGGGGAGCCCAACTGTTACCAAGTTCTCAAACCGGAGCGATTGGGTGATCCCCAGGGACTCCCCCTATATTTCATTTGATTATTTATATATTGTCCCATACATGAATAAATATGGTTTAGGGATGGGGATCTCATCCGTTTTAAAATTATCAAACAGGAGGAGGTAGAGTGGCCCTATGGACTCCACCTATATATGATTTGCTTACATTCAGGTATCATATAATATAGTTGCACTATTTGCGACTGTCCCAATTCAGGAGCCTGCAGCTGTAATTCGGTTGTTGTCGTTTGTTTTTTGTGTTACATATTTGTGTTTTGTTAAAAAAAATATCTAAATAGGGCCGTTAGTTTTCTCATTTGAATTGTTTTACATTGTCTTATCAGGGCCTTTTATAGCTGACTATAAGATATGGGCTTTGCTCATTGTTGAAGGCCGTACGGTGACCTATAGTTGTTAATGTCTGTGTCATTTTAGTCTCTTGTGGATAGTTGTCTCGTTGGCAATTATACCACATATTTTTTTTAATATAAGAAACTTCCAGTTACAGTAGACTCCACCTAATCAGATATCGAATATATCGGCTATTGTAATATTATTTCAAAACACCAAACCATTTCCTATATGTTTAATGATAATTGCATCGTGTAATCGAATAACGGATATAAGAATATTTCGGCAAATTGGATAAGAATAATCGGGTATTTTGTTAAAAACCATGTACAATCGGATATTTTCAATGTTTTTCTGGCAGGAAATGGACCCGGAAGTTACGAATTTACAATCTTGCTGACAAGAAGGTTTTGTTTTTAATAAATAAAAAGGATATTTTTCTTATTAAATTGTTGTCTTTATTCATTGATTTCCTATGTCATGTGAATTACATGCCCTTTTACTTCAAATGGTTTGAATCTATTTATAAATTATTCAAGACTCAGTTGACAAGGGAAGTACGTTGCTGTTGGGAGAATTTTGATTAAACTCAAAATGCTCATAGAATGAGAAATATAATCTAAACTGGATGTACCTCCTTCTGAATAATGTATTGCAATATAAATCCCTTTTGACAAGAGAAATCTGACTTTTGTCAGTTCTAAATATTTTTTCACATGTGTGCATGATAACCATGTGTCATGGCCACCATATTGGTTTGTTTACAAATTTGTGAAGAAGCCTCTTACACCATGACCTAAACATGAATAGTCTTCAGAATATGTAAACTCAATGCAATAACATTTCATCAATCATGATTATTTTCATAAATTTAAATTTGATTATTTAAAGAAATAAAATTATAACAATTACGATTTTAGCTTAGAGATTCTACACAGACATGCTTTGATCTATTTATAGCCCAATTAGTTTACCTGTGTGAAAATGGGAAAATGGATATTAATTTGTTTACTAAACAAATAAAGACAATCTATTGATGGAAGATAACAATTCACAGGAATATTTCAGGACATATTTGATTTATTTTAATAAATATAGGATTTAAATCTGCTAATGTATCATTACATAATAAGCTGATATTTTTTTACGCAAACATCGTGGTGATGCAACTAATAAAAATCACCTCCGGCTTCCTTTATAAAGATATTTTTTAATTTTCTTTCGAGGGCCGTCGGGCATGTCGGTCGTAGCAAGTAATCAAGTAGAAAGTCCGACTGTAAAAGTGGAAGGTCACAGACCTCGGCCCACTGCTAATTTGAACCCCTGCGTCCAAATTGAAAAGATACGAAAAATTTCGTCTTCTAATTCAAAATTGCCGCCAACAGCGTGATCAGTTGAACTCCTGGCGTAGTTGACTACGTATGGACGACAAACAATATTCCTACGACTTCTACAATTTGGGAAATCTTAACTACAAATGAACTTGTCTTTGGGGATTTTCGGCGATTAAATATTTCATACATTTGTTCTTTGACATCTTAGCCAAAAGCTCAGGGGATAATAAACTACATAAGGATTCTTAATGTGCTCTACTTTCTATGTGCAACTTCAAAACTTTTGGGAAAATCGACGATCATTTAAGGTTTTCCTAGTAATATTTTTTGTAATCCAGAATAAAAAGTATGAAAAAACTGTCAAATAAGTTATAAATAATATAGTAGCCAGCTAGATGGTAACAATGGCACGTATTTCAGCATTTATTGGGTAGCACACAATTCCAGGGTGCTCGCATAAGGCAGCTTAACTGCCTAAATATAGTTCAACATAATACTTTAAAATCTAATTTACTGATAATAAGAGAGATATTCGCAAGTTTGAGTGTTCCTTTTAGTATTTTCAGATTCTCTTTTACATACCAAACAATATTTTGTTTCCAATCACAATGCACATAGAAACAACAAAAGCTTTGTCATGTATGCCTGTATAGCAGGTTTTAAGCATCTTGATTATACAAATGAGAGTGCACATGCTGAAATGTCTCCCCTTCTTTACTAACCGTTAATATTATTTTGATTGTCTTAACTATAAAGCTTCACTAAAACTATCAGATAAATTTGACATGATCCAAGCAAAATGAGGTCAGATAAACCAAACTGGAATTACATATACACCTTACAATCAAATACACTTTAAATATAGTTGATCTTTTGCACATCGAAGAAACAAACCTATCCAGGAAAGCTTAACATTGATCAATGAACCATGAAAATAAGGCAAAGGTCAGATGAATCCTGCCAGACTGACATGTACATCTTACAATCAAAACATGCAACAAAAAAATATAGATGACCTCTTGCATATAGTATCTATGAACAAACTGAATCAGAAAACTCAAAATTGATCAATGAACCATGAAATTAAGATAATAGTCAGATGATAATTTCCAGACAGACAAATACACCTTACAATCATAACACACACCAAAATATAGTTGACCTATTTCTTATAGTATTAGAAAAACAGAATAAAAACACAAAAATTTAACATTAAGTAATGAACAATAAAAATAAGGTCAAGGTCAAATAAAATATGTCAGACTTGCATGTATATCGTAAAATATGTTCATACATGAAATATAGTTTACCTATTGCATACAGTATAAAAAAAAAGCCCTAAACACAAAACTTTATCTTTAACCACTGAACCATGAAAATGAGGTCAAGGTCAAGGTCAGATTACACCTGCCAAATGAACATGTACACACATGTGACAGTATCTCAGATATGGACATAACCAAGAAAACTTAACCTCACTGATCCATGAAATAAGGTCAAGGTCAAATGAAGGCATGAAGACCTTGCAAGGTAAGCAAATACCAAATATAGGTTAGCAAATACCACTGAATCACTATCCCTATGTCAAGCTTTCTGCTATACAAGTCAGGCTCAACAAAAACAACAACTTACATAAAGACATAAGACACACATTATTTTTGATGATCATAAAATACTAAAAATTATAAATTTCATCTATATTTTATGAAAATGCACTTTTATAATTCTGTATAATGTCCTCTACAACCTCAAAAGCTTCTTCAAAATCCTCCTGAAAAAGATAAAAAAAAATCTTAAAAAATTTTACCCTGTTCTGATAATTATATTTTCCTTTGAATACTCATTTTCAAAACACTTCTTTTTATTAAATTAGAATGCTTTTTAAAATATCCATGACTGCTGTTTAAAATGATTTCAGACCATTATTTCAAAAGCAACTACTTCATTATTCTTTGTTTTTCCTGTGACATGCAATGATCAGCTGAATATATACCATTGATTAATTATCTAGACATTTGATTTGGTTTTGGCTTTTTTACATTTTAACAACAGGTTTTAGCACCACATTTGGGTTATTTCATGATTGACAGTTTTAATGGTGGAGGAAGCCGTAGTGTCTGGAGAAAACCATTGACCTTTGATAGGGAAGCTAACAATCCTAGTCAATTTAGATTGGAGTCTAGTGCACGAGTTTCATCTCACAACCTTAGTGTTTACTAGCTATATATAGATAGTAACTACTTATACAACTCGGCCACCAAAGCCTCTTTTAGACATGAATCCATTATTTTCACTTTTTGTTATATAGCTCATGTTTTCTATATTTGAATTCTTTGATTAGTTATTCTTTTTATTGATCTCAAGACATTTTTTAAATACTGCAACTGTTCCAAAGAAAATATTTAGGGTAAAAATCATTTTCTTAATTTGGAGCATATGAGGTAACAATTTCAGCTATTCTGTACTTTTAATGAATTCACAAATAAAACTCAACAAAATGCAGTTTCAAGATCATAAACACGTTGATATAAGGCGAGTGATTGTCTATGACAAATGATTAACCTGCGTAGTTACATTCCTTCTTAATATTTAATTCTAAATTCCATTTCAAACTGAAGTAAACATGAAAAAACGTTGATGACTCAAAGTCACATGACAAAATTATGTCTATGAGCTGATATAGACAAAACACTGCAGCCAATCAGAAAACATATGTTACATCCAAAAGTAAATTAAAAATATCTAAACACTATCCTACTTACATTGGTAACTCCATATTTATTGTACCAGTGGAGGTATGCTTTGGCAGCGAATTTGACCCTTGACCTTTCATAGACAGTCTCAAGGTATTCTACTATTGACTCTGAATTTGATGCTACTGTAATAGAAGCTGTGTCTTTTGGTCCAATACTGTTGGTTTTGGCTGAAACAATAAATTATTGAAGATATATGATAAAACTTCTACTGATACATAATGTACATAGTTTAAACATATTTTATTGTTCAAAATGACAAATGGATAAGATATAGATTACATTGTTGGTTTTCCTGTTTGAATGGTTTATCACTAGTAATTTTGGGGCCCTTTATAGCTTGTTGTTCGGTGTGAGCCAAGGCTTCGTCTTGAAGGCCGTACATTGACCTATAATGGTTTACTTTTTTTTTAATTTAAATTGTTATTTGGATGGAGAGTTGTCTCATTGGCACTCACACCACATCTTCTGAAATCTATAAACACAAGTTTTACAACTTAATAACGTCTTCTCCAATGTACATGATGTATGTACTTCTCTCATTCTTAAAAATACTTTCCTGAACAGTTGGTTATTAGTTTTTGTTTTATACCTTATCAACATATAGATTTATGGTTTCCTATAAAAAGACAAGAACATTTGTAGTTAATTCCTAAATTGCCATTTAATTTTTTTGTGTTTTCCTTCCAAAGACACCCTTTAATTTCCGTGTTATGTGGATTCATTATTATTTGTTGGGTACCAACTTTTGTTGATTTGTGGGTACAGGGAAACCACAAAATTAAATGTTCAAAGAATGACACATTTTGTATAGGACAGAACTTGGAAAAACCACAAAATTACATATCTATGGACATTTAAGTTTTCCTTAATCCATGAAAATTGGTACCCACTAAGGTAAATGAATCCACAGTAACCAGTGTTGTTATATGGATGACTATTGTATGTTTAAGAAATAATTCCTGGGGGCTTGAATATATCCCGTGTTTTTGCCATGGGTGGGCCCTTTATGCAAAATATTTTAAACTGAGTGATAGTGAGGGGTAAAATATCGGCATAATGGACATAATGGACAACTCGTAGTAAAATCACGATATATTCAAGCCCCCATGAATTATCTCAATTCTAATAGGACAAACAAGGCAATTGTTTTGGATCGAAGCACTTTACAGCTAGGTAAAGGCATTATTTTCCTTTCCCATAAATAAACACACTTTTAAATTGACGTAAGAGAACAGAGCATACTGAATAAGTGAAATGCTTATGCTATTTACAATAATGTATTTTTAAAAATAGGTATAGATGCTTGTAAATGATAAGTTTACTTATTTGTCTGATATGTATACAAACAATGGCTAATAGTACATATTTTAGCATCATTTGTTTACGTTTCCTTGTTGTACATGTTGTAATGATTTTTCTGTTTCACAGGCAGAGTGTATTTACCAAAAAATGCTTATACTCTGACGTCATAGTTCTGGTAGCTCATTTAAAAAAAAATCATATGACTTGGGATTACAATCGGAACAGCCCAAGCAATACACTCATATTTAACCACGGGTGTGTACTCAAAGCATCTGAAGGACATCATGTTAGAATTTCCAACATTAGTCAACACAAGAATTGGAGTACCAGTTAGATGTTGGAGCATAGTAGCTTTATGATATCAAAAGACTGATAAAGTTCAAGTAATTACTATTTTTTTACTGAACAGGTCAAAGTAAAGAAAAAAATATTATCCAGTTTGTGAGACGTAATCAGTCATACTGCAAAATATTTGAAATTTAAATTACTTTTTTTGGTACAAATTAATTTTGTGAGGTTTAACCAGGCTGGTTTTTTTCTTCTTCTCTCATTTGTCAGTTTAGTTTCAAACTGCTTGATAAGTGGTGAGATAAACAATAGAAACTAGAGCCTCCAAAGAGCCTGTGTCCCTCACCTAGGTCTATGTGCATATTAAACAAAGGACACAGATGGATTTATGACAAAATTGTGTTTTGGTGATGGGATGTGTTTGTAGATCTTACTTTTCTAAACATTCTTGCTGCTTACAATTATCTCTATCTATAATGAACTTGGCCCAATAGCTTCAGTGGAAATGTAAGTGAAAATTTACCAATTTTAAGAAATTTGTTAAAAATTGACTATAAAGGGCAATAACTCCTTTGGGGGTCAATTGACCATTTTGGTCATGTGACTTATTTGTAGATCTTACTTTGCTGAACATTCGGTGTTTACAGTTTATCTCTATCTATAATAATATTCAAGAGAATAACCCAAAACAGCAAAATTTCCTTAAAATTATCAATTCAGGGGCAGCAACCTAACAACGGGTTGTTTGTTTCATCTGAAAATTTCAGGGCAGATAGATCTTGACCTGATAAACACTTAAACCCATTTAAGATTTGCTCTAAATGCTTTGGTTTTTGAGTTATAAGCTAAAAACTGCATTTAACCCCTATGTTCTATTTTTAGCTGTGGCCGCCATCTTGGTTGGTTGGAAGGGTCAATGGACACAATTTTTAAACTAGATACCCCAATGATGATTGTGGCTAAGTTTGGTTAAATTTGGCCCAGTAGTTTCAGAGGAGAAGATTTTTCTAAAAGTTTACAGAGGACAGACAACGGACGACTGACGCCAAGTGATGGGAAAAGCTCACTTGGCCCTTTGGGCCAGGTGAGCGTCAAATTAGACGTCTACAAAAGACTTCATATCTCTAAATTAATTAATGCTATGTGCTGAAGACCGTACTTTGAACTTAAATTGTTTGCTTTTTACACATTTTGACCTTGATGAATTGTTGTATCATTGGCACTCATACCCCCATCTTCTTATTTCTATGTTCTTTTACACATACCAGTCCAGATATCTATAGGGAAGGGATTCCAGCTGACTGTGTTGAAAGATTTACGGAACTTTTTCTCCAGCCCCTGTGTCATCTGGGGGTAAAATGTCTCTGTACTGTCACCTCGTGCTATCACTACATTACCAATACTACCAAACTGATGATGTATAAGGAAAATATTTGCATGATCTCTCCTCTTGTATCAACAAACATATGTACCAAATTACAATCAAGGAGAGGTAATCATAAACTAGAGGCTCTAAAGAGCCTGTGTCGCTCACCCTGGTCTATGTGCATATTAAACAAAGGACACAAATGGATTCATGACAAAATTGTATTTTGGTGATGGTGATGTGTTTGAAGTTTCTACTTTACTGAACGATTTTGCTTCTTACAATTATATCTATCATGAACTTTGCCCATTAGTAACAGAGAACTATATTTGGTAAAAATTTACATAAATTTACCAAATTAATGAAAATTGTTAAAAATTGACTATAAAGGGCAATAACTCCTTAAGGGGTCAATTGACCATTTAGGTCATGTTGACTTATTTGTAGATCTTACTTTGCTGAACATTATTGCTGTTTACAGTTTATCGCTATCTATAATAGTATTCAAGATAACCAAAAATGGCAAAATTTCTTTAAAAATTACCAATTGGAGGGCAGCAACCCAACAACCAGTTGTCCAATTCATCTGAAAAATTCAGGGCAGATAGATATTGACTTAATTAACAATTTAACTTCTTGTCAGATTTGCTCTATATGCTTTGGTTTCATAGTTATAAGCAAAAAACTGCATTTTACCCCTATGTTCTATTTTTAGCCGTGGCGGCCATCTTGGTTGAATGGCCAGGTCATCGGACACATTTTTCAAACTAGATACCCCAAAGATGATTGTGGCCTAGTAGTTTCAGTGGAGATTTTGTAAAAGATTACTTAGATTTATGAAAAATGGTTAAAGATTGACTATAAAGGGCAATAACTCCTAAAGGGGTCAACTGACCATTTTGGTCATGTTGACTTATTTGTAGATCTTACTTTGCTGAACATTATTGCTGTTTACAATTTATCTCTATCTATAATAATATTCAAGATAATAACCAAAAACAGCAAAATTTCCTCAAAATTACCAATTCAGGGGCAGCAACCCAACAACCGATTGACCGATTCATCTGAAAATTTCAGGGCAGATAGATCTTGACCTGATAAACATTTTTACCCCCATGTCAAATTTCCTCAAAATGCTTTGGTTTTTGAGTTATAAGCCAAAAACTGCATTTTACCCCTATGTTCTATTTTTAGCCGTGGCGGCCATCTTGGTTGGTTGACCGGGTCACGTCACACATTTTTTAAACTAGATACCCCAATGATGATTGTGGCCAAGTTTGGTTTGATTTGGCCCAGTAGTTTCAGAGGAGAAGATTTTTGTAAAAGTTAACGACGACGGACGACGGACGACGGACGCAAAGTGATGGGAAAAGCTCACTTGGCCCTTCGGGCCAGGTGAGCTAAAAATCTACAGGTTAAGCCAATTGTGAATATTTTAAGTAATAAAAGCTAAGGAATAGATAACTGTTATATTTAGAATTCAAAATAAAAAAATCAACCCATCAATATTTTTTATAGCTTAGCAACCACATTTTAACCATTCTTTCAGTTTTGGAGCCAATCTATTTCTTTTCCATCTTATATTTCGGCTCATTTTTTATTATTCTATATTTGTTTGCCTACATGTATGTTTCTCTATTCTATGTTTTAGTCCAGTTATTGACTATTTTATAGTTTTTTGGCCTAATATCTTTTTGTATTCTCTATTTTTAGTAGCCCGTTTTTCATCATTTGATTTTTTTTTTTTTGGTCCATGTTTCTATATTCTATACTGTTTGAACATATTTTGTTGTCCCATTATTCTCTTATTTGTAAATAAAATCCCAATCCTGATATTAAGGATACTACATTTCCTTTCCCATCATGTCTTCTAATGCCTTGACTCATCTGTTTCTGTAATCCTGCCCAAGATAGCTTACTGTAATAAATTAAATATAACATAAGTTTGATTAGCATACACCTCCTTTAACTTGGAGCACCTCATTATGTTTCTGTAATCCTGCCCAAGACAGCTTTCTGTAATAAATTAAATATAACATAAGTTTGATTAGCATGCACCTCCTTTAATTTGGAGCACCTCATTATGTTTCTGTAATCCTGCCCAAGACAGTTGCTTACTGTAATAGCAAAGTAAAAGCCTATGTTTGATAAAAATACACCTCCTATAATTTGGAGCACCACTGTATATGAAGCTAAAAATACCAATAAATTTTTAAGCTGAAATATCACTCAATGTTGCATTAAAGCTATAAAATAAATTGTAAGGGTTCTGCAGAACCCAATGTCTAGCCTACTTTTACTGTTAATCACAGGCTCAACAAATGTGTTAAAAAGTTAAGTACAAATTTAAAGTAATGTAAGAAAGTTAATAAAATTTTAAAAACTTTAACCACAGAGTGAATGTGTTGTATCCTGGCAGAACATCTAAGTCCATTTAAAAGTAAAATACAGAAAAAATGGATATATGTTTTTAAAAATTTACTGCTGGATACTATCTTTTGATCATATACAAGCTTCTTTCCAAGTTTGGTAGAAATCCAGGGTAGATTAAGAAAGCTATTAAAATTTCAAAAAAACTTTAAACACAGATCAAGAGTGAATTTGATGTTTCCAGTCAGAAAAAAATAAGTCCCTTTATAAGAAAAATATGGAAAAAATGGAATTTTATTTTTACAAAATTTACTACTGGATACTATTTTATGATCATAAACAAGCTTCTGTTTGTTAGAAATCCAGGGTAGTTTAAGAAAGTAATCAAATTTTTTAAAACTTTTACCACATGAACAAGTGAACATTTGTGGGCGCTCCTAAAGATGACATCAACGGAATGTGGGATCGCTATGACTTGCTTTTTCTACTAAAGTCAAAGGCTCGACATTAAAGATCATTCCGCCAATAAATTTAGATGATTGTAGAATTTTGTTGGGTGCCCTTTTTCATATATTCACTGTACAATTGAATTGTTGAGTAGCAGTAAAGTATATTTTCCTATCCAAAATATTTTTCTTCAATTGTTATCACATCACATTTATACTAAATACAGAGGATGCCTTTATAAACTGTAAATTAAAAAGATTATTGTGAGTATTTATCTGGGTGAGAATCACAATTAAAAGAACTCACATTTTAATATCAGATACATATATTTGCATGCAGAATATCATTTAATGCATTTCCCTCAGTTTTAGTCTGTTACCCCAATTTTTTTTTTGGTCCATGGATTTATGAGTTTTGAACAACAGTATACTACTGTTGCCTTTATTCATAGAATAGCACAAATAATCTTGCATTTGTGTCCCCACTTCAAAAATCACACCAATAAATGCACTCATTAAATTCTGAATTTTACAGTAAAGTTTATACTTGATTAACTTACCTCTTAGCTATATGATGGACCTGTACAAATTTATTTGCTGGAAGAGGACAAACTGATCTTATCATCTCCCAAGGTTCCATACCAATACTTGGCCCACTACAAAATAAACAATTTATAACAACAAGTGAAACTGTGAGCTACTGCTCACTGATGATACCCCCGCCGCAAGTGGATAACATTAATAGTGTAAAAATATGCAAGTGTTTGGTAAACAGGAAGTTGCCGAGTGATGAATCTGAAAACGCATCACACAGTATAGCTGACTTATATAAATCCTGAAACCAAACTTCAGAAATCCTTGTTTTGTAGTTCCTGAGATAAATGTGACGAAAATTTTCAACTTGGCTATCATGTGTAAAATCAGACAAGTGTTCGGTAAACAGGAAGTTGTTAAGTGATCAATCTGAAAACCCATCACACGGGATAGCTGACTTAGATAAACCCTGAAACCAAATTTCAGAAATCCTTGTATTCTAGTTCCTGAGAAAAATGCGACGAAAAATATTCATGGGACGGACTGACTGACGGACGGACGGACTGACAGACAGAGGTAAAACAGTATACCCCCCTTTTTTGAAAGCGGGGGTATAATAAATTGATTAAAAATATGTGTACATGTATACTATGAATATTTATACTGTATTATCTATTATAGGTGAAATGAAATAAAATGTTTTTTTTAATCTTTAAAGAAGGTCCCATAAAAAAAACGTTTCATGAGTAAGGGGAGACAATTCAAGCTATATTTCATGTCAAGATTATACAAATTATTTTCTAATTTAAAAACAGACAAATCCAATGTTTTCAGTACTTCATCAAATTAATCTTAGGTTGTTTGTATATATACTTAAATAATTTAATTTTGAATGTAACACATCTTCTGATTGGCTGACAGTTTTGATTATCAGCCAGGGGCGTAGCTAGGTACTCAGTCAACTGTAGGCACCAATCGGCAGGGGGTCTGGGGCCGCTCAAGGCCCCCAGTAGGTCCAGGGCAGAGCCCTGGTAGGGGGTTCAGGAGGGCGAAGCCCCCCGACGGAAAACGGTTTTCAGCGTTTTAGCTGCAAAATTTTATGTACAAAATGTTAAATTTACTGGTTGTTTAATCAAGAAAATTATAAGTAACATGATGAAAAGTTCGAAGAATTATGAATTATAATTTACCATAACATCTGACTGGTGAATTAAAAATATAAACGCAGTACAATCGGAAATGATATTAAAAAAAAAAAATATAATATGCATTGCCCAGCGTAGATCAGCGTATTCCTCTAATTAAGCAGTACAACCTGTTTGGTATTTTCATATCTCTGATTTTAATTTAATTAACAGTACATATTGGCAATCATTCCTTAAAAAAAAGGCACGTAAACAATGATATTACTTTATAATAAAACTATCCTTTTGGCTAGACATCAACCATCAATCTTTTGATTCTTAAACCTTCACCGAAGTCACACAAACATATACACACAATAGTCGATGCCTTATGCAAAAGTTCTGTTCTGTTCATACTATCGTAACATAATTCAAGAAATTCATATGTCTTTATATCCTCTACTTTAAAATCCCTACCTGCTTAGGAGTTTGAAAATTGTGGTCATCAACGCAGATAAGGGAGTTCCCAAAATTACTGGAAACTAGTTGATTGATTGATTTTCATAAATATTTATGCGAGTTCAGGATTTTAATAAATATTTATGCAAGTTAAGCATAATTTGTTTTTAGCAATAAATACAACAGGGATATAGGTCCTGTTATAAGTGTCGTACGGGACGAAGGTCTAGAAATTTTAAGATGCAATTGAAAAATGATGGATTTATATTGGATAGGAGCAGAAATTTTGCCTTTCGGCAGACCAACTACGAATTTATCAAAGAGTAGCATTCTCTCTACAGCTAGGCGTCGGATTTAATGTCCCCATTCTAACCAGACGTGGCTGTGTATTTATACATCCTGCACAGCCAAACAGACGAACAACATTGGCAAGGGTTTTTATTGTAGGTCGGGTGAAGACAAAGTGGAAAGCTAGTTGAAAATTAACAACAACTAATTAAAAAAATCATGTGTCTAAATTGAGCTTCATTCAAGTTTTTATTGACAGAAGTGAAACTATCTGAACCAAAGTTCTTGTTTAGTTTCTATAGAAGTACGTAAAATCATATAAAACATTAAATTCTATCCAATATTCCATTCACTAAGGACGAGAGACTAGTGAACAAATGACATTCGATGAAAGAGTATTGACAACTTCACTGGCTTTCATCTACAGATAACGTACGTTGTTTATAATGTTTTTTAATAAAAAAAATTATTTGTGCAAAAATTATGTGTAGGCACGTGCCTATAGTGCCTAACGGCAGCTACGCCCCTGTCAGCTCATAGACATAATTTTGTCATATGACCGTGATGTTGTCAACGTTTTTTCATGATTTACTCCAGTTAAATGGAATTGAGAATTTAATTATAAGATATGACTGTTATTTTTTTTTCTGTCTATTTGAAATAACTTTAAAAATGTGTTGCTCACTTTAAAATAACCTGTTAAGCTAGTTATTCAGAGTGCACCACATTTTTTATGTTATTTCTTCAGACAAAACAATATTACAGTCATTCCTTAATGAAATTATAGTGTTTTTATGTAAAAATAGTGATATTCAAGAAATCTCAATGGGTTATTGTATTAAAAATGCATGAATGTTTTATACAAGGGGAGATAATCTAACCTTTTTGGTGTCATGGTATCTGTTGGCAGGAACACTCCCCCGAGAGTAGAAGCTATAGAGGTGTTCATGGCATCAAAAGAAACGCTCTCCATCTTTCTCTGCAGTTTTCCGAGAACGTCATCGTTATAGGTCAGAACAACACAGTCAGTATTCCTGAAATAGATTCATCTTTATAATAACATCTCTTAAATAGAAACTATGTTTGTAATAGATCAGTAAAACTGAAAATAAATAAATAAACCTTATAAAGTATGATTCTAAATTTTATTTAAATATTAAGGAGATTGCTTGATATTTTATGGCACTATCAACACTATTTTGCTATTTCGTGGTGATCATTTTTTATTTGTGGGGGAGTACCTAGAGACAACCTCAGTACTGACAGTCTTGTAATTCAGTAGATCAACTACTTTGACCACTCTGACACATAGGCCCTTACAGAAAAGAGAAGTTCAAAAAAAAATATCACTATGCAGAAAACTAACTTCTAAGAAGCTGCCAAAATATATAACACCAGTTAGTGTTAGAACAAATAAGAAACTAATTATTAATTAAATGAGGCTCCATAAATAAGAACATTTATTTATAACAGACTTGACAGCAATTTATGCTTTAAGAAATAATTGGAATCATAAAAATAATCTCTAGATTTCAAAATATTTATCTTTTTAGTGCATTTTTAAAGACCAGTCTATACCAATAATTTCTTATACCTATACCAAACCTATTGCAACTAAAATTGTCAATTACAAACACGTTTTGCAGGATCTCGATATTAACGACTTCAAGTCTAAACCTCCTGATTGCACTTGTGCTAGTTCCCAATTCACATATAATCCTGCTGGCCACGTTATTACCGGTGACCTTAACATGGTTAATAACACTTCTCTACGAAACATGTTATCGAAAGGTCCGAAATATCGTGAGCCTAAATCCATCAATTGGAAATACAACTTTAAAATTTTGATGGATTCAGTCGAGGATTATGCCAGGCAATGGGCTAAGCGCAAGAAGGAAGACGTAGACACTCTATCCGAATGGATTAAGGCAGTCAGGTCGTTAATACAAATCAGTATTAAGAAACTGAATGGGTCCATCAATGCCCATGCTATGTCAATCTTCAAAGATCCAAATGTTGCTAAACACCTATATGACCTCCATGATAAATATGTTGTTTTCCCCGCAGACAAAGCCCCAAATAACATCATTTTTGTCTGTAAAAGTCATTACATTAATTGCTTGATAAACGAATTAGGTATAGACAATTCACTTGGAAACCCAACATATACCCTCACAACGCTTACCAAAGAGGAAATCCTGGATAATCATAGGTCTGTTCTTTGTTCCTTTGGTATTTCAACCAAACATGAAGAACTTGATCTTCCATCGCTGTATTGGAAACCTAAACTACATAAGTGTCCTTACAAACAACGGTATATTGCTGGGTCTTCCAAGTGCTCCACGAAACCCCTTTCTAAATTATTAACATCTATTTTATCAGCAATTAAAGACGGGCTTCAAAGTTATTGTGAAACTGCCTATTCTAGAGGTGGCGTCAATCAGATGTGGATACTTAAAAATTCCAAAGATCTTTTAGAGTACATACAATCTAACTCTCTTTCATCTTGTAACAGTATTAAAACATTTGACTTTTCTACTCTTTACACAAGTATTCCACATCCCAAACTAAAAGACAAATAAAAAGAGTTGGTATTACTTTGCTTCATAAAAAAGAATGGCCAACGTAGATACAAGTATCTTTTCTTAGGAAGGGATCAATCCTACTTTGTAAAGAATCATTCTGATTCAAACAAAAAATTCTCTGAAACCGATATTATCAAGATGCTTGATTTCTTGATTGACAACATATTTGTTACGTTCGGAGAACGTCTTTTTCAACAGACTGTCAGCATCCCAATGGGAACAAACTGTGCCCTTCTACTTGCTGACTTGTTTCTTTATTATTATGAGGCTGATTTCATGCAGGAACTTCTTAGGAAGAAAGATAAGAAGTTAGCAATATCCTTTAACTCCACTTTCCGCTATATAGATGACGTTCTTTCACTAAACAATTCAAAATTTGGTGACTATGTGGATCGCATCTATCCCATCAAATTGGAGATAAAGGATACTACAGATACAGTTAAGTCGGCTTCATATCTTGACTTACATCTAGAAATTGACAATGAGGGTCGGTTGAAGACAAAACTTTACAACAAAAGAGATGATTTCAGCTTTCCAATTGTGAACTTTCCATTTCTAAGTAGCAACATTCCAGCAGCACCTGCATACAGGGTATATATCTCCCAATTGATACGATATTCCCGTGCTTGCATTTCCTATCATGATTTTCTTAATAGAGGGTTACTGCTCACAAGGAAGCTATTAAACCAAGAGTTCCGAATGGTGAAGTTGAAATCATCTCTTCGTAAATTTTACGGACGCCATCATGAGTTGGTTGACCGTTATGGAATAACCGTTTCACAAATGATAACGGATGTGTTCCTTACGTCACAACTACAATCCCCTTCCCTTTCATTAATTTGACCTACCGAATTAGACTATTTACCGGATTTGTAATCACATAAGCAACACGACGGGTGCCGCATGTGGAGCAGAATCTGCTTACCCTTCCGGAGCACCTGAGATCACCCCTAATTTTTGGTGGCGTTCGTGTTGTTTATTCTTTAGTTTTCTATGTTGTGTCATGTGTACTATTGTTTTTCTGTTTGTCCTTTTCATTTTTAGCCATGGCGTTGTCAGCTTGTTTTAGATTTATGAGTTTGACTGTCCCTTTGGTATCTTTCGTCCCTCTTTTTTTAACATTCCAATTTCTAGGACTTAACAAATTGTACAACACTACAGAGGGGGCCAGGACCTTTAGGAACGTCGGGATCAGATGTTTTAAAGCTCTGGATAACTGGATTGACCCTTTTGGGATCAAGGATTTTTTTCTTTAATTTTTGGATGTCGGGATTTATTTTTTTTTAAATCCGGACCTTAGCATTTCATGTTTTTAAGTCTGGGATTTCAGGATCAGGACCCTTCCAACCCCACAAACTACAGTATTTCTAATTTTACCTTTGGAGGTATGACAGTGTTAGCAAAGCATTATAGTTCTGTAACGGACTTTCTCCTGTCAGACATGGCGCTACAGTACAGGAAATCAGATGGTTCATGGGATATTCCTCTCTCATGGCCTCACACAGACGAGATCCCAATCCTAAAAATATACAAGTCTATGCATATGGTTCTGTTTGATTATGATCCCCATGGTACATGATTTATAATAATTGGATAATCTCTTTTCTTAGAATACATAGTTCTCTATAAAGTTGTGCTTGATATTTCAAAAAATCACAAAAAGACAACAGAAGGAATATCATGAGGCCTTGTGACTGGTTAGGGTTGTCTCTCTTTGTCTAATTATTTTACATCAGGATATATAATATTGAATTTATGATATTAAGAAAGTTGTGAAATGTCTGTTGCTGAATTGTTTTATTTTTACTTAATACTAATTTGGACTCCAATGTATATGACCATGTACACTGATGTAGATTATGTTTAAAACAAGGGTTTTATTTTAAAGTTGATATATCATTATCATGATTTTGCAGATTAAATTTTACAAACCAGTTTCAGCCAAAAATCAATCACAGCATTGATGAAACTTGGAAATGTGAAAAAAAATACATTTACAGGACAAGGGGAGATAACAAAATTTTGTTGTTTCATTTACATGAACTAAAAATACTATATTACCTAAATACATACAAGTACCAACCTGAACCTGTACCACCGGTCAAACTGTGCATCATTATACAACCACTGTACATGTCACATCTATAAAAATAAACTTCTTGAGAAACAGGGTAGTCTTGACATACTGTATGCACCTAATTACTTACTGTTGCAGATTTTGTTGACCTCTAAATGTTTTTGCTTTTAGAGTCAGTTGTTAGTATATATTGTTATATTGTTATACAAGGTACTGATTCAACAAGTTAATACTGGAGATCAATACATTTTTTTGAGCACCACTTTTCTTGGAATTCAATGTTAGCAGAAATTTGATTTCATGGTTTTGTTAGTCAGCAACCATGATTATTCTTAGTTCGTCTTTACCCACAAAATCCATCAAATGCAAAGTAATAAATAATAATTCTATAGTAAAATAAATAATTTTATTCATTTAAATAACCGCCCCTTTTATGTCATTTATGTTGCTATGATGAATCATTTGATAAGTTGACAAGAAATGGTTTTCTATGATCAGTTCTGTTGACAGTTTTTTAAAAACCAGGTTCAACCCACCACTTTTATTCCCCTTTAAAAGTGTCCTGTACCAAGTCAGGAAGATGGTCATTGTTATAATATTGTTCGTTTCTCTTTGTGTTGCATTTTAACGTTGAGTCGTTTGTGTTTTCTCTTATTTTTGAGATATTGAGATAAGACGTAACACGGTACTTGTCTATCCCAAATTCATGTATTTGGTTTTCATGTTACATGTTACATTTGTTATTCTCGTGGTGTTTTGTCTGATGATTGGTCTGTTTCTGTGTGTGTTGCGTTTCTGTGTTGTGTCGTTGTTCTCCTCTTATATTTAATGCGTTTCGCTCGGTTTTGGTTTGTCCATGGATTTATGAGTTTTGAACAGCGGTATACTACTGTTGCCTTTATTTTCCATGGCCTCGTCAGTTCGTCTTCGATGTGAATATCTCTTGGGTATCTTTTTTTAATATTAACAATATTACTTTGATTATTTCCCTTTGACCTATGCAAGACTTAGTGGCATATGGCAAAGAAAATAACTTTATCATCATTTATGCAACAGGTTAGCCTTAATTATTGCTTTTTTTATATACAAATGTAGTTTTGTGCTTGTGTTTGGAATTCAGAATTAAGTCAGTTATCAAGACCTTGCTTTACAGTAGATATTTGTCCATTCAGGGCTTTAAGGCTGGTTACGGGCTGTATGAAGAATCATGAAGAAATATTACTTAATATTTACAAATGATTTAGGTGTACAGTGTAGATGCTATAATTCAAAATGACCCTACCCCACATCTCCTTATATCAATGCAGCATAAAAAGTTACTTTTAATTGAAAAAATATTCTGCATTCTATTCAAGACAAAAAATATGTAAATATTTAAATCAACATTTCAATTATAGCATTACTTCATGTAATGTTATCACATTTTTAGCAATAAAATATTGTAACCTCTCAATTTCTTTCCTGATTTGGTTGGCAGTATCCTCTAGTATGTGATCTTCTCCACTTTTCTTCAGTCCATGGTAACCTATAAATCATACAAGGATACCATAGTGAGTCAAAAAGTGTGTTTCTGATCATCCCCAAATAATACATGTATTTATAGATTATCGTTGGTCAGCTCAACAAGATTTATTTTATCGTTTGAGCCAGTACAACCAAAGTGAAAAAGACAATCAAATTGAGATGACCAATGATAATCTATTTATCGCTATTTTACCTATGACAAAGTCAATTTCATTTGCAAGGCTGTCATGGCTGTGTGCCTCCTTAGCAATGCTTAGTTTCTAGCAACAATTTATCATATAACTGGACTCATTCAGCAAGTTCTAAGGAACATTTCTTAAAATAACAATAAAAGCAAATATTGCAAAGTCCATATTTTAGTGATATAAGCCAGAGAAACAGGGATGATTCCAGGTGTTTGTAAATGGGTCCCTTGAACATCAAATTGGGAATTTTTAACCCAATTGGGAATTTTTTATGCATACAAAGTAAAACGAAATAATATCATTTTCCTGGCCTGTAAAAACGGAAAATGTATATTAAGTTTCACCTGTACACTGATTGAAGAAGTTATTGGATTCAGACCAGGGAAGTTGTAATACATGAATGCCATTGCACATGATGCACTATCATCATAACTTTGGTAAACAAGGCATATATACCAGCTAACACAAACCTATGGCAAGCAGTTTAGCTATTTATTCGAATTTCAAATAATCTCAAATTATTTCATAATATATAAGATATCTTATATAACATGTAAGATTTTTATGAGATATCTCATTTAATATATGAGATATCTTATATAATTTATTTTGTTAAAGCTATCTTATATATTATATGAGATATCTTATATATTATATGAGCACCTGAGATCACCCCTGGTTTTTTGGTGGAGTTCGTGTTGTTTATTCTTTAGTTTTCTATGTTGTGTCGTGTGTGCTGTTGTTTGTTTGTCTTTTTCATTTTTAGCCATGGCGTTGTCAGTTTGTTTTAGATTTATGAGTTTGACTGTCCCTTTGGTATCTTTCGTCCCTCTTTTATATGAGATATCTTATATATTTAATAAGATATCTTATTAAACATATAAGATATCGTATATACTTATAAGATATCTTATATACTTTATATCTCATTAAGTATATGAAATATCTTATAAATATTTTTTATACAAGATATCTTATATAGTTTATTAGATATCATCTTAAGAAAATTATATAAGATATATTACATGAATAATCTTATAATTTCTATACGATGTCTCAAATAATATATCTTATATGATATATAAGATATCTTAAATAATCTTTTTTATAAGATATCTTATATAAATATATATCTTATATAACAAAGAAGATATCTAATATCGATTATAAGATATCTTATATATAGTTTATAATATATATCATATAGTTTATAAGATATCTGATAAAGAAAACTATATGAGATATCTTATAAACTATAAAAGATATCTCATAAATTTTATAACACATCTCATGAACTATGTAAGATATCTTATAAACTTTATAAGATATCTTACAAACTATATAAGATATCTAATGAACTATTATATAAGATATCTTATAAAGTTTATGAGATATCTTGAAGTTAGATTGAATAGCAAAACGGCATGCCATATTAACCACTGAAAAAAATAATCCATTGGGTATTTTTTCAACAGATCATCTTTATAAACTTACCTTGATTCAAATGGATTTCAAATTGAACTAGCCAATTGTCGAATTCAGAAAAGCAATAATTACAAAAGGTTATACCGTATACTTAATTGATAAGATATTTAAAGCAATTGACCATTGAACTTTAAAATTATTTGGATCATTATGCCCCACCTACGATAGTAGAGGGGCATTATGTTTTCTGGTCTGTGGCTCCGTTCGTTCGTCCGTCCCTCCGTCTGTGGTTCCGTTCGTCCATCCAGGTTAAAGTTTTTGGTCAAGGTAGTTTTTGATGAAGCTGAAGTCCAATCAACTTGAAACTTAGTACACTTGTTGCTTATGAGATGATCTTTCTAATTTTTGAGCCAAATTAGACTTTTGACCCCAATTTCACGGTCCACTGAACATAGAAAATGAAAGTGGGAGTTTCAGGTTAAAGTTTTTGGTCAAGGTAGTTTTTGATGAAGCTGAAGTCCAATCAATCTGAAACTTAGTACACTTGTTGCTTATGATATGATCTTTCTAATTTTAATGCCAAATTAGATAATTACCCAATTTCACGGTCCATGGAACATGGAAAAGGATAATGCGAGTGGGGCATCCGTGTACTTTGGACACATTCTTGTTTTGAAACAGTTCCATAATGACATCGTATTTCAGGGGAGGGGGGGGGTTAATCAAGTTACATAACCGGCTCTGCTGGGCGATCTGCTTTTATAAGATCGGGGCCCATTAAAATTTATTCATCAATGTTGTATCAAAATTTGAATTTGTTCTTTGTCGAGGTCTGCTTTGACACCAATTTTGACAAAAAGCATGTTTTTGATCAACCTGCTAAGCGATCCACTTTTGCGAATTCAAAAACTCCCTTAACATTTTTACAGAGGATGACCTTGAGGTCACTCCGATGTATTGTTATCGCTTAAATTTCCGTCATTCATAAATAATAGTCAAATTAGTTTTGGGTTTTCAACACCAGTGAAAAAAGTGCATTTTCATACCTGCGATTTCTGTTCTCCGGTTGTACGATGTTTCAACAAAATATGGAATCATTTCAGTTGTTGATTTAGTGGTGAAAATTTGACTGAATTATATCTTAATAAATACGATTTTATATGTTTAATTGGTGTTTCAGAAAGAGGTCAGGTGCTCTTGTTCATTCATAAAATATCGTTCATTCATAAATTTATCGTAAAATAAAAATCACTACACAGGTTACACCTGTAATCTAAAAATAGCGGTCTCACTAATAACGACAAGAAGAATTTTAGCGACAAGAAGCGTCAAGAACGGACAAGAAGAATAAATTAAGCGACAAGAAGACTATTTAGCGACATTAAAACTTCTCGTATCGCATGAGGATGACACATATCAAATGAACAATTATGTGTGGGACTTAGTTTTAAGAAATGATGTCAAAGTAACACTATGAAAATATTTTTAGTAAGCTTAAATATATATTTATTTTTTACATGTTTATGTCTTGTAAGTTATTTTATTTCTGTCCCATTTTTCAACATTAGCGTCTCGAAAGGTGAAATGTTTTAACTGAATGGTTAATTTAAATTAATTATGAAAATTGTTAAAATTAAATAAATAAAAGTAATTATTGCCCAGTAACAAACACTACCAGGGGATAATCCATAATTACCCCCAACTTTAGCCTGGTAAACTTGTTGTCTCCTTGTGAAATATAAAACATATTAAAAATGATTTCCTGCTTAAGTCTTTTATTGATATAAAGTCAAAACCTTCTTGCTTTTCACTAGACAACCATGTCCTGTCAGGTTTAATTCTTATATATGTAGATGAAAAATAAAAGTCCCCAAAACATTAACATGGCAGTAATTGCTTTTACAACCTTTAAGGCTTTGATTTTTTTACAGAAGAGTGTCCACCATATAAGTATATGTTTAAAATTATTGAAAAACTAAACAATCACAATTTCAATAATTCCAAATTTGCTACTTAACCCTCTTGCTGCCAAAGGGACATTTATGGCTTCTACACACAAATCTTGTTGATTGTGTAGAACGTCAAAGGTCCATTGTAACGTCACAATACTCAGGGGCACTGACAACGTCAAAATACGACGTCAAAAGGGCGATTTTGGCGGGAATGAAGCAAACTGAATAAAATGCTCTAAAAGTATACTAAAAACGGATGAAAAGAAATGATAAAGGATCATAAGCTTGTTAGTTCTATAATACCAACTTATTTAACGTGTTCAATAATTATCTAGTTCGTCATTTTCGTGTAAAATGTTGCATTCTTTCGAGAAATTTGTTTTTACTTTTTTTTTCGTACATCTATCAATCAGAATATCTCATATAAATCAAAAATCTTATCCCTGATAAATAATCATAACAAAAGGAGACTGTTATACTTGATTACGTTAAATATTACATGTATATTCATTCACAATACACCATACACGCTTTATTTACAGGGCCGTAACTAGCCTCTTGTAATAGTGAGGCAAAAAAAATTTGGGCGAGGGGTCCAGGGCCGCAAAAGGCCCCCAGAAGCTCTGAGCGAAATAACGCAAAATCGTGCATTCTGAGCGTTTCTCGGACTCTTTCTTACATTGAAACGTAATGAATTTTTAGTTTTTTTTTCGACAATATTCTGGTCTCAAAGCAAAAACATAGATTCATTGTAATTTAAGACCAAGTCTTTTAGGTTTTAGGGACACCATTAAAAGACCGATATGTAGGATGAAGCAAATATCGCAATTCTCATAATCATTAATACCAGATCTGTCTGTCTGTTTTGGTCTTGTATTGTGCTTAGATTTTGGGGATTTTTAATGACTAGATTAAAATATATTGACAGTGCAGAATTATACTTTAATATAAAAAAGAAGTTGTGGTATGATTGCCAATGAGACAACTATCCACAAAAGACCAAAATGACACAGACATTAACAACTATAGTTCACTGTGCGGCCTACAACAATGAACAAAGCCCATACCGCATAGTCAGCTATAAAAGGCCCCGATAAGACAATGTAAAACAGTTCAAACAAGAAAACTAACGGCCTTATTTATGTTAAAAAATGAAAGATAAAACAACTATGTAACACATAAACAAACGACAACCACTGAATTACAGGCTCCTGACTTGGGACAGGCACATACATAAATAATGTGGTGGGGTTAAACATGTTAGCGGGATCCCAACCCTCCCCTAACCTGGGACAGTTGTATTACAGGACAGCATAACAACGCACTATAAAAATCAGTTGAAAAAGGCTTAACTCATCAGATGGACAAACATACAAGTGGACGTGGCCGAGTACTTATATATCCCGACACAAAAAGACAAAATGAACAGATCTGAGAGTACTCGCAGTTATCTGACAGCTAGTTCAAAGCCACTAATAACTAATAAAAAAAATCATGCATTTAAGTACATGTACTAAATACTTATACTGCCTAAATCGACACTAGGGACCATGCATCTTGACCGTGTTTACGGTATTAATGATTCTTATTGTTGAAGACCCTCAAGCAACTTTCAAGATAAAGAACAGGAATAAAAACTTTGACCATTGATCATTTGTATTTTTTCTATGCATTGATTTTCTGTGGGATAAGGCCCGTGCACGTTTCTCCATATTTCTTTATTTTCTGTTTAAGGGTCTGAACACGACTTAATGCAAGTTTAACGGGGCTTCAATGTAAAAGGTCATATACATATAGCAATACATTGTTGGTTTTTTCAAATTATTTGATACCAGGAATCGGGTGACCTTACTTTAATTTAAACCATGTCAGCTATCTAGTCTTATCTGCAAAAAAAAACCCCAGTTTTGTATTCTTTGAAATCGAACTCAATTCCCCATGAAGAAACGACCATTTTTATTATGTGTCCAGTCATCAGTAGCATCGCATAGTCTTAAAATATTTTCTCGCATAATATCTGGACATCAGTGGACATGCAACATCGCAATATCTGACGTTTACAAATGAAAATTAACACTCAGACTATAGTAATACAGTATTGGACAATAAATGAACAAAAAATAAATCCGGAACACAGAAGTACAAACAATAGACAATCAACTCTGAAAACTAAATGTAAAATAGAAACATGGTTCACGAAAACATGCAGGGGCCACACCAGAGAGTGAAGAGAACTTGCTTCTTGCATGACACTTTTATTGAATACAATTTGATATTTATGAAGACAATCTTTTGTTTCATTTTTTTTTCTTTTTGAAATTTCAAACATGAGGCATTTGCCTCAATGTAGTTACGGCCCTGATTTAAAAGAACTGGATAATTTATTAGGATTTTTTTTTTTGTAAAAGTACACACATGTTAACCGATGTACTTGTATTGCCATGCGATATTTCAATACATTTTAAACCAGTTTTATCATGGAAGCACTGCCTTAAATATTTTATTTTCATTCGAAATTGGGATGTTAAATTAGTAGTAGACACAATGATTTCTAGTCCTATCATATATATCATAGATATCCTTTCCCAGTGGTAACCTCTTTTTTCTGACATTCACCACAGATCTTTTACTTTGTAGGACTCATTGAGCAATAGATTTATTGTATATTGAATTTCAGACGTCCTTTATAATATTGCATGAAATATTTGCCACTGAACGTTGAGAAGAGAACATTTAATATCAATTAACAGATTTAAACATATTTCGTGTATGTCAATTACAGTGTGTACTTTATCATAGTTAATAAAAATGAATTATTATTGATTCAGGTTCACTTGTAGACAATAGGAATTCATTTTAGAGAATGTCTTTCCTCGTTTTTACTATGGTTTTTTTTTTTAATTCGTATTCTCTTAAATTTTGAGCAATAAGTGGTCAAAATTATAATAAACATGATTAAAAAATAAGCAAAATGAATTTTATTTAAAAGATATTTCCTCACCTACCGAAACAAGGATTGAAGAGTAACAATGTGTAACTATAAACGAATTACTCGTTTATAATCTACGCGACTGATCAGATCGAAGTTTGATAAAAAAAAAAAAAAAAAAAAAAAAAAAGCATTCAATATCAAACCTTCTTGGTTGGAGAAAACATATTCAATGTATACCTGCAAATATGTCTTAATAAATTATATTGCGTATTTAAATTATCTCCATTGAATACAATACAATTTATTAAATGTATCTATGATATCCTCCATAAATAAATATCTGTACAGGTAAAGTTAAATTCGGATCAACAGATTGATTTACGACCTTCCACTTGTCCATGTTGTATTGCAAAAATATCACAGCAGGTGTTACTCACACTAGACAAGTGTCAAATCAGTATGACATTATGTCGGATTACGGCATCTGCAGTAATTAAGACTCTGTGTTTTACAGGAACTGATTTATCTTATCATGACAATAAAGAAGATTTTTGTAAGGTGAACATATTTGTAGTATTGCAAAGTTACCACGTGCACTTTTCCTGTTCATTGGTCACATTTAAATAGATTATTCTTTATTGAACTAAATTCGATATTTAAATTGCAAGTAACTTAAATATCAAAACCACCGCTTTTTATTTCTCGACTGAAAAGGGTAATAAGACGGTTATTTTTATCTGACTGTAAACATTGTATATAATCACAACGATCTATTAATAACCGTTGCTCACAGATAACGGATTATACAACGATCTATTAATAACCGTTGCTCACAGATAACGGATTATACAACGATCTATTAATAACCGTCGCTCACGCATCACTGGTTCTATCACTGACTCAATACACACCAGTTTAATCGGACAAACGGATAATTCCCTGAGACACGCGGATAATTCCCTGAGACACGGAAAATCTCCGGAGAACCGCAAAATATTCTGTAAAACAGAAAATTCACGATGAACCGCTATTTATTATCCGTTCCGCGGAGATTTGCCAAAAATCGCGGTCATTTGCCAAATAGGTCTACCAGTGCATGCACTTGCACTGCACTATAATAATAGTAGAATAGAATTATCATATACAAATAGATGAAAATTAGATATACATGCAATCGTAATATTAATAATATATATAACAACAAACCAGTGTATTCTCTACGACTATTATTATATAAGTATAATAGTCCAAGGTATACTGATTTCTTGCACTACAATATAATAGTTATTACGGTGAGGTTGAATTTCCTGTCATTTATTCATCATCCAAGCACGAACTTGTATCAAAAAAAAATATCTCTGTAAATTAACCCAAGTTTCAGGTATAGAGATGTGATCTGTTTCTGTGACATGTGCTTTTGACCATCCACAAGAACCTGCGGTCATCCGATGTTCAGTACTTCAGTACTTTGATATTCAATTGAATCCGGCTGCTAAAATTTTGTTTATCTCAAGTTGACATAATTAAATCGTTGTTAATAAAATGCGATCGTAGTCAGCATTCTTATCTGGATTTTACTACGTTTTGACGACAAACTATGACAAATTATAGTTGCCATAATCGTTGACTGAAACTTTTCCGGAAATACCGATTTTTATTCTATTTTCCTGAATTGGGAATTTATATTCACAAACATTTTTTTGGGGCCGCTGGCAGATTTAAGGTGGTATGGGTGTCTTCCTCCATCTTGGATTGTAAAAAACAGAGAACCGAAGGTCCAGATTTTCTATCAAGTTAGCAAAATTTGATGCAGGAATGAAAATTTTAATGTTAATGTTCATTTAAAAGAACCAATTTATAAGAATATAACTTAAAATTATTAAATATTTTTGCAAATATTGATTATTTTTGGTTGTTTTTAATTTTCTTTAAATTGGCATTTTAAGGGGAAGTAACTCTGAAACCGTGCATTTTCTGAAGGATTCTACATGGAATTTTCCGATTTTGTATTTTAGCTAGAAAAAACGTACGGTGACCCTATCTTTTCTTTTGATATCCTCAAAGCATTGTCTGAAAGCTATCTTTCCTTAAGTATTTAACAATTCTATCATTTTGTTTAGTTTCTAATAACAAAATGGTGTTTTTCCCTGTATAATCCATACAAAATGTGTCATTTTGTCACGTCCAATAGCTTGAAAGAATGCACGGTGACCTATCATTTTTATTATATTTTTCAACATATATCAATAGATACTACGTTTTGGCAAAGTATGAACAAATTATATCATTTTTATTTTAGACTCCCATACCACCTTAAGGGCCGCCAAGCGACCCTAAACTAAATAGTGGAATCATCCCTGAGGAAATTCACACCAAAAATTAAATAGCTGATGTACATGTAGGCTTTTTTGTCTTGCTTTCTAGCAAAGGAATTTCTTCAAATGTGGTGGAATTCAATTGAACAGCAGTCTTAAGTCAGCTGTTCTTCAGCTATCTAACAAATAAATGCAAGCAAAGATTTTTGAATTTACATATGTACAGTTATTTTCAGAGTGATTGAATAGAGGGAGACAACTCTTGCATTGTCAATGGCGATATAAATATATATATCTACCTAATGCCCAATTTGTTCCTCTTCCTCTCTTCCCAGATACAATATTTCCATCTCTGAAAAAAAAAAAATATTTCTGAGCCTTGAATAAGTCAGGAACCCAAGACCATTAGTAACAAAATCTTCATTTCAAAGGATCAGGTTGGACTGAAAGGATAGTGTTCATGAATTTTAATGGATGTGGCTTATATAGAGTACAATGTTGTCTAGTGAATTTCAAATTATAAAGCATGGCGGCCTAAATTATAGCAAGATGGTACATTTTACCACTGGTTTATAAATTAGTAGTTTTTGTTTGTTGCTGTATATCGTTTTATTTTTATTTTTCTATCAGCTGGCTATTAGTATTCTTGTTTGAACTGTTTGAATTTACATTTGTCATGTTAAGACTTTTTATAGCTTGCTTTGCAGTTATGGGTTTTGCTCATGAATGTTGTATTGAGACCTATAACAATGGATAGTTGCTGCTTTTTTTCATTTGGTCTCTGGTGGATAGTTGCTGCTTTTTTTCATTTGGTCTCTGGTGGAGAGTTGTCTCATTTGTAATCATAATCTGTAATCTGTATAATAAATTCTGCCAGTCAAGGCACACCTCCAATTATAGCTGGAGTGACATCCACCACCACGAATATATATATAATTATCACACAAATAATGGTTCCATCCACCGGAATATTATATACACAAATGTCAATTTATACTATACGCAATAGGCAATTTTAAAATCTAAAATTATCTAAATAAGAAGTGATAATTTGGACTGTCTTATGCTGAGTCACTTACATAACACTTTTAATTATATACAATTATATATAATTAACTAATAGTCTTAAACTTTCCTCCTCTTTTTGAGTTGTTTAGTATCCAGACCGAGAAGTCTATATCTTGTTGTATGGAGTAGGTGTAACATTTTCCTACATTGAGGTTCAAGAATTTTTGATATATTATCAAATATTTGATCACTGTTATTTTTGCAATAGTTGTAAGGATCGCAAATCAATCGGAGTAGTTCAATGTTATTGAGTCTGTTGCTCTCAGAGAAAATTCTACCAGCAGTTCTCACTATTTTTTCCAATATGGGTTTTCTTACAGCGTCTAGAGTTACACAAGTAAGCAGGAAATGGGATAATGTTTCTTCTCCATTTTTGCATAATTGACATGTTGGGTCCACTGCATTAGAGTTATATTTGGCTCTTTGTGATTGTAGGATGTATACCCCTGTTGCAATTTTCACTCGTGGTGGCAATTTTTGTATTATTTTTGGGTCAGAAGTAGATATTCTGATCAACGGATGACAATGACCAAGGCTGTATATTGGAGATAAATATTGTAGGCTATTGAAATGTTCTTTCTCATCCAAGATCTTTCTATCCCAGTATGTTTTAATTTTATTCACCATGCTTCTTTTCCATGTTTCTTTTGTTGTTATTGTATCCAAAAATTCTACTGGATCTGTTAGTTGATATTTAAAACAAATTTTCTTTGCATCTATGAACCAACTGTTGCTTTTGCACGATTTAATTTTCAATTGACGGTTTGCTATTTTCCATTCAACAGTTGATTTGTCAGAACATAGAATATTTCCAAGTAAAGTTATAATTTTTATATCAATTTCAGCATTTATGGGTAGTAATCCAGATAATAAATATATAGCCGGGTCTGCAGTTGATATTGGTAAAGATAATATTTGCTTTATCGTTTTCTTGTAGAAAGATTGTAATATTTTCAAAGATTTGCTGTTGGTCATTACAACATCTAGTCCATATAGTAGGATAGGCATAACATATGTTCTGAAGGTGGATATAGATGTAGATGGGTCTAGTCCATTTTCTCCATGCAAGCCACTTGCCATTAAACTGTATAAAGCTCTTCTTGCCTTCTTAATGTTTTCCTCCGCAGTTACTAGTTGTGTGTTACAGTTCGATCTTTGTATCCCAACATGTGTGGTTTTATCAACTGTAGGCATTTCCCTATCATCCATAAGAAGTGTCATATCATTATGGGCATTGGTGTTGGTTTGGATAGGTAGTACAACGCTTTTAGTAGGTTGTATTATATATGACTCTCTTTTGCTGTAATCGTTAGCTATGTTGACTAGTATTTGTGCTTCAAACTGAGAATTACTAGTTATGGTAAGATCATCAGCACAAGTAGGCGCACTACAGTTGATCGTTCCAATATGTCCTCCAAACCCAGTGTTACATATTTCGTTTAATAGATCGTTTACATAAACTTTGTAAAGGTCGGCACTAAGAGTACCTCCTTGTCGGACACCTTGTTCAATATTAAATGCATTTGATTGTTCACCGTTCAATTTGACACTGGATCTTGCATTTTTATATAGATCATCAATCATGAGTATTTCTTGCGGTGTGAGTCCCATGTGAAATAATTTACGTATAAGGCTCGAATGTTTTACTACGTCAAAGGCCGACTTAGCATCTAGCATAACAAATATTGTTTCTTTTTTCAGATCTTTGTTCTCTCGTTGAAATTCCTCCATAATTAAAGAGCAATATAAAGGAGATGCATTCTTGGTAAAGCCTCGCTGGAGTGGATTTTGTATACATATAATTTTGGGATTGATGCGAAATTTAAGTACTGTTTCTATGATCTTTGATAGAGTTGGAGTTATTGTGATGCCTCTATAGTTTTTTGCGTCATTCTTGTTGCCTTTATTTTTGAAGACTGGTGTTAATATTCCAAATTTGATAACATCGGGTATAAAGCAGAATTCAAAAGAACTGTTTAGTAGAGTTTGTAAATATGAGGCAAGTATTTCTCCACCATGAATTAAATTTTCAGCAGTGACTCCATAGGTATCCGGGGATTTGTTTCGATTTAGACTTTTAATGGCATTCATGATCTCTTGCTTCTCTACTGGAATATGCCTGAAGTCATGTTTGCATATATCTATGATAGTAGCATATTCATTGTCTACCTGCTCAATATATGCTTGGTCGAATTGACTGTTATCGCTTTGTTTAGCTAGATTTGCAAAGTGTTCTCTAAAACCCTCCAATATTCCTCCTTCTGTATTGTATTTTTGTCCGTTTACATTTAGCTCATCAATATGCATTCCAAATCTTCCTCTTTGACGTCGGATAAGTTTGAAAAATAAATTGGAGTTGTTACTTTTGGCATTAATCAGTTCGCTTTTCCTTTCTAGCTGTTGTTTTGCTAGTGTTAGTCGGCATTCTTTTCTAAGGTTACAGGTTGTTACTTTCTTCTTCTGTAACCACTGATTATTGGGATCATTAGGTCGGTTGTTCTGTTTCCAATTATAGTATGCATTCTTCTTGTCAGTTATTGCTTGACGAATTTCTGGTGTCATAACTTGTAGTTTTGGTTTCTTCTTCCTAATTTGTTTGGATGGTCCTGAGGTAGATGCCGCCTTGGCTAGTAGCTGATTTAAGTCTATATAAGCATGTTCAATATCCTGTATAGATTGGAGGTTTTTGTTCAGTCCTAATATGCCATTTTCTATTGTTGAGTTATATTTCTCAATATCTACTTTGTCCCAGTTGATTTTCGGAGTCGAACATATCCTTTTGTTAGATTTATTGTGTATACAATATTCATATTTAATTCTTGCTACGATGGGGTAGTGGTCTGAAATGTTTCCAGGTATGTTTTCAAGCTTGATGATTTTAACAATACTCCTGCTGAAATTTTCGCTATATAAGAAGAAGTCAATGCAAGTTGAGTCGCAGCCATTTGGGTGTATAAAAGTTGGACCTAGGTCTTTAGTTAAAAGATTATGTTCTTTCATAAATTCCTGAAGATGTTTTGATCTTTTACTATTGGAAAATTGGCTTGCATTTTCATTTAAATCTCCTCCTAGCAGTATGTTGTGAGTATCTTTAAATTTTGAATATATTTCGTGCAGTAGATCTATACACTCCTGAAATTCTTCAATACTGTCTGATGACCCCTTACAAGGCAGATATACTGATATGATTAAAAGTGGTTCAGCACCACTGAATTCAATACATTGTATACGTTCGTTCCCATCTGGAAGTTGTGTTATATAGCTATCAGGTTGTTTTTTCCACATGATTGCTACACCTCCGTGACCTCTAGGCATATGCGTTGGTGGAATTGGATCTTTTGAATCAACGGCTTTACCAATTCCAATATATTCTTGGTTCAATTCATTAAGCATATCCATTTGACAACTGAATAACCATGTTTCCTGTAGCAAACATATATCCGCAATTTTATTAACATCATTAAATAATAGTCCACAAGTATTTACATTTTTACAGTTAAAAGATAAAACATTCAGGCACTGTCTACTATTTACATCTATATTTTCATCTTTGCTACTTTTAGTCAAAATGGCGGCTGTCTGAGGCTTTTTTGGTATAAAAAATGTTCTGAATTTGTTTTCTGATTTTTGCTATGATCACTGTAATAAATAGGTTGTCCCTCGGTAAGTGTAGTATCGCACTTGTTTAATCCTGTAAAGCTATATTGTGCAGTCTCTGAATGACGGGTTGCATGTATATTATGGTCATGTGGAAAGATCTGAGTTGTTTTGGGTTTGTGCTTGTTGATTCTTTCATTCTGTTGTTGTGAATGGTTCCTTTCTATATCAATATTTCCTGTTTCTTGTTGTAATTGCACAGTTATAAGATTGCTATTGTTGCTATATTGATATTCATTACAATCAGGATAGTAGTGATGGTTGTATGACCAGTTATCATGTTGATAATAGGGATAATGGTAATTCTGCTGTTGACTACTATAGTAAATGTCTTGTTGACTATGAGCTGGAGTAGAGGGATAACCTTGATATCCATAGTTGTATGCTTCAGCAGGAGTATTGTTTATATTTTCCTCTAGTCTAATAAGATGATCTATTTCTTTGTCTACTTTCCTTAATATATATCCTGAGACTTTTTCCTTTATAGCATTGGCTAGACTATTGTTGTTGCTTCTCGTAGAATTTGAGCTTGACCTATCACTCTCCCGTGTTTCATTGTTACTGTTCATTGTGTTGTCCTCATTGTTGATCTTGTGGTATAGGGACTTAACTGTTTTTTCAAGCTCATTATTTCTAGCTTCAAGTTTATATAACATGTCGTATAGCCTTGTTTTGTCTTTGGATTGATCATTTACAACAGCTTCTTTTAAACGTAGTTGTTCCTCTCGTTTTTTCAGTTTAAGTTCTTGTTGCTTTAGTTCTTTTTGCTTATTTTGTTGTTCTTGTTCTTTCTCTGATATGATTATTTGTGGTGTGTTATTCACTTTATCACATGCTGTTGGTGTTGTATGTTGTATACCATTGCATAGGTTCTTTTTGCCTGCTTTAAAGGTAGTTGTGTCAACATGACTTACATCTGTTTGGTGGTCAGTTACTTGGTTGATCGTAGTTTCATTTTCTACTTGTGTTTGTGTTTGGTTCTCACTTAGAATTCGTTGTTCTTCTATTGCATGGCAGCTGTAACATTGATCAGAGTCTATGTTGAAGCATTTGTTATGAGAGATGTGATTGCATGTTGGACAAGCTTGTTTGTCATTAGTCATTACATCATTGCACACTAGACAGTTTTCATCATCTATATTATATCAGATCTAGTTTCTATAGCATCTTGATGTTTTGCCATGTTTTTATTGATGTGAACAATGAGATGAAATTGTCACAAAAATAACAACTTGCATTTTAATTACAGCATATTTCTAAAATTGCAATAATAATAAATCTTGCATTTGTCTGTGGATGTGGCTTTTGTTCACTTATGACAATAATAAATTGCAAGAACACATTTCTGAATTTCTAGTTATGCTTTACCTTATTTTTAGACCTTTACAAGCCTTTTGTACCACTTTTGGCTCACTATCTACATGTACAGATCTTTGCTTCCCATCAGGGTGTATGAAAGTGTGTCTGAAAAGAAGAAACAGAGACTTAGGTGATTGTAAAACAAAAAGACAGAAAATATATTTTATCACAGCCTTATTCCTTTGATATCAATGTAAGCATCAGAGCTCACATTTGTGCACTTCAGAATTATAGGGAGAAGTGACTTTTCTTTTTGAAATTGATAGGGAGAAGTAATGAGATTCATGAAATTTTTTTAAAAGAAGTACTTATTCACTAGCAGCGCTCAAATGTTTGTTTATCATGTTTATAACAAAGCTTCTGTTTTAGTTTGTGACAAAAAGAATGCTGGACAACTTGGCCCAGAGACAAGTCGGACCAATTCAATCGGACAGTCTAAAGAGACAACTTGGATTGTCAATAAAACAACTTGGATAGTATAAAAGGACAACACAAACAAAGTATTAAAAGAGGATTTGAACTATATAAATTATCATAAATTATTAAATGATCTATTTTAGATTGCAACATCATTTAGGCATTTTAAATTTGCCAATCAAAAATTAACAAGATAACAATAGAAGAAACTGCAAATAAAATTATTGATTAAATGCAATACATGTATGTTATGTCACTAAACCAGGAATGTTTGATATATTTTCATACCATAATATCACTGAATATGGTTTTAAGAAAACAACATGAACAATGTTCCATTTTGGTTGAATAATTTGCTTTGGGAAACAAAGAATTATACATCAATTGGTCTATACCATTATATACCATTATATGTCAATTGGTGGATTACACATCAATTGAGGTATAATCCAACAATTGGTGGTTATTCCTGACCTGTTGACACCTTTGAAAAATTACATGTATATGTAGAAGAAAATATAAGTTAAAAAGAACATCAATAGTTTACTGGCAAAACATAAAAAATGGTTAATACTCAGAGACGAAATAACTGTTGCCGACATAAATGTACTGGGTGCAAATTTGACTATTTTTTTTATAGGTGCCGAAGTGACTAGATTTTTATTTTTTTTATACCCTTCATGAACAGCTTTGTCTTGTGATGTTTTCTTCCAGAAAGCCTTTCCTATTTGGTTTCCGCATTGACCGACATGTAGAAATACTGCTGACATCTTCAGTTAAAACCTTCATTGTTCATAACAATGCCGTTGTCCTGCAAAACAATGTATAATTGAAAACAGACCGAAATCTGAATTTCAACCGGATGTTATGAATGAAATAAAAAACTAAAAAAACTTCGGTAAAATGTTTCCGCGTTTAATATCTTCAATATGAAAATAGAGGCCCCTTGTGGGGGTGTCCAAGTATTCCGGCACACTGAGACTACTATAACCTGGGAACAGTATATATATATATGTTCCTGCTATAACATGTATAACATGTTATAGTAGTCTCAGATTCACATTATCGGAAAAATTTTCTGTTAATATTATCACATAATCAATATTATTCTTTTAAAACAAAATAACTCAAATAATCAAAATACAGTCCTAGATATCAAATCATCATAAAACATTTGGTCTGGTATTAATCAAATAATCACTATCTAGTTCTATCTAATCTCACATGATTAAAAACCCCTTGAGGAGGCTAATCATATTGAAAATAAGACGTGATATTATTGCCAATAAGACAACTTGCATGGCTAGCTACAGAGTACAACTGAAGTAATTATAGGTCATAACTAGTATGGCCCTCAAGAATGAGAGTAAAAACCGTATATTTATAGTTGAACGGTAAAAGACTTTCACATGAATAATGTGAAAAAATTTAAACTGTGACGTTTGGGAAACTAATATGACTAACGGCATGATTTATAACAAAACTCATTGTTCATTTGTACAATAACAGAAAGTAAAAACATGTATAATTTACCAATATGCGGACAAATTGTTGATTCGACATAGGAATTGGCATACACTTTGCATTTATAATATTTATACGGCATGTATAATCCTATTGTAATGATATGGCTGTCGACATGATAAGGCAATATGGCCGCTCTATACCATTAGCAAAGTATCCCAAAACAGCTAAGTGTTGTCATTTGACAATTCACGAACGAAAATATGACAAACATCATCCAACAACAACCATGTATTAGGCTCCTGGCTTAAGGCATGCCGTGACATTTTTGGATGTACAGGCATGTGCAAGCGAAAAACATGCGCGTAACATACAGTGGTTTAACAGCATATATAACATAAGAAAAAGATGTAAGATTTCTGTACAGTTGGTTCAACTTGAACGATGGTGCGAGCTGTTCTCTGCTAGTGATGACTGGAGTAACAATGACTTTTTGGATTGGCATTAAATTCCACTTGGTTATGGTATATGGGAAAATATATATATGTATGTTCTTCGGTTGAAATGTGTATATAAAAATAAATTATGATTTTAGCTGGTTCCACTGTCTGATGGTATGAGAAAACATATGGGATTGCTACGATTTCATGAACTATTTTGTGTTAATCTTGCGCGCAGTCTTTCCTGTAGTGTAGGCCAGTTTCATCAGTTTATCATGTCTGTCGGACTACTAATGTTACGGTATCTGTTACAGACATATCTGGCAGCTTGTCTTTGAACCATCTCGATTTTGAAGGTTTATTTTACTGTGTGAAGGTTTCATACTGTACATGCTATGCGGTATGGGCTTTGCTCATTGTTGAAGGCAGTACGGTGACCTATAGTTGTTAATGTCTGTGTCATTTTTGTCTCTTGTGGACAGTTGTCTCATTGGCAATCATACCACATCTTCTTTTTTATATGAATATTCCAGATTTAGTCGGACTTGCGCAAGATATACCTGTATTTTGATGTTCTGACATGATGTTTTAAAGTTTCTTTTTATGAATCTCACGATATCGATGTGTTGCCATAAGCTATGATGTTGTTTGTATGTTTTGACAATTTTAAGTTTGCTTATGTTCTAGTTCAGATTACATTTTTTGTTTTTCTTTCAATTACAGAAAGATATCTTGTATACTGCATATCTATCTTCAACTGAAAAAAAACTTAAAATAACCTACTTCTAGTAGGTTTGTGTTGTAAAATGTTCATAACAAGCTCTCTGGTTACTTTTGTCGTTTGTTGCTGTCTCTGTGAATCATTTCATAATCTTTAATGTTGTTATAATTGCCACACAAAACAGTTGTACTAGTTACCTATGTAACAAATATACATCTTCTTGTTGACAATACCATTGCTTTTCAAATATGACAGCATTTATAAGTATCAATGCTATTTCACAAATTAAAATCTTACAAGATGTACAAAACTAACACATTATTCAGTGTCATTTGATAAACATCATTATCAAGGGACATAACTCAGTTCTACGGAATAGAGATGCATGATAGTCAACTCCTCAGTCACTCTCACTAAAAAATATCTTGATGTGATACATTGAGTAACTACGTTTAATTGTAATTTTGTGAGACGCTGAATACCGCAAAACTTATAATTGTTTTTTTTATAAGTTAGACCGAAAGAGAGTAACCATTAAACTTCAAAAGACGGAAGGGTATTGTTGTTTTTTTTTGTTCGAGTCAGAGTTTTTTAAGTTTGTCTATCAAATCATTTTTTTCGTCAAACCTTGACCACATTAAGTATGAGGAAATCTGGATTTAGAATATTTTTGTTTTTGTCATCTGCTTGACTACAATATATATTTTTCCATCAAATTTGGTGTCAGAATATTTTTTAGGGGGAAAATATACACCCCTGCTCTTTTTGAAGTTAAAGGGTCGTTCCCTTAGTTTTCTCAATTGAAATGTTTTCTTTTTTGTCGAGCCTTCGACTTTAGTCGAAAAAGCGAGACTAAGCGATCCTACATTCCGTCGTCGTCGGTGTCGTCGTCGTCGTCGGCGGCGTCAACAAATATTCACTCTGTGGTTAAAGTTTTTGAAATTTAAATAACTTTCTTAAACCATACTGGATTTCTACCAAACTTGGACAGAAGCTTGTTTATGATCATAAGATAGTATCCAGAAGTAAATTTTGTGAAAATTAAATTCCATTTTTTCCGTATTTTACTTATAAATGGACTTAGCTTTTCTGCGGGAAAACATTACATACACTCATGTTAGAGTTTTTAAAATTTAAATAACTTTCTTAAACTATCCTGGATTTCTACCAAACTTGTACAGAAGCTTATTTATGATCATAAGATAGTATCCAGAAGTAAATTCTTTGAAAATAAATTCCATTTTTTCCGTATTTTACTTATAAATGCACTTAGTTTTTCTGCGGGAAAACATTACATCACTCTGTGGTTGTAGTTTTTAAAATTTTAATAGCTTTCTTAAACTATCCTTGGTTTGTACCAAACTTGGACAGAAGCTTCTTTATGATCATAAGATAGTATCCAGAAGTAAAAAATTTGTAAAATGACAAATCCATTTTTTCCATATTTTACTTTAAACGGACTTTTTTTCTGCCAGGAAACAACACATTCACTCTGTGGTTAAATTTTAAAAATTTTGATAACTTTCTTATTCTATTTTTTATTTGTACCAAACTAAGACAGAAGCTTGTTTATGATCAAAAGCTAGTATCTAGAAGGAAATTTTGTTAATATTTTGTACCTGTGTATCTGTATTTTACTTATAAATGGACTTAGTTTTTCTTCCAGTTAACATTACATCCAGTCTGCAATTAAAGTTTTTAAAACATTTATTAGATTCATAAACTATCCAGGATTTTTTACCAAACCTGGACAGAAGCTTCCTACAATTCAAACATGGTATCAAGCGGAATATTTTTATTGATTTTTTCCCTCATTTTTGTTGATCCTGCAATTTACAGCAAAAGTAGGCGAGACACTGGGCTCCGCGGAACCCTTACCATTTTTTTTTTTTTTTATGTCTGGGCCTGTTATAAAATAATGATCCATTTAATACCGTAGTTAGATCTTTGAATGTTGTTCTTGTTAAATTATTAAAACATAACTTATATGTATTGCTATGTAAATATATAAAAACTTATGGTTTTTCATCTTGTCTACACTATTTACCTAAAAGAGGGACGAAAGATACAAGAGGGACAGTCAAACTCATTAATCGAAAATGAACTGACAACGCCATGGCCAAAAATGAAAAACACAAATAGACAAAAAAAATAGTACACATGACACAACATATAAAACTAAAGAATAAGCAACCCGAACCCCACCAAAAACTGGGATCGGTCTCAGGTGCTCCGGAAGGGTAAGCAGATCCTGCTCAACACGTGGCACCCGTCGTGTTGCTCATGTTATAACAAATCCGGTAAATAGTCTAATTCGGTAGGTCACATATGTTGGCAAAGCAAATGGTTGTGCTTTTTCTCTGATTGTTTATGACGTCTTTACAATAAATCTGTTTTATTTGACTGACTGATATTCCGATACTTACATGCTCAGTTTTTTTTCAGAATTTACAATATGGCTGAAATTCGTTCTTTCTATAAATATGTGCATGTAATTTGTAACTGCACTTAGTAATTCAGTTTGCCTTTCTTAAGATTGTAAAAAAATGTAAGCTTATGTTCTAGTTTTTTAAAATTACAATTTCTATTCGTACAATAACAAGTGTGGACACAGATCAGTGTGGATAATATGTTTGGATGTTTGACAGTGTTTTCTGACAGTAAAGAGTTGTTTGTTTTTACAATGGGGTTCTATATTTAAGTGTGTTGCACAATGACTGTCAGAACCGAACACTAATCATTATCAGTTTTGTTTATTTGATATTTAGTTTTAATGTCCAAGACTGTCATGGAGACATTTATTTCATTGACTACCAAATGATAATGATAAAATGTGTTCCACATCTTTGATTTCTGAAAGTTAGGAGAGGAACACATTATGTGCATTTCTGCATGATGTGAATTTGATATGGGAGATGGTATTTTAGAAAACGCATGCATGTACTATTTGTATGAGTTTATTTATATTCTGTTGTGGTAGTGATTTCTTACTTTGTTTTGTCCACAAAAAACAATGAAGAGTCCTTATTTTCTGTTCTATCATCAATAGTGAAAAGTTGACAATGCCTGACATGATGCTTATCAGCTAGATGAGCTAGAAGGTACACTTTTGTTTTTTTTATCTAGTTCTTCTCTTTCGAAAATGTCTTCTCCGAAGCATTGTAAAAGTAGAACAAAAGTAAATAAATATATATGTTATGTATACTGCATGCAACTGAAAAGCTATGCAATTGAAGAGATATACATTATGTATTTCGAGGGCGTTAAGTATCCTATCGAAGATTTTAAAGATTTTTATAGTTTTATTATCAATAAGTAACCTACTTCTAGTAGGTTTGAGTTGTAAACTGTCCCAGGCATGCTTCCTGCCGGTTTGTTGTGTCGTTGGTTGCTGTCTCTGAGAAAGACGTAAATACATAATCTTTAATGTTGTTATAATTGTCACACAAAACAGCCGCACTAGTTACCTGTTTAACAAATCATACATGTTCCAACTGACAATAAAATTGTTTTTCAAATATGACAGCCTATTTAAACAAGAATCAATGCTATTTTACAAATTAAGATCATTCAGGATGTACAAAACTAACACATTATTCAGTGTCATTTCAGAAGCATGATTAGCAAGGGACATAACTCAGTCCTACGGAATTGAGATGCATGACAGTCAACTCCTCAGCAACTCTAATTACCGCCTCCAGAGAGAGGACAGATTGTAAATTTGCTGATTTTATTTTATTATCGCGCAAAATGTAAGCTTGGAACTATTTATATATGATTGCATTTTTAATTCAGTTTGAATTTTAAAGTAAAAACATATTTCCGTAATTTTTGTAAAATTGAAATAATCTTATTAAAAATCCTGCAAGTATAATCGTAAAATATTTAGTTTACATGTCAAAATTGTTTCTAAGAAGATATATGTAATTGTAATGGTGATCTTCAGCTACAGTGTCGGATCCAGAATTTTCATAAGTGGGGCCCACTGACTGCCTAAGAGGGGGCCTGCACCAATATGCTTCAGTGATTCCCAATTCAACCAACCAAGCTTTTCCCAAAAAAGGGGGGGCCGGGCCCCCTGGTCCCTCTTAAAATACACCTCTGAGCTAGATGAGCTAGAAGGTAAATTTTTGTGCTTTTTATTAGTTCTTTCTTCGAAAATGTCTTCTCCGTCGCCTGGTAAAAGTAAAAAAATATACATTAATAAATATATCATGTATATTGCATGCAACTGAAGACCTATGCGACTAAAGAGATATACCTTTTGCATTTGAAGGGCGTTTAAATATCCTATTGAAGATTTTAAAGCTCTCCATGGTTTTATTAAGAATAATTAACCTACTTCTAGTAAGTTTGAGATGTAAAATGTCCCAGCCCTCCTTTCTGGTTTGTTGTGTCATTGGTTGCTGTCTCTTTTGAAAATGGTAAATTTATAATCTTTAATGTTGTTATTATTGACACACAAAACACCTGAACTAGTTACCTGTTTAACAAATTATACATCTTTCAATTGACAATACCATTGCCTTTCAGATGTGACAGCATTTTTTAGTAAGAATAAATGCTATTCCACAAATTCAAATCTTTATTTACACGATGTACAAAAGTAACACATTATTTAGTGTATTTTCGTAAGCACAATTATCAAGGGACATAACTCAGTCCTATTGAGATGCATGACATTTAACTCCCTAACCACTCTAATTTTCACAGATCTTGATGTTATACGCCAATAAACTACCTTTTATTGTAATGCAATGAGACGCAGTTTATGGGAAAACTTGAAAAATTGTTTGTTATAAAATATAAGGCCGTTCGGAAGCAACCCTTTAACTTCAATGGGTATGTTGTTTTTGGTCAGTGTCAGGTTCTTCAAACTTAACCTTATAAAGTATCTTGATTCAGTATATTATTTTTTGTCATGTGCTGGACCACAATATTGTTTTTCATCAAATTCGGGATCAGATTATTTTTGTAAAACTATACTCCACTTTTGAAGTTAATAGTCGTTCCCTTAGCCTTTTGTCAATTGGATTGTTGTATATTTTTTTATGTCGAGGTCTTTTAGCATTCTCATTATTGAAGGTCATACGGTTGCCTATACTTGTGTACATCCACCTCATGTTAATGATAGCTACTAGTAGTTGAAAGCCTATAACAACTAATAAAAAATAATGATGTATCTAAGAATTGAAGGGAAAGTACAAGTCTTATCATAATTGGTATATCACATTTTATATTTACGGTGATGTTGTTTATAGAGCCAGTAGAAATAGATACGATACATGTAAACTTATTAATCCATTGAATACAGTTATTCTCAAAGATCAATTTAACACCGCAATAAGATCCTTGAATAATGTTTCTGTCGACACTATATACTTAAATTTATGATATACTAAATAATCATTAAAGGGACATTACTCATTTCAACTTGAAAACACCTCAGCCAATTTATATCCACGCTTAAATTCTCCCTCGCCCTGCTCGTCCGAATTTAAAGTATTTAATCTCTAAATTCAATAGACTATAAACAAGAAAAACACAGATAGGATTAGTTGCTTGCAGTAACATATTATTTTCTATTGCGATACAATATTTTATTTTACTTTATTGTACAAATAAATGCATGACATATACCATTGTTCCTCATTCGCATCATTTGTTTTCCTCGTTTAATACCTCCAATGCCTGTACAATAAACAAAGCAGCAACTGTAAATATACCAACGCAACTGCGAGCACCTTCGATACTAAGACATTTGAAAGCCAAACTTTATATAGTACCATTAAACCCCACCCGTAGAAACCGCCAACACTTTCCTCGTGCCTTATGCACCTAGCATCAAACTTAATAAATAGTACATACTGTTGCAGACCCAGTCTCAGAGCTAATTCTCATCTATAAATAATTACTACAAATAGCAAACGGGAAACCCTAATTTCAAACGAAATAAAATATATTTAGAATTGAGATGCTGACGAACATAATGCCAATTGACATTAAACTTAAATAAAAGGCATTATATTGGGTCGGCTGACTATTCCGGTCAGCTGCTTTTGTGTAGATCTTACTTTGTTAGCCGTCTACTATAGATTTTGTTAAGAACGCTAACAGTGTTAACTTTGTAATCGTAAATGAGTGTAAATAACTGCGCTGAAGTACGTCTATTATTCATTTTTCATTATTCAAATTCAATAATGAAATAGTTCACTATTCAATGTTAAGTAATGAATATTGAATAATGAAATAGTTTCAGTATTCAAGTTGAAATGTGAATACTAAAATAATAATATTTTTTTACTATAACACTAGTACATTGTTCTTCATTCTTACAATTTACAATCAATGGACAGGAATGGGTCAAAAAGGAGATAGTAACTGTACATAAGATTATTGTATTGTTTTCATTAAAAAGTGTTCTGCTTTATTCGTCTTATTACACAAAGTTATTAACCATTGCTCTAAACAGAATGTTATACGCACTCTTCGGATTTATATATATTTCTCAATTCGATCGATTTATTTTTGCTCAACATCAAAACATAAATGCGTGTTGAGTCTTTTTATTGCATGTGTTATACACAATGTACAAGTGTTGTAAGTCTTTAGACCTACACGAAGTCTTCTTTTTAACACTAGTAGTATTTTTCATCAACTTACATTTTTCTACTTAAAGGTGACGTCTGAAAATTGTCCTAACCCCAATAAACCTTTATGCTAGTCTCCAAATTTTGACTCTAATGTATTTTCAAGTGAACAATTGTTTAATAGTGTCTTTGTGTTAATAAATATACCAAGTAGTACATGAGGGTCAACAGAGCAAAATTTAGATGCATACTCCATTGTAATCGACTCCGATGCCTTTGCCATACACACAAGCAAATTTCACTCACATTAATTTCATGTGAAATTAAAGTCCTGCGAATATCACGTGATTGTCAAGCGAATTTATTATCAAACGAACTGAGTTTAACTTGATTCTCGAGTAAGACTCGAACAAATTTCACGTGAAAATCACATTCATTTTTTTCACGTCTAAAATAATCTTGACAACTTAAACAATTGAATGTAAAACTAATCTACATGTGAATATTATTCATTCACTAACCATTTCTTTCGGTAAGGACTTTATATCATTTTCAGTTTTAGATTTGACTTTATTCAGGAAGGCATCTCTATTTTCCAATTCAAATTGGATCTGCTTACCCTATCGGAGCACATGCGATCACCCCCAGTTTTTGTTGGGGTTCGTGTTGCTAAGTCTTCTATGTTGTTTCTTATGTACTATTGTCTGTTTGACTTTTTAGCCATGGCGTTGTCAGTGTATTGTCAATCTATGAGTGTGACTTTCCTTTGGTATCTTTTGTCCATCTTTTCCAAAATAGCACTTGAATGGAACAGGTTGTGTTTGCCTCCTTTTGAGCATGTTGTACAGCCAGTCAAATTTAAATATAAATCTGTTGTTTCTTTAATAATTGTCATCCTCATATGCATACATATATATATAAACACAGTAGATAAGAGGGATCTGAAATTTAATCAGATTATATGAAGAAATGTTATTCTATATATTTCATATTTTAATAATCTGGTATAATTCAATCAAATACTTGTGTGGGTGCGTGGGTGTTGCAGCCTGTAGCTCATTGTCATATTTGGCATGTCCATAGATGGCGTTCTCAGTTTGAATCAAAATTTTGGAACTACCGTATTGGGCACTTGTTAATTTGAGGTCGACAACAAAGCAGGTGTTACACAAATTAGTTTTACTATTTAAAAAGAAAAGATGCCAAACAGAAGGAATTCAAGGCGATTGCCATCAAGGGCCATGGGAAAGAAGAGAAGAACGATTATCAGGACAGGAGGACAGGGAGTTCAGAACGAAGAAATCCCTCAAATAGAGGACGGAGCTGCCCGGAAAAGAATGATCAAGAAAACACAAGAGGTGGGACAAGTGGTGGCAGAAGAAACCGAAGGAAACTGCTGATATATCATCAGGAAATGAGTCGGTTATATTACATAAGAACATTAGGGCAAGTGAAGGGTATTTTTACAGAACGGATGGAACTCATTTGTCACAAATTTGAAATAAGCTTTTTTAAAATAATGATATACAAGGAGGTGTTGAGTTTTTCCTACGCACAACAAAATCAACTTTTCCAATGCTTCAATAATGAAAATTTTGTGGAGGTGAGAACCCAAGTCAGATTTGGTAGCTGACTTTGGCTCTCATGTGGCGGTCCAGGGAGACTGGTAGTGATTGGGGTATTATTTTAAATCGGCCCTTGCCCTGGGCCTGACAAGTTCTACAATTTGCAGGTTTGGAAATTGTGGTTAGTGGTAACGGTGGGGTCTACATACGGGTAACTATGGGACCTCCTTCACCGCAACTTATACAGGGGAGGCCTACACCTGCCAACAGGTGAGGCACTAATAACTGGAGCATTGGTAAACGAGAGTTTTCCCCGGTCACTCCCCATGGTAGGTGGTGGTGTAACCGTGTTTGTCTATCAGGGGTTTTATGACACTATTTCAACATAGGTCAGCTGATAGCCATTGTGTATAGGTAATTGGTAGTCACCCTGGTGCCTCAACAAAATATTATATAATACTATGTAGCCAAAGTTATGCCACAAAGAAAAAATGTATATTCTAGTCATGAAAAGTTGGTGTAATAAAATGTATGTTAAATTCAAAGGTTTTTGTATAAGTTGTAAAAGTTATAAATGAAAAAACAAAGGATGGAACCTCTACACAAATGAGTATAACATGTCATGTCATGTTTAACAGAAAGTCTGTAGTATTTTAATTTTGGTATTTGTTATTTACATTTAACAACAGATAAAGAGAGACAAGTCTAGATTAAATTTTAATCTCTCTGTGGTACTTTAGAAAATACGTCAACAACTCTTGATCGTTGTTCTTCGTCTAATTGTTATCTTTATTGGTATTGATATAGGGTCTTCTAAGATTATTGCAACTAAATGCATTTTGTTCTAAATTTGCGAATTTTTATTTTCAAACTCTGTTTTGAGGAACATTGCTCCCAAAATTGGAGAAAGTCGGAAATACAATACATAGCATTACTTCGAACAGCAACCTGGTTTTATTTTCAAAAAGGTTATTTTTTCACTCTTATAGATACACAAACGTGCAGAATTTTGACATACTTGCGTTTTTCTGTTATCATCAGGCTTTAAAACGTGGGTATATAATACTCTGTTTGAAATAAGACACATCATCTAAAGTATTTATAAGAACACCTATCTGGAACTCTGATAATGTGAGTTTTAGCTAACATTTTTCTAGTTTTTTTTTCTTATTTCCGCTATCGTGTATTGATTTAATTTTTAATGTAACACGTCTACTGATTGCCTGCAAGTGCTTTGTCTAGTAGACATAGAAATAATTTTGTCATGTGACCGTGACGCTTTTATTCAGTGTGCTCTCCATTTTTTATGTTATTTCTTCATAGACATAAAAAAAAAATATTACAGTCATTCCTTTGATTTTCAATTTAAATTACTTTTATATAAATGTATATTTTAGTGTTGGAATAGGAATCTGAAGACAGTCTGAAAGAAACAGTCGGTTTGACATTTTATACAAAGTCCCGGCTGATCGGATTGTGAATATTATTTGAATTTATTATCCGGTGTTCAGACTGTGCCTTGCATTTTTCTCTTTCAATTGTCCTATTCGATGAAAACCATCTATGCCAACAAAAAGTGCCTAAATTGGTAATCTGTTTAACAAATTGAAACAACACCTCATCAATTTCATGCATCTAAAACGCTTTTTTTTATTTACTTTCATCAATAAATACTTATATAACAAGGATGTTTAAGGAATGACTGTAATATTTTTTTCTGTCTATAAAGAAATAGCATAAAAAATTTGGTGCACACTGAATAACGCGCGTAGCGGGTTATTTAACAGTGTGCACCCACATTTTTTATGTTATTTCGAATAGACAGAAAAAATATTACAGTCATTTCTTATAATTTAATTCTAAATTCCATTTTAAACCGTAGAAAACCACGAAAAAACGTTGATGACGTCACGGTCACATGACTTAATTGTGTCTATTGGCTAATAACAAAATAACGTCAGCCAATCAGAAGACGCGTTACATCCAAAATTAAATTATATAAGAATAGATATGTATTGTTCTAAAATTTATTAAGATATTTGATACTGTATGTAAGAAAACAACTGAAAGTCAGTTCTAGCATTTTCAGACAGATTTTATAATCAAAAACTTTCATATCTCTGTTTAATCTTTGCTAGCATACATCAGTAACTTGTTATCATTTATTTAGAATTTTGATAACTGGTATCTTGTTATAAACTGTAATTCTGTCTTTTTTTTTAGTCATTTTGTGCTACAACTGCTCCCTTTCAATAAATTTCTCTCACAGTTAGCATTGCCACCGAATTTCCAATATATTAGTACATTATACAGGACAGTGGTGTTACAGTACAAAGTAAGAACAAATTATTAAAATCAGTTGAAAAGATTTTACCTCATCAGACTGATACAAATCAAAAACACATAAAAGAAAACGCTGAAAGCACGTGGAAAGTTATTTATTCATCCCTAAAACAACAAAACATGGATATAGTGTAGAGACGTCATTAACAGTTGAAGAAATGACGACAACAGTAGTATACCGCTGTTCAAAACTCATAAATCCATTGACAAAAAACAAAATCGGGGTAACAAACTAAAACTGAGGGAAACGCATTAAATATAAGAGAACAACGACAATAAAAACATGAACGTGTGCAATGCCTGATTGGCTGAACATGTATTGTCTACCAGCTTATAGACATAATGTTGTAATATGACCATGACGAGAATATTCCCTCACAATAATCATTGCCACCAAATGATGTTATATTAGTACATTATCAACAAAACAATTCAGTTCTGGGGGAAGAAGTATATAAAAACACAAAACAGGAACATTTTTTTTTTAGTTAGTACAAGGCTCAAACGGGTAACAACTTTTCATTAATTAAATTATTTTCTCCGTTTTCCTTTTTCCCATTTGTTTCATTTTGATGAAGTAAATCCATCAAAAAAACAAATCCTTTGAAATATGCACAGTCGTCCGTGTACATTTACGCCCACAGTGACAATAACAAAACAGAAAAAGCTTATTTAAACTTATTACTAAACACATTTTGTTTATGTACACTGGTAGGGAAATGAATTATCTCTTAAACATATTTTTCAAAAAATAAAGATTTACAATTCTGACATTCTCCAACCTCTTCATTGGAAAATTATATAACACACGTGATATAGATTTTCAAATTAAAATACCGTTATAGAGTTATACACCACCATGCATGATAATATCGACTTTTGCTAAATATTTTATATATCTTGTTGACATTTATAACAGTAAAGAAAAGAACTTTCATAATTCTACAACAATTTGACTTAAGTAGAAGCATTCGTGATTACTCGACAGATTCCGTACAATCACCTGAGCATAGCCGATTTTAAATAGAAGATGGCTCCTGGTCAAAGATTGTTCCTCTTAACTATTGTTGCCCTGAAGACTTTAGGTAAGACTTATAAAATTTCATTCATTGTATTGCATGAAGAATAAATGTTACATGTAAATATAAGAAGCTGTAGTATGAGTGCTTTTGATATTCTGATCTAATATTTTAACAAGTTTCAAATAGAGACAAAATTAAATTTATTAATTGTTTTTGGCCAGTACCTTCATTTACAAATCCACACTCTTTAGTTGTTTCTGTTATATAATGGCAAAATGTACAGTAGGTAATGTTACTCGAACTAAAAATGATTCCATACAAATTCGTTACTTTGAAGCTATCGTTTGGTTAATTTTTATTATTGTTTTCATTTTTAAATTCAAAGCTTTGAATGGTCAAAATTTTGTAAAAATTATACTAGTCAAATTGATTTTAATTCAGGTGTTTGGTTCCGGTAATGGCCGATTTTGGCCCCAAATTTCATGTTCATCTTACGAAAGATTTCGGACACTTTTTAAACACTTAAGTGTCTATATCAATTGATTTAATTAGTTTATGTGAAAGATTTTAACTGATTAAGTCATTAAAAACGCTCCGATTAAAGCTTAAATGTGAAAAATCTATCAACTATGCAAAAATACGTCGCTTTTCAGATGGTTTTTGTCAAAAATGAAAGTTGCCGCAACCGTGGTCTTCCTCAACCTTTAAATGTGTTATGTATTATCATCAAATACAACTTACATTTCAATATTGTGAATGAACACGAATGCAGGCACTTTTATTTCAGACGGAAACCGTCTAAAATTTAACTAAATGATAAAATTGTGAAAATTTCAGTAATTTAGCATGACTTAATGATGCTAGTATCTGTGCATTGTATTGTCAAAAACACCCCATATTTATGTAGTAGCAGCATTCTACTTTCCAATAAATAGCTACAAGATTACATTTTCACAATTTTGTGAAACTGGTATACTTTGAGGCCAAAAAGGTGTCCTACTGAACCTACTTCTTTGCAATATGTGTTTATTAATGAAATAATAATATACACAAAATAAAAAGTTAAAACAAATTGCATTTTTATCTTATTGGTTGTAAGCCACTTAATATTTAGTTTTGTCTTCCTAGAATATTTAAGTGTTAGAAGACGTTTAGTATTTTAAAGAAAACATGTTCGTCCGTTTGTTTGTTTGTCATGTCATAGAGGTTTTTCTTCGACTTAAAAATATTATGAATAACAGAACGGGCGGATTTTCAAATATAACGCAGCGTTGATGATTCTAAACAAAACTCGAAACGGTGACATTTTTATAATCAATTCCGTAATTTGCTTAATTAACTAGCAAACCGGCTGACTATATGCGGTATGGGCTTTGTTCATTGTTGAAGGCCGTACGGTGACCTATAGTTGTTAATTTATGTGTCATTCGGTCTATTGTGGATAGTTGTCTCATTAGCAATCATACCACATCTTCTTGTTTATAGATAAATTATGGGCTTAAATTATATCATTCCACAATTGTTTTGCATTTATTTGTTATTCATTTATTCTGTTAATCATCAACATCAAACTAGCTATGTAAAACTTTGTGAGTATCGCACTCGATAATTAAATTTGGCTTGTGACCCCTAAAATTCCATCATAAATGACCATGGTACTAGGATTAAATTCTTTGATGGTTGAGATGAAGAGATATTTGTGTATACAGTGAAAGCTGGCTAAACCGAACACTGTTTAAACCGAAAACCTGTATAACCAAACATTTTCTAAAGCACTGTAATATGAAATTGTTTGCGTTGTGAACCTGGTAAAACCAAACATCGGCCAAAACCGAAGAGGTAAGGTTTACACAGTTTTCATTGTATTTTCTTTAATCATAAAACCCCTATACAACAACGCATTCCCTGTTGCCTGATAGGTCCCGACAGTATTTCAGTATTTAGACAGTTAAGCTAATACTAAATAATATAATTTTAAATGATCAAAAAATTTTAAAATCCAAGCACGTACAAAGTTCAAGAACATTGAGGAACCAAACTTCCCAAAAGTTGTGCCAAATACGGCTAAGGCAATCTATTTCTGGGATAATAAAATTCTAGTTTTTCGAAAAATTCAAAGTTTTGGAATGGCGTACTAAATTATAATCCTGGTACCTTTGATAACTATTGTAGCAGGAAATTTATAAAAATGACCATATAATTGATATGCATGTCAAGGTGTAATACCACCATTGATTTTCCCCTATTAGTCTTTGTTAAATTTGTACTTTTCAAAAAAAAAGTACAGAATTTATCTGTGTTTCAAATAAAGAAATACTTGGCATGAGTAAAGTTTTATCCTGTCCAGTACTATAGAAAAAAAATCACATAACATTTCATTGCATATAGGAAAATAACCATCATTGGAAGTTAACCAATCAAATTCCTCAGCTTAATTTATCTGTGTACAAGGTTTAGTCACCATGTAACCTCAAGATTACAAAATTTTCTATAGAAATCCCAAATAAAAAATAATGGTGTTTTGAAATACCCAAGACATATGTTTATGACACAGAAGTGTGTTTACTACAATAAAATGTAGGATTAATTACCTACAACTGTCAAAATCAAGGGAATATTTTTCTAGACCTACTTTCGTATACAACCGGATGTGACGTACCATGATTTGGTGGTATTACACCTCAACACCGAAGGGCTGACACATAGGCTAGTGATACCCTCAGGGATGAAACGTCAACCAGCAGTGGCATCGACAGATCTGCCTTTATTTAATGTTCGAATGTCAATTCTTTGTTACAGTTTTTAACTTTGATTTAGTAAGCATGTCCCCTAGACTTGATTGTTTACTATACATAGCCATTGGTTCAACAATAAACACTTGCCCACATTCTTTGACAAACTGTTATACATGTTTCACCTATTTTGACGTTATTCAATCTACATGTAGGTAGAAATAAATCTCCGCATTCGCTCTTTTTTATGCTTGGATGTTGTGTGAGTGATCGAACAAGATCCCATTAGAGTTCGAGTAGTTTTTGTCAAAATTTGATTAAGATCACAACCTTTATTTGACATAGTGAGCATAAAAGACTAGCAAGTTCGGATTTTGACTTCTAATAAGTGGATTCTTTTTTGAGCATGAGAATGAACAAATGCTATATCAGTAAATTTTTTACTAAAGATGTATATTCACTTTTTATCGATCGGGGAAGTGTTTCTCCTATTTCACAACACAGATGGGAAGAAAATTTTAATAAAGAAATTAGTGACGAACAATGGAAAAAATATGTATTCACTAGCTTTCAAATGTTCTATAGAAAGCAAACTACAAGCTTTTAAAAATCAACTTTTACACAGAAAAGTCTCACATAATTACCTTCTAGAAAAATATAAACTTTCTTTAACTAATGAATGTGCCAGTTGTAATGAAATAGAAACTACAGAGCATAATTTTTTTTAAATTTACAGAAATAAAACAATTTTGGAGAGATTTTTCCAATTGATGGTACATTTGTATTCAGTTTTTGGTGTAAAACTTTTTTTGAATAAAGGCAGTGTCATTTTTGGCGTATTGAATTCTGATAACTTAGATGTAGGAAGGTGTGGTGTTAGTGCCAATGAGACAACTCTCCATCCAAATTACAATTGATAAAAGTAAACCATTATAGGTGCATAATAGCAATAGTATAACAATGCCAGACACATGTCATATCTTTCACTTATGTCTTGTAAAAATGTATGTATGCACTATAGTTCGAACACAATAAAGATCAATAAAAAAAAAGTTTGGACGTTATCATAACATCCAATATTTGGTAGATTTTACTTTTTTTCATGATCCAGAATGCCATATGTTGTAAATATTTAACCTTGAGTTACATAACGTCTGTAAATTGTGATAATGTTCATTGTTGATGTTCAGTAATGAATTGAAAACATTTGCCAGACGAAAACAATATTTTATTTCATCCGATGTTTCATGATATATAAAACATATATCGTCCCTGTACATGCCATGATATTTCGTCTATATGTTAAAATGCAGAAACTATTTGAATCATAATTTCAAACATACGTATACCACATATTTTCGGTTTAAAGGAACAGTTGCCCATAGCCGTATCTATGTTTTCTTTTAATATTTTCAAATCAAATTCAAACACATTAATTCATGTTAATTGTTATCTTTAATAGTTTTCAGTCAAAAGATGAATTAATTCGTTGACCGCAGGAGCACTGACTTTCAATGTGATTTTGGATTTGATCACTATATCACACTTCTATAAATAACTGTTATTCAAGTTTGAAATTTAGCTAACTATAAAACCAGCTATAACCCGTTGTTTACTTAGGAAAATTATTTTACCAAGTTAAAAACATAACAGTTGTTTATCACTCGTTCCGTTTATTGATATGGTATAAATTTCTCACTGATATTAATGAAAGATGGAAATATCTGGTATATTGGTAGAATGAACTTTACGATGCCTCGTTAGGGATCTATGCATACACAAAATGTATTGAGTGCGACAATATACTAATGCATGGCCTTAATATTTTTTTTTTGCTGAATATGACATATAGTGCGCACAAGTTAATATTTTGTGTGCGTGATATGAAAATATTTTGAGCTTCAACTAATAGTTAGTGTGCTAAACATAAACATATTGTTCGCACAAATTCTGTGAAATCTAGATGTGGCAGTGCTGTCAAAGGTCTCCAGTGCAGAGAGATTCATCAGTCTTCAACGATTTTATAAGGTTTCATTTTGACACGAGGCTAAATTTCAAGAAAAGTGTCTCACTTTTCGCAAAACAACATCAATAATGTAAAGTATAATTGACACCTGACACATATTCCGGTAGCTCCATTTGAAGATTTTGTTGCATTATTTAACAAAGAAACAGTTATATCTCAATTGTAATAATAAATGTCCGTCTTCGTCTTATAGAAAAATACATTAACGCTATTTTGTGCCTTCGTCATTTGATCTTTTTGGTGATAATTTTTCATATCATGCTACTCACTTGAGATGGAAAAGTATCGTCAGAAACTAAGAAGGCAAGTGGCGTTGTTTATGACATTGAAATCATAAAAGTTACAGATCAATTTTGAGCTTTTTCATAAAGAAAGATAATTTCTGAATCAACTGATCCAGTCTTATACAAGGATATCAAATCTAGATGTCGTAACAGTAAACAGCTTTAAAACTAAAACCAATGCCTCAGGGAGTAGCTCGGCCAGAAGTTGTTATTAATGACCTCACCTTTTAAAGAATATGCTGGTCCTAAAAATTATAAGATTAAAATTCCCTTCTGTATTATCACCACGAGTAGCTAGAAGGGTGTCGGACTGGGCCAGTCATTTTTTTTTTCACGCCAGACCATGGGCAATTAAGGAAATATTGAATAGTTGACAGTTATGTGAAAATCCGTATAATATATAGAAAATGTCAGAAGTCTCTTCACGACAAATATCTTGATGTTTCTGCATTTCAATCCGCAATAAATCTGAGGACTTATACCTTGATTGTATTGGTTATCTAAGCATCATTTAGCTCTGGACCACAAACGGTATATAGTAGGCTCTTCTGCATGTTCTACATTGTCCGTTACATCAACCAAAATGTAGTTCGCAGTAAGAAAGGGATAACAGAATTACTGGGACACTATTTCAGTATTTCGATGGTTAAATAAAGGTGGGGATTTTCCAGTTCGGCAGTTAAAGTTTAAGATAGAATAAGATGAATTTCTGTAATATAACCAACTAAAGCTATTCACATACTAGCTTATATTAAATTATATGTTTTACAATTATTAATCAATATAATGAGAGATCAAAATAGATGCAAAGTATACATAGTGATAACAATCTATGCTTTGGAATTTTGGGTCCTCAATGCTCTTCAACTTTGTATTTATTTGACTTTTCAACTATTTTGATCTGAACGTCACTGATGAGTCTTATGTAGACGAAACGCGCGTCTGGCGTATCAAATTATAATCCTGGTACTTTTGATAACTAATTATTCAATGGGTATTGTTCATATGTATAAACAATACACTATTTATTACGTTTGATAATTGACAATCAAAACGACAGGCTGCTTCATAGCTACACAAATTGCATAATGTCATAATAAAACTATATGCACCAAAGCCCCAATAAATTAAGGTTTAATTACACATGAACTCGTGTTGTTGTTTTACTGGAGATGACGTTTGTGTTTGTATACGCGCACCATGGATACCATTTCAAACTGTGAATTTATTCAATTCATCGTTTCAGAATCTAACGTATCCTGGGTAATATTTTAAAAAGTGTACACCAAAACGTCCTGATTGGTAAAAAAATATCATAAACAATGGAAATTTAACCAATGACGTGTCGTTATTTTCATTTTCATTTAACGCAGTTAATACTACTTATTTCTTCTAACAGTACAACTATTTTTGGCACTGTTGTGGTAAAATCCTGATTTGCCTGTTACATGTTCCATCCCTTTTCATTTTGTATATTTTCTACATTTTCTACTTACTCTTTTTATCAGTCATCACCGTCCTACTATTTTTATCAGTTGTTTACAGTCACCGTTGCCTCAAACGCACGATCAGATTATAACAATTCTTATATTTTGAGCACATTAAGCCCCAACGCGTGTCCTATTCTACAAAAAGTATCTACTATAATAATACCGTTATGTCAAAACGTTGACCTAATTACATATAGGGCACGCGTTGGGACAACTTAATTACGATCTACTCGATTATCTAAGCATCTACGCCTTACTCTATATCAACTTGTGTTATACCTGATCATAACCAAGTACAAATCTTTTGGTATATATTGATATGTCTTAAATCGAATAATATGCAACATTGGAATAAAAAAGTTAGTTTATGCTTTACTGAATGTTAGATTGAACTATTACTCAAAACGAGAACATAAACTTAATGATCTTCAGGATGTGAATATGAGCGTATTGTCGTCGTTGATGATTTTACTGACCATCATAACTATTGCCACGAGTTTATGGTTATTTAATCTCATGTATAATGCTGGTGATATAGAAAAAAATCCCGGTCCAATCTTAAATTCTACAAGTAGTTATAGTAGCTGTTCAACACATTCCGACTCCTTGCTCACTGGTAGTCATTTCCTAACCTTTTCATGTTTAAATACACAAAGTTTCCTAGCGAAACGAGACTTAATTGAAGCTGGGCTTAGCGACAGAGATATTTTGTTTTTTTATATTTTGTTTCCAGTTTGAAGAGATAAATTCAAACTTCAACTTGAAAATTTGTTCCATAAAAGGAAAAACCCTTTGAAATATATACAGTGACAATGACAGACAAAAAAGGCCTATTTTAAAATTCTGTCCAGGTACACCCATAAGGAAGAAATATTTGTTTTTAAACAAATTTATTAAAAAATATTTCCCATTCAAACAATCTCCAATCATTTCATTCGTGTATTAAATTTCCCAATTAAAATGCCGTTATGGAATTGTAAACGGGCATGCATGATAACATCGACTTTCGCTGAATATTTTATACATCTTGTTGATATTTATATCAGTAAAGAAAAGAACTACTTTCATAATTCCTACAATACTTTGGCTTAATAAGTAGAAGATGGCTTCTGGTCAAAAATTGTTTCTCTTAAGTATTGTTGCTCTGAAGACTTTAGGTAAGACTAACATTACTTAATTCTTTGTATTGCATGAAGAATGAATTCTACATACATGTTTTCTAAATTCTGCGTTCCCGTTGTTTCTTTTATAATGAAGGAAAAATGTAAAGAAGTTTTTTAGTTGAATTGAAAGGTTTTAGATGCCGGATTTAAAAACACTTTACCTTGAAGCTATTGTTGTTTGGTTTTTTTTTGTCTTTTTTTTTTCATTATTTTATTGAAAGGTTTTGTTGAGAACAGTATCAATTACGTTGTATATCAAAATATTTTTAAATAAACATTGAATACGTTTTCACTGCTAGAGAGGTTTCATATGCGAGAACAATCTGTAAAATTTGAACTTTACTCTATAAGTTTGAACCATGTAACTCCGAGAGAGAAAACCCCGAAAACTAGTTATTTTATCTTTGTAGTTTATCGACATAAAAGTCAAAGCTACAGTTGTTATTGATATCAAATCCGAAATCTGAATTTTTCTTCAAAAACTGAACAAAACAATTACAATTTACTGAGCTTACGTCATTATGTGATTACTTGGACACCCCCATAAGGGGCCTCTGTAATACCAAAGACGTTTGTAGCGTAGTATTAAGTACATATGTCCGTCCGTTTGTTTGTTACGTCATTGTCAGTTTTTCTTCGACTTAATGATATTATAAATAACATCAATAGTTCAGGAACAATCAGACGAATTACATAAATACTGAGTTCTCAACAAAAGGGGCAGAGTTTCAAAATTTATGCAGCATTGATGATTCCGAACAAAACTCGAAACGATGACTTTTTAATACAGGGACGGATTCAGAAGGGGCGTGGCGGGCTTGCACCCACCCCCCCCCCCCCCCTCTCTCGCTAAAATTTTCAAAGCATGGGTTGTCCTCAGCTGAATAATGCATATTTCGATAATCTTACCTCAAAAAACTGTTTGCTTCACTCCACGTGCCTAAACAATTAAGTTTACGCCCCCCCCCTAAACCTAAAATCCAAGATCCACCCCTGTTTAATGAACAATTCCGTAATTTACCTGAGTAAAGTGCCCTTTTTTTAAACTGAATTATAAGTAGTAGGATATAGCAAATTAATTTTATAGTAACTGGAATAGACTGTTTCCCTGTCCTATATCTGTTACTTTTTCCCCTGTTGTTTCCAAAGTTCGATTTAATGTTTTGTGTACTGCTTGTTTATTCGTCTTTTTTATTCTAGTCATTTTGCTGTCGGTTTTTCTTCTTTTATTTTTTAATGTCCCTTTAATACAAGTGTCTTATACTCTCTTTTTTGTCATATATTTTTCTGTCTTAATCTGAAAGAAATTGATTGGTTTATATACATTGTCTTACAGGACTGGTAATTGAAAATACATTTACAACACCCAATATTGGATACAAGAGTTTATTTGACATCGCTGATTATATGCAGTACCTTGTTGATATCAACAAAAATGGTCTCGATTTAAGTGGAATTACGACGCTAACATTTAAGGTGAAGGCGTGTCATGATGCGTCAATTATTATGTCCAATTCAGACGATGGAAACTCCTCCAAGCCTTTTTATGATTTTATAATTGGTGGCTGGTATAATCAAAAATCAGCTATTGGAAGACGGAATGACGATTCACTTACACCGGGTAGCAAACAAAAGAAAATATTCATCACTCCTGACATTTGTCAATGTGATGAATACCGACCATTCTGGATCAGTACCACCAACGGTGTTCTAATGATGGGAAAAGGACTTATCGTTGGTATAAATGTTATAGCTGAGTGGACCGACCTAAATCCTTTTACAATACGAAGCATAGGAATATACACAAACGTGGGAACAATAGGAGAATGGAAGGTTCAAATAGGAGGTAATTTTAAAATTAAGAATGTAAATGGGGAATGTGTCAAAGCAACAACAACCCGACCATAGAGCAAACAGCCGAAGACCACCAATGAGTCTCCAATATAGCGAGAACCCTTTTCTTTGTTTCTTTATCGCTTCAATACAAGCGTTATTGTTTATCAGATACATCATTTGTACATGTATTCAATCCCAAAAAACTTTAGAAAATAACTTGTAAATTGTGTTCTTTGAAGTCAATTGATTGTTTAGCATTGAACAACAGGGACAAGTTATGTTAAATTCGTCTTACAAAATATTATATAATTTCAAAACATTAAACACACATAACAACAGTGTGTTTATAATTTGTTATAAATGTTTTACTCCTATTTGCCATTTTATCCTATAAATATTTGAGTTAGTTTGTTTAACACATCGTGGTCAAGTTAATGGAAAGTTATGCGACTGTCATACAAGTGAGAAGTTGAGCTAGCTATGAAACATGGTTTAGTCTTCCATTTTCTACGTGAGAAAATTACTGTTCTAAAAGTAAGCAAAGGTACCAGGATTATAATTGTTTACGTCAGACGCGCGTTACGTCTTCATCAGACGCATCAGTGACGTTCAGATCAAAATAGTAATCAATTCAAACTAGTACAAAAGTCCGATATTTTGGTGATTTGATTTTTTACGATAAGAAAACAACTGCTGCAGGGAAATCCATATTAATATAAGTATTATCATTATTGTTGTTGCTTATTTATATCTGTTTGTAATTATTATATGAAAGATGGCTTTTAACTTTCGATAAATAGTAAAACAAGTATTTGAATTCGTAATCTGGAAGACTTTAATGTTCGCGATCTCCGGTAACATTTCCATTATTATAGTGTATGTATGAAAGCACTTTAAATATGTCATGTGCACAAAGGTTTCAACTCCCTCAGGCAAAGTTGACTTTAGATGAATTTGGCTATCGATTTTAGGTATTTTTATCCTATAGCTCTACCACGGTTTCGGTACTTATACATCCTCGGATTTCAAATGTTTATTTGTAGATTTCCATACTCAATTGACCTGTGTTTATAAAGGCGTGGTCATATATTAGATATTTTAAATATGTTTTGCAGTTGTGAATAACCTTTACGATGGTTGTTTCTCTCGATGTACAACAAACTATAAAGCAGTCCTGAACATTTTGATATCAAAGAAAAACACGTCATTATTGGAATGTGCTGTCCTGTGTGATACGCTACTCACATGTATTGGCCTCAACTATCATAATCAAAGGTAGGTATTGTTCTTCTTCATCTATATCACGTGCAATATCAAAATTTGAAACAGTGGTAACATACAATTTAGGTGTTATACCACCAAATCATGGCACGTCACATCCGGTTGTATACGAAAGTAGGTCTAAAAAAGATAGGTTATGTTCTTCTTCATTGTCATTCCTCCGAATCATCTGAACAGCTGAAAAAGGTATTGGTATTTTGTACTTTAGACATATATATCACGTGCAATACCAAAGTCTTAAAAAGTGGTTAGATAAACCACACTTCTTTACTTGAAAGAGTGTTGAGGATATGACGCGAAAGAAAAAAGCTGTATGTAATTAGGTACTTCAGAAATATATATCACGTACAATACCAAAATTCTCTAGTTTCAATGATCAAAATGTGTGTTTGTTAACCAGCTATATATCCAATGAAATATTTCCAATAAAGTGTGTTGTTCAAATTTTTGGATATTTTTTATGTTTTCTGTAAAAAGTCAAATAAACTCATCATAGATACCAGGATTAAAATTTATTTTATGCGCCAGACACGCGTTTTGTGAATAAAAGACTCGTCACTGACGCTCGAATCTAAATAACGATAAAAAGGCCAAATGATATACGAAGTGCATTGAGAACACAAATTCCTTAACGTTTTGCCAAATACAGCTAAGGTAATTTACTCTTGAGATAGAAAAGCCTTAGATTTAAAAAAAAAGTCAACGTTTTGTAAAAAGTTAATTTGTTATCTTAACTATATAAATGATAATTCATGCCAAACACAGAAGTGCTAACTACTAGTTTGGTGTTACTCTGGGGAATAATGATTTGTCAAAAGTTTATGAAAATTAAATGAACCAAATTAATTTTAGTCAAGTGTTTGGTACCACCTTAAAGCTAAACTCTGTAAAAGCTTATACTACCTCAAGATTATATTTTATTTATGATTTAATTTTTTGGCTTCAGCTGTGAACTGGTATCACTAAGCCCTGGAGTTATAAGAAATATCCCAAAGAAACAGGAAGACGGTTGGGAATTTCATTCAAAATGTTACAGATACAATGGTGCATGTCTTTGGTGTTACTTCTGATGATGTTCGTCTCCATCTAAGATTTTTGGGTTACATCTGATGAATGAAGTCGACAAGGATTTTCTTCTGAATATAGAATGTTACTTTATTCGAGTGCATCTATTTGTCAGTCGACAAGGATTTTCTTCTGGATGATGATGTTACCTTTTTCGAGTGCGTCTGTTTGTCACTCGACATGGATTTTCTGTAAAGGATATAAGCCGATAACAGTCCATTCTGTTCAATATTTCATAGAATGGATTGTTAGAGGCTTATATCTTACTTAAAACATTGTCAAAAATTTGATAAAATGCAAGCAAATAAAAAAAAATTTAACATTTTTTTTAACTAGTGTGAAAATTGTTATGTGAATAAGATTTTCTGTTCATAAAAAATAATCCTACATGTTAGCCACTTTAAACATTAGCTTAACTCAAATCAATAGACAATAACAAGTACAGCTGAAGGTAAACATTGTTAACATGTTTTGCTACATGAAGATTAAGACTGGGTATGCGTATCACGATTTTGCGCAAGAACAACTCTAAATATTTTCAGTAAATACTTTTCCATGCATTTCGTTATTCAAAATTGAAAAAGACGCTGAAAGTATAATCTAAATGCAAACAGGGTGATGTTTATATTGTCTTGTCCTTAAATAGCGGCGTGATCTATCTAGCGTTTGAAGCATTACTTTATTTGTTGGTTTTTTTTTCATTTTAATTGAAGATTAAAACGATGCTAGGAAGACTAATAGCAACACCACAGGTCAATTTTGATAACCGACTACAAACGAGGATAAATCTTATGTTAGTGTTAAAATCAATTTGAAAGTACGTTTTTTTCTCAAAAGATCATTTTGATGAGTGACAAAGTTATTGTATTGGAAGGTGACTTTAATAAAAATGTTTTTTTGTAATTATCATTTGTGTTTTGGTTGTTGTTTTTTTTTCACATTTTGAAATTAATTGGCGGAATTGATAGTTTTTTTTCAGTGATTCGACTATCATTTACCTGTAAGAATCAGTTATGCTTCCTTCAGCTGTCCAATATTTTTTTAGAAAGTAGAGGACTTTTCTTGAAAATATTGGACAGTTGAAGGTAGCATAATTTTTTCTAACAAGTAAATGATAGTCCAATCACTGATATAAAGAACTGGTTCAACAATAGAATGGCGTCACAACAATGTTGTATTATTGATGTTGAATGTAACTATATTCGAGTGAGACTATCTGTCAGTCGATATGGATTGTATTATTAGTATGTGTAATATAATTATGTGACTCTTAGTTCGGTGTATATTTCTATGTTGTACATGAATATGTAAAAAAATTTATGCAAGCTGTCTTATTTTAAAATAAACAAATTTTTAAATGTAATATCAGTATCTTTTACATCTTTGTATATATATATTTATATTTATTGAGAGTCTATCTAAAAATGAGGGTACTTTTTATATGTATTGTATATGATGCTAGACGATTTTTGGGTACCCAGTTTGCAAGCCCTCCTCCCATTGTGAAGGGGTAGTTTCTAGATAAACTAGAGGCTCTCAAGAGCCTGTGTCGCTCACCTTGGTCTATGTGCATATTAAACAATGGACACGGATAAATTCATGACATAATTGTGTTTTGGTGATGGTGATGTGTTTGTAGATCTTACTTTACTGAACACATATTGTTGCTACAATTATCTTTATCTATAATGAACTTGGCCCAGTAATTACAGTGGAAAATATTTTCTAAAAATTTACAAAAATTTATGAAAAATGCTAAAAATTAACTATAAAGGGCAATAACTCCTTAAGGGGTCAATTGACAATTTTGGTCATTTGACTTATTTGTAGATCTTACTTTGCTGAACATTATTGCTGTTTACAGTTTATCTCTATCTATTATAATATTCAAGATAATAACCAAAAACTGCAAAATTTCCTTAAAATTACTAATTCTGGGGCAGCAACCCAACAGCAGGATGTCTGTTTTGTCTGAAAATATCAGGGCAGATAGATCTTGACCTGATAGACAATTTAACCCTGTCAGATTTTCTCTAAATGCTTCGGTTTTTGAGTTATAAGCCAAAAACTGCATTTTACCCCTATGTTCTATTTTTAGCCGTGGCAGCCAATTTGATTGGATGGCCGGGTCACCGGACACATTTTTGTTCAATTAGATACCCCAAAGATGATTGTGGCCAAGTTTGGATTAATTTGGCCCAGTAGTTTCATAGGAGAAGATTTTTGTAAAAGATTTCTAAGATTTACGAAAAATGGTTAAAAATTGACTATAAAGGTCAATAACTCCTAAAGGGGTCAACTGACCATTTTGGTCATGTTGACTTATTTGTAAATCTAACTTTGCTGAACATTATGCTGTTGACAGTTTTATCTCTATCTATAATAATATTCAAGAAAATAACCAAAAACAGCAAAAATTCCCTAAAATGACCAATTCAGGGGCAGCAACCCAACAACGGGTTGTCGGATTCATCTGAAAATTTGTAAGCAGAAAGATCTTGACCTGATAAACAATTATATCCCTGTCAGATTTGCACTAAATGCTTTGGTTTTTGAGTTATAAGCCAAAAACTGCATTTTACCCCTATGTTCTATTTTTAGCCATGGCGGCCATCTTGGTTGGTTGGCCGGGTCACTCCACAAATTTTTTAAAAAAGATACCCAAATGATGATTGTGGCCAAGTTTGGTTTAATTTGGCCCCGTAGTTTCAGAAGAGAAGATTTTTGTAAAAGTTAACGACGACGGACGACGACGACGACGACGGACGACGGACGACGGACGACGGACGACGGACGACAAGTGATGGGAAAAGCTCACTTGGCCCTTCGGGCCAGGTGAGCTAATAAAAATACGTATGTCGAATAGCACTATGTCAAAACCAAAATTAAACCAATTTGTTGAATTAAACAGCTTAATCATTAACATCAAACTAACTATGTTAAACTTTGTGAGTGTCGCACTCGGTGATAGAATTGGTCTTGTGACACCTAACATTCGAACATAAATGACCATGGTACTAGGAGCCAGCTGAAGACCGCCGCCGATTGCGGGAGTTTCTCGTTAGATTGAAGACCCATTAGTGGCCTTCGGCTGTTGTCTGCTCTATGATCGGGTAATTGTCGCTTTGACACATTCCCAATTTCCTTTCTAATTTTAGGAGTATATTCTTTGATGGTTAAGATGAAGAGATATTTGTGTATATTTTCTTTAATCATAAAAAAACCCTATGCAGCAACGCATTCCATGTTGCCTGATATGTCCCGACACTATTTCAGTATTTCGACAGTTAAACGTGTAGATTGTCCAATTCGGCTGTTAAAGAATTTAAAAGATTGAGATGCATATATCATTTATGAAAAATATTCACATACTACATTGTACCAGCTAATATTAAATAATATTTTCTTAAATGATTTATCAAAATATTTGAAAAACAGATCTGCCATAATCAAAGGTTTGAATGTCAATTGACCATTTCAGAATCTAATGCATCCTGGGTAATAATATCAAAAGTGTACACCAAAACGTCGTGATTGGTTAAAAATGTCAGAAAAATGGAAATTTAACCAATGATGTGACGTTATTTTCATTTTAGGGTACTTACAGTGAAATAAACCATAGTCATTTAGATTCTGAAACGGTCAATTGTTTTATATGGTTTTTAATTTTTATCTAGCAAGCATGTCCCCTAGACTTGTTTGTTTGCTATACATAACTATTGGTTCAACAATAACACTAACCCACATTCTTTGACAAACTGCAATGAATGCTTATTAATTTACGTTTTTTGATTGAGTTAAGCCTGTCAATTGATATTTTATCGTGTGTTTTTCTATGTTGTGATGTTATGCTATTGTTCCAGAAAAAGGGAGAAGGTGCATGTCCCTAGACTTGTGTGTTTACTATACATAACCATTGGTCCAACAATAAAGACTTGCCCACATTCTTCGACAAACTGCAATCAATTCTTACATTTCATATACCTTATTTTACGTATATATGGATTATATTTAATCAATAAATTTAAAGGAATATATTCTTTTTCTTAAACTTTCTATGCTGCAATATTTCAGTAGGATTAATAAATAACGCATCTATTATACATGTTTCCCCTATTTTGACTGACGTTATTCAATCTACATATAGTTAGAAATAAATCTCCCTATTCGCTTTTTTATGATTGGTTTTTGTGTGAGAGATCAACAAGATCCCATTAGAGTTCGAGTAGATTTGTCAAAATTTGAATAAGATCACAACCTTTATCTGACGTAGTGAGCATAAAAGACGAGCAAGTTCGGAGTTTGAATTCTAATGAGTGGATTCGTTTTTGAGCATGAGAATGAAAATATACCTATCAGTAAATTATTTGCTTAAGATGTATATTCACTTTTTATCGGATCGAGGAAGTGTTTCTCCTATTTCACAACACAGATAGGAAGAACATTTTAATATAGACATTAGTGACGAGAAATGGAAAAAATATTTATTCTATAAAAAGCAAACTACAGCTTTCCAATATTAACTTTTACACAGAATAGTCTCACATACATGTAATTACCTTCTTCAAAAATATAAACTTTCTTCAACTAATGAATGTGCCAGTTGTAAAGAAGTAGAAACAGAATCAACAATTTTGGAGAGATTTTTCCAATTGATGGTATATTTGTATTCAGTTTTTGGAGTAAATCTTTTTTTGAATTAAGGCAGTGTCATTTTTGGCGTATTGAATTCTGATAACTTAGATATAGAAAGATGTGGTGTTAGTACCAATGAGACAACTCTCCGTCCAAATTACAATTTATAAAAGTAAACCATTATAGGCCTTCAACACGGAGCCTTGACTCACACCGAGCAACAATCTATATAAATCTAAGTTTAAATTATTGTATTCTACAAGCAAATTATTACATTAAATATGTAAAGAAAACACAATAAGACAGATTGTTCATATATGTGCAAGCTTTTCTTAAATTTTTGAAAAGAAGTCTGGAGATATTAGAATATTTTCATATTTCTAAAGACAAACACTTTTGTCATTTGTCAACAGATGGGGGAGATTTATGGAAGCTATTTAATTAAATTTATTTTTTAATATGGTTTGTTTATAATGTATTCCAAAGTATTCCTAAGACGTATCATATACTGAGTATTTACACCACTAATTTTTACTTTGTCTTATTAGCATAATATCGATAGTATAACAATGCCATACATTTCATATCATTCACTTATGTCTTGTAAAAATGTATGTATACACTGTAGTTTGAACACCAAAAAGATCAAATAAAAAATTTTAAAAAAAGTTATCATAACCTCTATCTAAAATTTGGTAGATTTTACTTTTTTCATGATCCAGAATGCCATATGTTGTAAATATTTGACCTTGAGTTACATAACGTCTGTAAATTGTGATAATGTTCATTGTTGATGTTCAGTAATGGATTGAAAACATTTGCAAGAAGTAAACAATATTTTATTTCATCTGATGTTTCATGATATATAAAATATATATCGTCCCTGTGCATGCCATGATATTTCGTCTTTATGTTAAAATGCAGAAACTATTTGAATCATAATTTCAAACATACGTATACCACAGATTTTCGGTTTAAAGGAACAGTTGCCCATAGCCGTATCTATGTTTTCTTTTAATATTTTCAAATCAAATTCAAACACATTAATTCATGTTAATTGTTATCTTAAATAGTTTTCAGTCAAAAGATGAATTAATTCGTTGACCGCAGGAGCACTGACTTTCAATGTAATTTTGGATTTTATCACTATATCACATTTCTATAAATAACTGTTATTCAAGTTTGAAATTTGGCTAACTATAAAACCAGTTATAACCCGTTGTTTACTTAGGAAAATGATTTTACGAAGTTAAGAAAATAACAGTTGTTTATCACTCGTTACGTTTATTGATATGGTATTAATTTCTCACTGATATTAATGAAAGATGGAAGTATCTGGTATATTGGTAGAATGAACTTTATGATGCCTCGTTAGGGATCTATGCATACACAAAATGTATTGAGTGCGACAATATACTAATGCATGGCCTTAAAGTGTGTTTTTTTTTTTTGCTGAATATGACATATAGTGCGCACAAGTTAATATTTTGCGTGCGTGATATGAAAATAAGTGTGCACACAAATTCTGTTAAATCTAAAGGTGGCAGTGCTGTCAAATATCTCCAGTGCAGAGACATGCATTAGTCATAAACGGTTTTATAAGGTTTCATTTTGACACGAGGTTAGATTACAGAAAAATTCTCTCACTTTTAACAAAATCTCATCAATTATGTAAAGTTCTTTAATTGACACCTAAAACGATATTCCGGAAGCTCTATTTGTAGATTTCGTTGCATTATTTAACAAAGAAACAGTTAGATCCCAATTTTAAAAATAAATGTCCGTCTTCGTCTTATAGAAAAATACATTAATTTTGTGTCTTTGTCATTTGATCTTTTTTGTCATAATTTTTCATATCAGGATACTCGCTTGGGATGGAAAAGTATTGTCAGAAACTAAGGAGGCACGTGGCGTTGCTTATGACATTGAAATCATAAAAGTTACAGATCAATTTTGAGTTTCTTCATAACGAAGATAATTTCTAAAACAATTGATCCAGTCTTATACAAGGGATATCAAATTTAGATGTCGTAACAGTAAACAGCTTTAAAATTAAAACCAATGCCTCAGGGAGTAGCTCAGCCAGTAGTTGTTATTAATGACCTCACCTTTTAAAGAATATGCTGGTCCTAAAAATTATAAGATGAAAATAATTCATACTAATATAAGTATTATCATTATTGTTGTTGCTTACTGATATATGTTTGTAATTAGTATATGAAAGATGAGTTTTAAGTATCGATAAAAAGTAAAACATGTATTTGAATTCGTAATCGAGAGACTTTAATGTTCGCAATCTCCGGTAACATTTCTATTATAGTGTATGTATCAAAGCACTTTAAACATGTCATGTGTACAAAGGTTTCAACTCCCTCAGGCAAAGTTGACTTTAGATGAATTTGGCTATCGATTTTAGGTATTTTTATCATATAGCTCTACCACGGTTTCGGTACTTCTACATCCTCGGATTTCAAATGTTTGCCTTTGACCGTTCGTAACGTAAATCCAGAAAAACGCTTGTAGATTTCCATACTTAATTGACCTGCGTTTATAAAGGCGTTGTCATATATTAGATATTTTAAATATGTTTTGCAGTTGTGAATAACCTTTACGATGGTTGTTTCTCTCCATGTACAACAAACTATAAAGCAGTCCTGAACATTTTGATATCAAAGAAAAACACGTCATTGTTGGAATGTGCTGCCCTGTGTGATACGCTACTCACATGTATTGGCCTCAACTATCATAATCAAAGGTAGGTATTGTTCTTCTTCATCTATATCACGTGCAATATCAAAATTTGAAACAGTGGTAACATCCAATTTAGGTGTAATACCACCAAATCATGGCACGTCACATCCGGTTGTATACGAAAGTAGGTCTAAAAAAGATAGGTTATGTTCTTCTTCATTGTCATTTCTTCGAATCATCTGAACAGCTGAAAAAAAGTATTGGTATTTTGTACTTTAGACATATATATCACGTGCAATACCAAAGTCTTAAAAAGTGGTTAAATAAACCACACTTCTTTACTTGAAAGAGTGTTGAGGATATGACGCGAAAGAAAAAAGCTGTATGTAATTAGGTACTTCAGAAATATATATCACGTACAATACCAAAATTCTCTAGTTAATGAAACATTAAGCTTTTCAATGATCAAAATGTGTGTTTGTTAACCAGCTATATATCCAATGAAATATTTCCAATAAAGTGTGTTGTTCAAATTTTTGGATATTTTTTATGTTTTCTGTAAAAAGTCAAATAAACTCATCATAGATACCAGGATTAAAATTTATTTTATGCGCCAGACACGCGTTTTGTGAATAAAAGACTCGTCACTGACGCTCGAATCTAAATAACGATAAAAAGGCCAAATGATATACGAAGTGCATTGAGAACACAAATTCCTTAACGTTTTGCCAAATACAGCTAAGGTAATTTACTCTTGAGATAGAAAAGCCTTAGATTTAAAAAAAAAGTCAACGTTTTGTAAAAAGTTAATTTGTTATCTTAACTATATAAATGATAATGCATGCCAAACACAGAAGTGCTAACTACTAGGTTGGTGATACCCTGGGAGAATAATGATTTGTCAAAAGTTTATAAAAATTAAACGAACCAAATTAATTTTAGTCAAGTGTTTGGTACCACCTTAAAGCTAAACTCTAAAAAAGCTTATACTACCTCAAGATTATATTTAATTTATAATTTCTTTTTTTGGCTTCAGCTGTGAACTGGTATCACTAAGCCCTGGAGTTATAAGAAATATCCCAAAGAAACAGGAAGACGGTTGGGAATTTCATTCAAAATGTTACAGATACAATGGTGCATGTCTTTGGTGTTACTTCTGATGATGTTCGTCTCCATCTAAGATTTTTGGGTTACATCTGATGAATGAAGTCGACAAGGATTTTCTTCTGGATATAGAATGTTACTTTATTCGAGTGCATCTATTTGTCAGTCGACAAGGATTTTCTTTTGGATAATGATGTTACCTTATTCGAGTGCGTCTGTTTGTCACTCGACATGGATTTTCTTTAAAGGATATAAGCCCATAACAGTCCATTCTGTTCAATATTTCATAGAATGGACTGTTAGAGGCTTATATCTTACTTAAAACATTGTCAAAAATTTGATAAAATGAAAGCAAATAAAAATTTTGTTAACATTTTTTTTAACTAGTGTGAAAATTGTTATGTGAATAAGATTTTCTGTTCATAAAAAGTTATCCTACATGTTAGCCACTTTAAACATTAGCTCAACTCAAAACAATAGACAATAACAAGTACAGCTGAGGGTAAACATTGTTAACATGTTTTGCTACATGAAGATTAAGACACTGGGTATGCGTATCACGATTTTTGCGTGCGCAAGAACTACTCTAAATATTTTCAGTGAATACTTTTCCATGCATTTCGTTATTCAAATTTGAAACAGACGATGAAAGTATATTCTAAATGCAAACAGGGTGATTTTTATATTGTCTTGTCCTTAAATAGCGGCGTGATCTATCTAGCGTTTGAAGCATTACTTTATGTGTTGTTTTTTTCCATTTTAATTGAAGATCAAAACGATGCTAGGAAGACTATTAGCAACACCACAGGTCAATTTTGATAACCGACTACGGACGAGGATAAATCTTATGTTAGTGTTAAAATCAATTTGAAAGTATGTTTTTTTTCTCAAAAGATCATTTTGATGAGTGACAAAATAATTGTATTGGAAGGTGACTTTAATAAAAAATGTTTTTTTGTAATTATCATTTGTGTTTTGGTTGGGTTTTTTTTATCACATTTTGAAATTAATTGGCGAAATTGATAGGTTTTTTTTCAGTGATTCGACTATCATTTACCTGTAAGAATCAGTTATGCTTCCTTTAGCTGTCAAATATTTTTTTAGAAAGTAGAGGACTTTTCTTAGAAATATTGGACAGTTGAAGGTAGCATATTTTTTTCAGGTAAATGATAGTCCAATCACTGAAATTAAGAACTGGTTCAATAATAGAATGACGTCACAACAAAGCTTTATTATTGATGTTGAAAGTATATTAGAGTGAGACTGTTTTATTATTAGTATGTGTAATATAACTATGTGACTCTTAGTTTGATGTATATTTCTATGTTGTACATAAATGTGTAATTTCTTTTATGCAAGCTGTTTATCTAACAATGAACAAAATGATATATCAGTATCTTTTACATCTTTGTATATAGATATAGGAAGATGTGGTGTGAGTGCCAATGAGACCACTCACCATCCACATAACAATTTAAAAAAGTAAATAACTACAGGTCAATGTACGGCCTTCAACACGGAGCCTTGGCTCATACCGAACAACAAGCTACAAAGGGCCCCAAAATTACTAGTGTAAAACCATTCAAACTGGGAAAACAACTGTCTAATCTTTATAAAAAAAACGAGAAACGAGAAACACGTATAAAAGAGGGACGATAGATACCAAAGGGACAGTCAAACTCATAAATCTAAAACAAACTGACAAAGCCATGGCTAAAATGAAAAAGACAAACAGAAAAACAATAGTACACATGACACAACATAGAAAACTAAAGAATAAACAACACGAACCCCACCAAAAACTAGGGGTGATCTCAGGTGCTCCGGAAGGGTAAGCAGATCCTGCTCCACATGTGGCACCCGTCGTGTTGCTTATGTGATTACAAATCCGGTAAATAGTATAATTCGGTAGGTCACATTCATGAAAGGGAAGGGATTGTAGTTACGACGTAATGAACATATCCGATATCATTTGTGAAACGGTTATTCCATAACGGTCAACCAACTCGTGATGGCGTCCGTAAAATTTACGAAGGGATGAATGATTTCAACTTCACCATTTGGAACTCGTGATTTAATAGTTTCCTTGTGAGCAGCAACCCTCTATCAAGAAAATCATGATAGGAAATGCAAGCATGGGAATATTGTATCAATTGGGTGATATATACCCCGTATGCAAGTGCTGCTGGAATGTTGCTACTTACAAATGGAAAGTTAACGATTGGAAAGCTGAAATCATCTCTTTTGTCGTAAAGTTTTGTTTTCAACCGACCCGCATTGTCAATTTCTAGATGTAAGTCAAGATATGAAACCGACTTAACTGTATCTGTAGTATCCTTTATCTCTAGATCGATGGGATAGATGCGTTCCACATAGTCACCAAATTTTGAATTATTTAGTGAAAGAACATCATCTATATAGCGGAAAGTAGAGTTAAAGGATATTGCTAACTTCTTATCTTTCTTCCTAAGAAGTTCCTGCATGAAGTCAGCCTCATAATAATAAAGAAACAAGACGGCAAGTAGAGGGGCACAATTTGTTCCCATTGGAATGCCGACAGTCTGTTGAAAAACACGTCCTCCGAACGTAACAAATATGTTGTCAATCACGAAATCAAGCATCTTGATAATATCAGTTTCAGAGAATTTTTTGTTTGAATCAGAGTGATCCTTTACAAAGTAGGATGTATCCCTCCCTAAGACAAGATATATATAAATAACATAAACAAACGACAACTACTGTATATATATATATATATATATATATTTAATCTATTGTATATGCTGCTAGACGCATCTTTAGATACGCAGTTTGCAAGCCCCCTCCCGTTGTGAAGGGGTAGTTTCAAGATAAATAAAAATACGTATGTCGAATATCACCATTTGAAAACCAATATTAAACCAATGTGTTGAATTAAACAGCTTGACCTGGAGTTAAACTTATAAAAACATTGAATTTTTCGAAAAACTAAGGATTTTCTTATCTCATGCATAGATTACCTTAGCCGTATTTGGCACAACTTTTTGGAATTTTGGATCCTCAATGATCTTCAACTTTGTACTTGTTTGGCTTTATAAATATTTTGATATGAGCGTCACTGATGAGTCTTATGTAGACGAAACGCGCGTCTGGCGTACTAAATTATAATCCTGGTACCTTTGATAACTATTTATACCCCGATTTTTTCGTGTATGATTTTGTTATATCAAATCCTTACCAGTGATTAAATCTTTAAGAGAGAGATACCAGTCAGGAATCACAAACAACCGAAAAAAGTCTTTTGATATTTTGAAAATCTTTATGACTATGCTTCGTAAACATTTACCCTTAAATTTTAATGCAAATTTGTGGACACAGGAGCCTATAATTCGGTGGTTGTTTGTGTATGTGTAGCATATTTGTTTTTCGTTCCTTTGTTTGTTCATAGACCATTAGTTTCTCGTTTGAATAGTTTTACATTGTCATTTATGTCATTTATGTGACTTTTATAGCTGACTAGGCGGTATGGGCTTTGTTCATTGTTCAAGGCAGTACGGTGACCTATAGTTGTCAATTTTTGTGTCATTCGGTCTCTTGTTGATAGTCTCATTAGCAATCATAACCCATCTTCTTGTTTATAAATAAATTGTGGGTTTAAATTATATCATTCCACAATTGTTTTGCTTTTATTTGTTATTCATTTATTCTGTTAATCATCAACATCAAACTAACTATATTAAATTTTGTGAGTGTCGCACTCGATGATTAAATTTGGCTTGTGACACCTAACATTCGAACATAAATGACCATGGTATTAGGAGCCAGCTGAAGACCGCCGCCGGGTGTGGGAGTTTCTCGCTAGATTAAAGACCCATTGGTGGCCTTCGGCTGTTGACTGCTCTATGGTATGGTTATTGTCGCTTTGACACATTTACGATTTCCTTTCTCAATTTTAGAAGTGTATTCTTTGATGAAGAGATATTTGTGTATATTTTCTTTAATTATAAAAATCCTATGCAGCAACGCATTCCATGTTGCCTGATATGTCCCGACACTATTTCAGTATTTCGACAGTTAAACGTGTAGATTGTCCAGTTAGGCTATTAACGATTTAAATAGATTAAGATGCATATATCATTTATGAAAATTATTCACATACTAGCTCATATTAAATAATATAATTTTAAATGATTCATCAAAATATTTGAAAAACAGATCTGCCATAATCAAAGGTTCGAATGTCAATTGACCATTTAAGAATCTAATGCATCCTGGGTAATAATTTCAAAAGTGTATATCAAAACGTCGTGATTGGTTAAAAATGTCATAAAAATGGAAATTTATCCAATGATGTGACGTTATTTTCATTTTAGGGTACTTACAATGAATTTACCTATAGTCATTTAAATTCTGAAACAGTCGATTGTTAAATATGGTTTTTAATTTTTATCTAGCAAGCATGTCCCCTAGACTTGTTTGTTTGCTATACATAACTATTGGTTCTACAATAACACTACCCCACATTCTTTGACAAACTGCAATCAATGCTTATTAATTTACGTTTTTTGATTGAGCCTGCCAATTGATATTTTATCGTGTGTTTTTCTAGGTTGTGATGTTATGTTATTGTTTCAGAAAAAGGGAGAAGATTTAGTACCATTAAAACGTTTGATCTTCTGCAAATGTTTGCACCTGTCCTAAGTCAGGAATTGTCGTTTGTACTATTAAACGAGAGGAACTCATTTTGTGTGTCGCTTCTCCTCTTTCCACAACAAATTAATCATCATGCCTCTGTGTCCTATAGATACAGTGCAAAGTCGCATTTGTCATCCATTCATATGATTATTCAGATTGAGTTATTTTGGGAGAAAAACGAGAAAAAAGGCATTCGGATATTGTTTCCGTCATTGGACGAAATTTAAAGTCAGATTAGACTTCCGGTTTCCTTTTTTCTGTATACTTTGAACATACATATACTACGCATAAAGTAAATTTCTATCTGATATCATTTTCAAGTTTACTATCCACGGCGATCACAGAGTTTATTAAATAGAGAGGGTCTGTATAATGTATCAATGACCGCCGTGGATCGATTAGGTAACTGAAAATTGAAAGCAAAAAGCAAATACTCTTTATTTATAGAAATGTATGTTCATATTCAGTTAAGCGCTAATATTATTCATGTGTTATTAAAATTAATCGAAAAAAAAATCGGAATTTTGGGTGAAAAAAAAGAAGGACCCTGGCTAGAAAAGCAATTGTCCTGTCCCAAAATACCTATGACTTTTGATACCTTTTCTGAAATCCTCCAGTCATTACTGAAATCTTTTACAAAAATTCATTGATCACAAAAATAAGAAGATGTGGTATTATTGCAAACGAGACTGTTCATCACAAGAGACCAAAATGACACAAAAATTAACATTATTGGTCACCGCCTTCAACATTGCGCAAAGCCTATACCGCATAGTCAGCTATTAAAGGCCCCGAAATGACAATGTAAAACAATTCAAACGAGAAAACAAACGGCCTTATTTATGTACAAAAAATGAACGGAAAACAAATATGTAACACATAAACAAACGACAACCACTGAGTTACAGGATCCTGACTTGAATGTTCATAATATACTAAATGTATATTCATAATGAAATTAATAGAAAAAAAAAATGGGAATTTTGGAAATAAAGGAGGAGGGATACAAAAATATTTACCTTTGACTTTTGATACTTTTCCTGAAATTCCCAAGTCATTAGATCTTTTACAAAATTCTTTCTACAACATTTTACATACTTTCAACCACGATCTGAATGCCCGCGATTTCACGGGTGTGTTCTAGTGTAATTTATACGTGTTTCTCGTTTTTCGTTTTTTTATATAGATAAGACCGTTGGTATTCCCGTTTGAATGGTTTTACACTAGTAATTTTGGAGCCCTTTATAGCTTGTTGTTCGGTGTGAGCCAAGGCTCCGTGTTGAAGGCCGTACATTGACCTATAATGGTTTTAATTTTTTAGATTGTTATTTGGATGGAGAGTTGTCTCATTGGCACTCACACCACATTTTCCTATATCTATTATATTTGATATACCTCATTTTACGTATATATGGATAATATTTAGTAAATAAAATTACAGGAATATTTTATATGCTGCAATATTTCAGTAAGATCAATAAATAAAGCATCTGTTATGTTTGTTTTTTTAATATTTTATCGTTATTCGATCTTCATGTAATTACAATTAAATCTCATTTTTTAATGCTTGGTTGTTGCGTGGGAGATCTAACAAGATTCCATTAGAGTTCATGTAAGTTGTCAAAATTTGAATAAGGTGACGCAAAATATATTGCGTGCGACAATGAACTATTGTATGGGCTCGATATGATTTTTTTTTTGCTCAATGATAGATATAATGCGCACAAATTATTATTTTGTGTGCTTGATATAAAAATATTCTGGGCTTAGATAAATATTTTTGCTCTTAATGTAAACATTTTGGGAGCACAAATTTTGTGGAGTTTGAATGTGGTAGTGCTGTCAAATGTCTTCAGTTCAGAGAGATGCACCAGTCATAAACGGTTTTATAGGGTTTCATTATGACACGAGGTTATATTTCAGGAAAATGATCTCACTTTTCGCAAAATATCATCATTATGTATAGTTTATAATTTTAATCGACACCTGAAACGATATTCCGGAAGCTTTATCGTTATATATAATACATTCTTTTTACAAAAACATAAAGATTCCAATAACAAAGTTCCATTTTACAGAAATACATTATTGCTAAATTAAATTCAATGGTTTTTTTTAAAGTTGTAAATTGGATAAAAATTCTTAAATTTCGAAATTTTATTATAAGTTTTATCATATATTTAATAGTAGATACAGTAGTTTGGAATATTTGATAAATAGCTTGCTGTTTAATCCATATCGCGCAACTTTGATTCGCACACTTTATCATACCCTTTATCACACCCCATTTTTTACATTTTTTTTTTTCATTTTTACACCGGTTTAATCTTTTCAAGTTTCTGGAAGAAATATTTTTCCTCAAAATGGGTCCTAAATTTTAAATGAACAGTCATTCGAGCGTGACACAATTTATTGAATGACGTTATTGTTTGGCAAGTGTCGTCAAAAACGTCGAGTTTTCATATTTTCTGGCACACTAAAAGCAACTATAAAAGTTACAGAGCAAATTTGAGTTTCGTCTGCATAAAAGATGCAAATTATACATAGTGGAAATAATCTATATGTTATTCAATTGGAATTGTTAATATGTATAAATAATACACTATTTATTACGTTTGATAATTGACAATCAAAACGGTAGGTTGCTTCATAGCTAAACAAATTCCATAATGTTATAATAAAACTTTATGCACCAAACCCCTAATGATTTAAGGCTTAATTAAACATGAATTCGTATTGTAGTTTTACTGGAGATGACATTGATGTGTGTACGCGCACCATAGATAACAGCCTTCAAGTTCGTCATTTCAGAATCTAATGCATACTGGGTAATATTTTCAAAAGTGTACACCAAAATGTCGTGATTGGTTAAAAATGTCATAAACAATGGACATTTGACCAATGACGTGATGTTATTTTCATTTTGGGGAACGAACAATGAAATTACCCATAGTCCTTTAGATTCTGAAACGGTCAATTGTTTATTAATTCAAGTACCGTTAACAGCAGGAATCAGCCAAACAATGAGAAAAGCCTCTATCGCATAGTTAGTAAATTAATTGTAGACTTATCTATTTATATGCAAACGAAATAGCATCTTCCGCTACTTATACAATATCATAGGATATGTTAACGGGAAGGGTAAGCAGATAATGCTCCACTATAGCCGCACACAAACAATAATGTGTTCTTTCCATGTGACTTCATCATGCATAGTCGTTTTCTTTTTCAGCAAATCACATGAGGTAATTCAGTGGAAAGTAAGAAAATTAGACGTCATAACCGAATTCTGACCAATGGATAATGCAGATCAAACGAATCACAGGTTGATAAAATAAAAGTATTCAGGTCAAGAAAGGGATAAATCGGCTAGGAATTTGAAGTTTGTCCTGTAATTAATACTTATTTTCACATTTAGTCCATCTTGTATAAATCTCAAGTAGAATGTTCGCAATAATTTCTGAATTTACAGTACTCCTTATCCCCCTCTTTTTAAAACACCAAACAGATAGAAAATCATTTTTTTTTTTTATCTATTCCGACATTGGACTCGGACTTCTTTTAAATTCAGTGTTACTGTGTGTACTCTTAATTGGCTAGAGGTATAGGGAGAGTTTGGAAATCTCACACAAAATGTTTACCCAAGCCACATGTTTGCGCATGTCCCAAGTCAGGAGCCTCTAGCCTTTGTAAGTCTTGTATATTTTTTTATATTTGTTCATTTATATGTTTTTGAGTTTAGTATGACACCCTTTTTCACTGAACTAGTACACATTTGTATTTAGGGGCAAGATGAGGCCTACATCCCGTTGCTAGATTGTCTCGCTGCATTAGAGACCTTTTGGTGACCTTTGGCTGTTATCTGCTCTATAGTCGAGTTGTTGTCTCTTTGATATATTCCCCAATTACCGTTCTCAATTTTAATTTTAAAGAGTAAAATTCACAGGTCAGACAATGACATGACAAAAATCATTCATCAAAACACAACATAGACAAGAGTGCACAAGCTGAAATGTCTATCCTTATTACTTATAATTGATACTATGTTGATAGTCTTATATATAGTTGACCTATTGCATAAAGTATTAGAAAATAAGACCAAAACTCAAACACTTAACATTAACCACTGAAACCATGAAAATTAGATCATGGACAGATGACATCTGCCAGCTTGACACCTAACAATCATTTTATACACCAAATATAGTAGACCTACACTGTATTGCATAAACAGTATATGAAAATCAGAACAAAACACAACAAGAGGCTGTCTGAGCGACAGCAAACTGGATTTATTAACATTTATTTGTGTCCTGACATTTTTAAATATCACAAGATATAAGAACCATAACTGCTGAACAGTGAAAGTGAAAATCGTCAATATCAAATTTGACCTCAATTTTGTCATCAGTAACTACATATCAAAATTTGAAAAGCTTTGGTTGAATGGTTCATGAGTAAATGCAACAACCTGACTAGAAACATCATTTTTCAATCTTTCAAGAATCATAACTCCTGAACCGTTAAAGTCAAAATCGTCAGTATTGAACTTGACCTCCAATTTGTTGTCAGTAACAACATATTAAAATTTAAAAAAAACTTGGGTTGAACGTTTCTTGAGTTAATGCACGGACAACATTTGACCGTACATCTCCAAATCAACAACCGACATTTTTGTCACAAGATTTACTATAACCACTGAACCATGAAAATGAGGTCACGGTCAGGTGACACCTGCTAGTTGGACATTTACACCTTACAGTCCTTCCATACACTGAATATCGAATATACTAGAAATATTGTTAAAAGTATCTGATTCATGAAATGTGGTTTTAGGTCAAGTGAAATTTGTCTGACGCACGTTAGGATCTTGCAAGGTACAGATATACCAAAAATAGTTATCCTATAACTTATAAGAGAGAAACTAACATTACAAATCAAAGGGCTTGTAGGCACTGAATGGTAAAGTTTGCTTTAATTTATCAGTGGGAAGTAAAATTTAATATTACACTGGTTGAAGCTGATTTAACAGCAAATCTAGACAAAGGAAGATACTTCCAACTTTCAAATTGAGATGACTTTAATAATGACATAATTTATAATTGTAGTGCAGACATTAGATTCCTGCACCTTGCAAAAGTTATGTAATTTTCTTGTGTCTTGAATATCTGAGCATATATTACATCAATAATTTCTGGAAATGTTCAGGGATAGGATGTATAGAATGTTATGATCAATGCACTATATTTTGTGTATCAAAAAGGTAGTAACAAGTCTTGGAAGATTTAGATATCAAGTCAGTCTAATGAGTTTTTGATTGCATTTCATGCAATCTTTACCTAAAAAAACTAAACTCTTTTCAAGTAGAGCCATGAAAATGAGGTCAAGGACAGCACATGTGACAGACAGAAAATTCGTAACATGAGGCATCTATATACAAAGTATAAAGCATAAATACATGCAAGGAGAATCAGATACTGCACCAATTGTTTTGACAAGATTATTGTTATAACAATTGCAACATTTTTCGTCATAAATATATTATCTGCCTACATGATTGATAATTGTTGTACCAAGTCAGGAAAATAGCCATTGCTTTATTATAGTTCCTTCGTGTGTGTGTTACATTTTAATGTTGTGTTCTGTTGTGTCAAAGTTCTACTCTTATATTTGATGCGTTTTCCTCAGTTTTAGTTTGTATCCCTGATTTGTTTTTTTCCCAATCAATTTATGAATTTCGAACAGCCATATATTACTGTTGTTTTTATTGCTTACAAGCCTAGTTATGACAGTGGAGATTTTCTAGTTTTCTCAACACAAAACAACAGACTACTCACCAGGTGAAAAGAAAGATTCTTCAGTTGTGACCTTTCATCCTCAACTTTAGGTCAAGGATATTTATTAATTAAATAATAGTACAGTGATTTGTCACATGATTAAGGTGTGATAGTCACATGACATTTATATTTGATGCGTTTTCCTCAGTTTTAGTTTGTATCCCTGATTTTGTTTTTTTCCCAATCAATTTATGAATTTCGAACAGCCATATATTACTGTTGTTTTTATTGCTTACAAGCCTAGTTATGACAGTGGAGATTTTCTAGTTTTCTCAACACAAAACAACAGACTACTCACCGGGTGAAAAGAAAGATTCTTCAGTTGTGACCTTTCATCCTCAACTTTAGGTCAAGGATATTTATTTATTAAATAATAGTACAGTGATTTGTCACATGATTAAGGTGTGATAGTCACATGACATATCTATATATAATAAGTGTGGTCATATGACAAATGTAGCATATAAAATTGTGGATCACATGATACAGCTTCTGTGAAAAGAAAACATACAAAAGGCAAAAAATAAATGATCTTATGACTCGAAACAAGGTTTTGTTTTTATGCAATAATAAATTGTTAAAATTGTTTATACATTTTGTTGCAAAATATCATTTGGTTTCAACACATTAAAGGAAGACCTTCTGATAATAAAAGAAGAATTTATAAAATCTGAAAACATTTATATATAAATTAGGTTCCACAGACAGACACACATTTCAATCCATGTGGCTTTGAAGTAAACAAATAACCTGAATTGTCACATGTCCACAAACATGATACAAAACAAATGATAATCCCATGTGACTTTTTTCATACAAAATCACATGATTAAAATTAATTAAAGGAAAAAAATCAAAGTCTGTCACATTCTTGACTGAATTACAAAAAATCAAGAATATGTCTGCACTAACGTTTTCTATGTTCAAAGGACCTTGAAATGTGGGTCAAAACTCTAATTTGGCATTAAAATTAGAAAGATCATATCATATGGAACATGCGTACTAAGTTTCAAGTTGATTGGACTTTAACTTCATCAACAGGTACATTGACCAACAACTTTAACCTGAAGCGATCAAAACCTTAACATAAAGCAGGACAGATGGAAGAACAGAGAGTCAACAAATGGACGACAAGACAGAAAAACAAAATGCCCCTAGGAAGGGCATCAAGAATATTAATCTTACTAAAATATAACTTTTTTGAATTCAAAGTAGAACATACTAATTGATTTTTACCTGGTATGAATGAACCATAGCAAACATGATATTTCAGGTTTCAATTTTTTTTTATTTTGACAGGTACATTAAAATCTTAGTTTCACCACTTGAAAAAAATATGATAAAGTCCGAAAATTGCAGTTACTTAGAAATCACATTTTAACCATTAATTGGAAAAGAAAAATTATAGTAAAGTCCAATCAAAATTGCAGTTACATAGGAATCCCATTTTTACCATTGATGGAAAGAAAACAATTATGATATAGTCCAATCAAAATTGCAGTTACATAGAAATCTGATATAGTCCAATCAAAATTGCAGTTACATAGAAATCCCATGTTTACCATTGATGGAAAGATATAAATTATGATACAGCCCAATCAAAATTGCAGTAACAAAAGCTTTTTTTTACCAATTCTGAATTGATAGAAAGTGACAGACTTTGACCAGCTGACCTCACCATTGCACTATTGTAGTACCAGCACTTTAATGTAATGAAATCATTTTACAAATAGAAGTAGTACCGAAAAATGTTCACCGTATCAGTCAATTTCTGATATAAGAAAAATCATTTACTGTAGTAACTTTCTTTTCAAAAAAGTTAACATTTATGTACAATATCATCTTTTAACAATCACAATATACATTTATTTTAATAAAAAAAAATTTAAACTGATGTAAATATAGATATGAGTGTATATATATGATAAATATATTCTATTCTTCGAGCTGATTTCCTAAAGCTTGAAGAGTAACGCTCTGGTTGGCTTGCTTGCTTTGTTTGTATGAACGTTAGCTCGATCATTGTAATTAATATAAAAAAGATGTGGTATGATTGCCAATGAGACAACTGTCCAAAAGAGACCAATATGACACAGACATTAACAATTAAGATTGACATCTGCAAACAATATAGACAGGAATAGTTAAACCTGTATCTATTATATTTAAATTTGATTGAATGTATCTTACAGTTTCTTACCTCCTATAGATTTATAGAGATATGATTGGTTAAAGGACGTCATGTGATGACTATGTAAATTTGATTGAATGTATCTTACAGTTTCTTACCTCCTATAGATTTATAGAGATATGATTGGGTAAAGGACGTCATGTGATGACTATGTGTATTTGATATTAAGTGTGTCCAAAAATAATTAAATATAGGGTTAGTTTTCATACATGGTTTGTTACCACATGGTATTAGAAGAGAATTTCTTCATTTCAAAACAAAAAAGATGTCACAACCCTTTATAAAAACAACACAGTTGTTGAGGAAAAATCTAAAAGGAATCAATAGACAAAGAAATTGATGATGAAAGGTTGAAATAAGTCCATAAAACATAAGGCTAACAAGTTGTTGGCATAGCGGAGTTACTTCCCTTTTAAAACAAAAAAAAAAGAAATCGGAAAGGATTCAACAGACGAAGAAATTGATGATACATCATAAAATAAATTTAAAGCTAAACAGTTGTTATTTTTCGCATTTTTTCTTTTTATAGACAAATGGAAGAAGGATCTCAATACTAAGTACATAAAAGACTTGACCAATTGGATAGGTCACTAGTCAAAATACCACATGTGAAGATAGTAGGTAAGATATATTCTTTGCACGGTGTGCTAGTGATATATAAGGGGTCAGTAAATTCCATATGGGGATTCAAACTTCATTCTCACCCCATATGAAATTTACTGACCCCATATTTATCTTATTAGGTCACCATAAAACTAATAATATACAAACAAAGGAAGCAAGTTTATCAAAGTCTTACTCTACATGCATTAGGAAATTAGCTCTAAACCATGAAATATGATTTTATTTACAAATTCATTAAAAAAAAAAGCTTTCTATAAAAATATAGAAACATACATATGACAGACAGCAGTGGTAGCAGAACATTTTATAATTGTTGAACACAATACAGTACATGAATATTCATCAGGCCAGACAAGACAATCATGAATATTCATTAGGCCAGAAAACGAACACAAGACAATCATGAATATTCATCAGGTCATACAACATTAGTTCTAATCTTGATTTGAAATTGGTTTGTTTAATTTGTTGTCAATTTGTTTTTGGAGGAGGGGTAGGGGGTGTTTTTGATTAAAAACACTAATCTTTAAAAATTTAAATATAATAGGACATGTAATTGACAATATTTCAAATAATTCTTGTTAAACATTTAAAGCGAATTTGGTTTAGATTAATTTTTATTGTTAAATGTAACCATGGTAACCACAGACTGTTAATCAACACTTAATTTTTTATCGAAATCATACATTTTTCCTTTGATCTTTTTTTGTGATAATTTTTCATATCATGCTACTCGCTTGAGATAGAAAATTATCGATAGAAACTAAGGAAGCATGTGGCATTGCTAATGAAATTGACAACGTCGTCATAGGTAAAATAGCAATAAACAGATTATCATTGGTCATGTCAACTGGATTGCCTTTCTCACTTTCTCCATTCCGGCTCAAGTGAGAAAATCAATCTCGTTGAGATGATCAGCGATAATCTATAATTATCTAAAATATAATGAAAACTTTGTATCAAATCTGAAATACAGCTAAGTTATACATTTTCTTAGGAAAATATTTGGGGAAGTGGCCAGCACTTATGGCGCACCATTCATTTCTTAAAAAAATATTGTTTTTGTTGGTACCTTTAAAAGAAATTCCATACAATATGATAGAGCCACTTATGTGGGTTTGGCTTTGATATAAAACCCATTGTAAAACATTAAACAGTTCAAAAAAGTTATCAAAGCTACCCGAATTATAATTTTAGTACACTCGTTTCATCTACATAAGACTCATCAGTGACACTCACATCAAAATATCTATGAAGCCAAACAAGTACAAAGTTAAAGAGCATTGAGGATCTAAAATTCCAAAACGTTGTGCCAAATACGGCTAAGGTAATCTATGCCTGGGATAAGAAAATTCTTAATTTTTCAAAAAGACTATATTCAATGTATTTCATGTTGTATATAAATTGAGAAATTGCCTCTTACAAACCGGGATAAATAAATCATATTTTGTCATGAACGTAAGCACTATACAAACATATAATACAGTATTAACAAACAAATAGACAATATTTGTACAAAATGTCAACAAAAAACAAACAAAATTATCATTTAACAAATCACAGAATAAGTACAGTAACAAACTCAAGTCTTCTACAAAAAATATTTGTTTTTGTTCATATAATAACACTCTTTTAAGGTCCAGGGGCGGATCCAGCCATTTTAAAAAGGGGGGTTCCCAACCCAGGACAAAGGGGTTCCAACTATATGTCCCCATTCAAATGCATTAGCCAAAAAAAAAGGGGGGTTTCAACCCCCGGAACGTCTCCCCTGGATCCGCCAATGAGGTCATTACAAAAGTTTTGTTTCTCAGGTTTCTTTTCATATCTTTATTATTCTGAAATATACATACTGTATATTCAGAAATTACATTAATTATTGAGATTTTGTCATTTTAGACTTAAATGGTATTTTAGTTTTTACGAATTTGAGAAAAATCCTGTTTAACATGTTTAATGCATATATAAAATGTTTCAAAATGCGATTTTAAATTATTGCGTATACAACTCTGTCGCATTTTTCGTAATAATAAAAACCTTGCATTAATTTCTGAATTGATAGTAAAACTAAACAGATATGATTTAATATATTGCCAATGACGACAAACCAAAACAGAAATGTTTCCTTCATTAACATGATTAAATAAAATAGACACATTAAAACTGCAAAAATAAAAATACATTTCTAAAACACCGATTTGGGAAAAAAAACTGACATTGCACATGTTGGAAGAGAATTTTGGCATCTTGTGCATTTTATTAAAAAAATATTCACATCATTTTATTTGAATAATGATATATATATTTCTACTGAAAACATATATTTAGAATAACATTTCTCCATTTTAAACCCGTCTTAGAAACGTGAGAAACAAACCATGGTAAATAACCTTACATAATAGTCTATTTGCTTATACTTAGATTTCTACAAGATGTTTTCCTTAGCAGGGAAAATGCTTCTATTTTAAAGCTTACAGAAAAGGCAAATTTATTGATGCCTTTG